>OY757914.1:43636893-44011893 GCA_963585895.1 Sepioteuthis lessoniana
TATCACCACATTACGTTGCCGAGAGTAGATTGCTCAGCTAGAAGGGACGTTAGATTCTTTATACATGTTGGTTGGTTGGTTGGTTTGTTTTACGACATGTCAATCATTCTTGGTTTATTCAATATTACATTATTAGATAGATAGATAGATATGAAAAAGCTAAGTAAGATGATTATTGGTGGTTGGTTAGTATTATGGGATGTCAACCCTTCCTGGGTCATTTAATTACGAGAAGCCAGGAAGAACGCATTAGAAACGTTCTCCTCATGGACTCACCAGTGTTGGCTGACCAGCAAGGGCTTACATCAGTTATATGTGGACGGTGAATGTAGTTTCGAGAAGCTGTCAGGAACAATGGATGATAGGGACGGAGCCTTAGGGAACTCCACGTTGTTAGCGTAACTTGATGAACATGGTGATAGTAATAGATCAATAGATAGATAGATAGATAGATAGATATGAAAAGTCAAAGAAAGTTAGAGTTTGATTGGTTGGTTTGTTAATTGATGTCAGCTTTGATGGGTTATTCAATTATATTTGATAGAGAGATATGAAATATCTAAAAAGGATCGAGACTAGTAGGCTTGTTGGTTGGTTTTACGCCATGCCAAACATTGTTGAGCTACCTATTGTCAAATTTAGTCATTTTGCAAGCAATAATGTAGTTAAAAGTAACAAGCCCTTTTTGATAATAATAATAATAATAATAATAATAATTGAGTTGTTTTCGATTGTGTGGTACTAAAGACGAAACGATTAATCACATAATAAGCAAATTAGTGCAAAAAGAGTAAAAACTTGGGTGCAACTGGGTGGGAAAGGTGATCCATTGAGAACTGTGAAAGAAATTAAAATTTTAACTGTTAACAAAAAAAATATGCACAGCCTGGAATCCGTCTTGGAGAATGAGACACATGAAGTTCTCTGAGATTTTGAGATACAAACAGGCCACCAAATCACGGTCAAAATCCCAGAACTAATAATAGTCAACAAAATTATAATAGAAAGAACATGCTGAATAGTGGACCTTACCATCCTGGCGGACCATTGAGTTAAAATAAAAAGAAAACTGAAAGGAGAGATAAGTATTTGGACCTTGACAGAACCCAAAAAGCTCTGCAACACGAAGGTTAAAGTGATAACAATTGTTATTGATGCGCTCGGAACGATCCTCCTAGGCATAGTAAAGGGGTCGAGAGGTTTAGAAATCGGATGACAAGCAGAAACCATCCAGACGACAGCATTGCTAAGATCGGCTAGAATACTAAGAAGATCCTGGAGACTTGAAGAGACTTGCTGTCATTCAGGCTCTAGTGAAAGACAACCAGGCAAAACTACAGCATTGATAAGATCGGATAGAATACTGAGAAGATCCTGGAGACTTGAAGAGACTTGCTGTCATTCAGGCTCTAATGAAAGACAACCAGGTAAGACTACAGCATTGTTAAGATCTGATAGAATATTGAGAAGACTCCTGGAGACTTGAAGAGACTTGCTGTCATTCAGGCTCTAGTGAAAGACAACCAGGCAAAACTACAGCATTGTTAAGATCTGATAGAATATTGAGAAGACTCCTGGAGATTTGAAGAGACTTGCTGTCATCCAGACTCTAGTGAAAGACCATTAGCTATCACTCGTATGAAAAACTCACAAGGAGTAATATAATTAAAAAAAATTGATTGTAGACACATCTATGGTCCTAAGAATTCCAGTCTAATACAAATAATTTCAGAAAGGATCAATTCAAACCATAAATGTGACCCTAAGAAGAACTTTCTTTCTGCTTCAGAATACACCAGCGAATAATAGCGGGCAAATTAGTGACTCAATATCCACAGCAGCTACTTATTGCCATATAAATAAAACTATGTATGTTTGGTAAGGCAATACCTACTATAAAGCATATCAAAAATTTACCAAAATATATTGGGTTGAACAGGTTTAAATACCCTGTTAAACTTTGATAGTTATTTTGTTGATTTTTTTTTTTATCATAATCATGATTGAAAGAATGAAATAAGACTATACGTTGTTTTCTTTGTTATTTTTGTTTGAACTATATAAAGTAGTTTTATTGCATAACAACCACCGATAAAAGAGAAATGATAACATCAGGACAAATTATTGAGTCAAATATTATTTATTTTACAATTTTAACCTTTTTCTACTAGCGTAGACTTCTTTGTTATCGACTATTATTATCAAACTGAGAGTCTTTCTCTTATGGTAAACTTGCTATGATGGAACAAATCCAGATACAGGCAAAGCAAAATCGAGAACAAAAAAGACTATACCTCCGAAAAGAACGCCAGACGGTATTGTAAAAATATCCAGATGTGGATTTTGTGGGGATAAAACAAAAAGAAATTAAAAAACGACAAGAGCATAAAAACAAAAAAATGAAATACAAAAATAACAGTTTCTTTGGAGGCCTCAGCGGGGAAGTGAAATTGGCGCGTGCTTAAAAGGAGGTGCTTCCTGGTGCCATAGAGAAACTCGCTAACTTGTTTACCTTGTGACAACTTGATCGAACGGTCCTTTTTCCCCTCCGTTGTTAGTAAGGCGTGCACGTGCCTGTTAACTCCCAAACTTAGCAGCGCACTATGTCTCTCATACTAGTAGCTGCCTTTATTAAACATGCCCGCTGAAAACGGATATACATGACGAACTGTCAACGTTTAATTTGCAAAAGATAATTCCCAAATACTCTGCAAACACCTTGCCTGGATGGGCCGAAAATTCCTACTGGTTCAGGAAAATATTCCACGCCACATAATAGCCGTTTCAATCATACATCCTAGATGCATCAAGGAGGTCTTCAGTGATGCAACTGTCTTCATTGCCGATTTCGGGTTATTTCTGTATCATATCGGCTCCGACAGTAACCCCGGCATGACTCTGGAAGAGCCAAGCCGCCTCCGTGCTACGCTCGTGCCTCTACCAAAGCAAAGAAAAATTAAAATAAAGGCCGGACTTCGGCCGTTCTTATAGACATCTGTCCTTTAGTAAACAGATAATGAAAACAGGGCATTCCACACTCCTCTGCTATATAATACCATCTTTACATCATCCGGTTTCGGCTGTCTACTTCCGGAATCGGTACTGAGGTAAGATGTTATTTTTAATACTCGTCCATGATTTACACTTCACAATAATAGCCACATAATAGCCGTAAACTCCAACGATAACATTTGAGTCATCAGGTATCCCTATCTTTTCTTTCCGTGTTTACTTTTCTTACATCTTCGAGCAACAAATAAGAAAATAACAAATAAATGGGGTAACAAGAAGAAAAGGTGTTACTTATCTAGACTAATAATTTCCTAATAATACGAACAATTAACTACAACAAGTAAAAGCCGACCACGTGCCCCATAATTTAAGAACTTTAAGAATTTCTGAGAAGTTGATTGAAGATATGACTTGATGGCTAAAAACAGAGTAAATTCTTCAGAATATTTGAATCTGTTCCGCTCAATATATCTGGCTTTGGAGGTGTCCATGGTGTAATGGTTATCGTCGTAGGAAATGGACACGATAAAAGGACTTCAAATCCTGGACGACACTGATTGCATTTCACATAGCACTAATATCCTAGGGAAAAGTATGAATCCAATTATTTGCCCTGCTTCTATGGGTAAATAGAAGGACAGACTGAGTTCTTCAGCCTTGATGAGTAATAGTCTAAAAGAAGGAAAACTCTGAATTCAAACCTGTTAAACTCCGCTTAAAAAATGACCTTGTGTCGTATCCTGCCCGAGCGGAGGGGTTAGTAAATATGTAGATATATGGCTTTCGGTTTCTTTGTTTAATGGCATACCAACTTTCATTGATTATTTAATGCCAAAGCCATGTCTGTAGAAGAAATATACTAGTATTATTCAACGCATATCTGGGGGAAGAAAGAGATATTTACATTCTCCAAGAGTATTAGATCCAAAATTGACGCAATAGCACGATTAGATTTCGACCTCGTTTACTACGATTTCGCTGTCCAGCTCATTAACCACTACGTAATGTAAGCCCTCCGATTAATGTATTCGGTAAACTTCTAACATGTTATGCCGTCCACCAAACGAATTTTGTTACATTTCTCTCGCAAATTATTCTTGATCAGGGATGACTTCGTGGGTAAGATTTTTCGAACTTATCTCGGGGAGCTATTCCCTCTAGTTTATCTTTTTCGAAGCCATAAATATTCTCTCAGGAAAAGTTATTTGTCCTTAAAATTTTTTGGACATAATATTTTGATTCAAAACATCCTTAATAATTATTTTAACTCGGTAACTTTGGTAGATTTGTTTCATTTTTGTGTCTTAAATATTGATTTTGATAAATTTTGCTGACAAAGTGTTCATAATAATGTCCCTTGAAAAAAAAACTTGGCTCGTTATTTCCGGCTTATGAAAAAAAGCTATAAAAAAAAAAGAAAGAAATCCTTCAATTGACATGACTCAGTCGAATAGATTTCTTACTGATTTTTTTCTATTTTTTAAAAATCTCAAATGTTTTCCAAAAATATATTTTTGTTGCAAAATAGCACCTGAAACTTAACAGTAAAAAAATTCTTTTATTTTTATAATATTAGTGTAAGGATTTTCAATAATACGAATCGGGCCCAGAAGATTTGAGACTTATGTTTGCTATGTATTTGTGTATGAGGGTGGGGTCTGCGATATGTTCCAATGACCCAGACGTTAAACGGTTAATATCAAAGATTGTGTGAGAGACAAAGACAGGCACTTAACCTGGGTCAAAGACATTTGTTTTGAAAAAAAAAAAAACAATTCTTTTGTTTTTTGGCAGGTGGGGAATAGGTAGTTGTCAAGTAATGATTGTGCAAACCTACACAGGCATAGATTTGCTCAATTATATTTAGAAAAATACAACTGAATACTAAAATTCTTATACATATATATATATAAATATATGTATATATATATATATATATATATATATATGCATATTTGGTTTACTAGCATAGATGTCTTTTGTCTACATATTTTTATTTTCATCAGTTAAAGTCACCGTATGGATGTTATAATATCCGGTCAGAATTGGCTAAGGAATTTTCCGTACATAATTTTTCCAAAGTACTTTTAGCTTCTTCAAAGGTCATTTTCAGAGGATGAATTGCTTTTGCAATATATAATCGAAAAAAGCAATTCAACTTTTGCAAGTACATAACGATTTGCTAAGATTTCAGCCTTCTTTTTATATTGGTGTAATGTAGCGTTTTTTTCTTTTGTTTTGTTTTTTAAATTTAGTTCTATAAATGGCAACAGTAGTTATAGACATTTGGATACATTAACACAAGATTCGAAATTAATTTTATTGAGGTTGGGACTTTTATTTCTAATGTGTAAGAATTTTCCGAAATTCGGTCGTCTGGCAGGATTGTTATATATATATATATCATCATCATCATATCGCGCTGGCAGCACGGATATCCCTGACCCTCTCTCGCCACTCCTCCCTATCGTTCATCGCCCTAGGTAGGTCTTCAGGACAACATCCTGTATCCTCACATAGCTGCTGAATGTACGTTCGAGCTGGTCGTCCTGCTTTTGCGCGGCCATGTGTGGGGATCCATAAGAGTACATCTCTTATGAGTTCATCTCTGCTTCTCCAGCAGTGTCCTGCATGTCTGGTTCGTCTAACTTGAATAGTTTTCGTGATAGGGGGCAGGTGGCCGTACAGTTGGTGTCTTGTGGGGTGCTGCTGCCAGGACTTGTTGAGGATTGCACGCAGCATTCTTGTGTAATTGCCATCCAGTTTCTTCTCCAGCCGTTTTGTTAGCGTCCATGTAGTGCATCCATATAGCAGTATCGATGTGACCGCTGCCTGGAAGAAACTGCGTTTCATTTTATCGGTTAGGTCTGATTTCCATATAATCGATAGCCTATTGATAGCTGTCCATGCTTTCGTTAGCCTCGTTTCGATGTCCTTTTCTGTTGATTCGACGCTGCTTCCTAGGTACGTTAATTTGTCTACTAGTTTAAGTGGGGTTCCTTCTAGAGTGGCGATGTCCCCCGTTTGGTTATAGCACATATATTCCGTTTTGTGTGCATTAACATAGAGGCCTATGCTTGCTGCTGCTTGTTCCAAACTATGCAGAAGTGTTTCGGCTTGGTCAGGTGTATTTGCCAGTATCGCTATGTCATCGGCGTAGTCGGCGTCGGTAATTGTTGTTGCGGGGTATCTTCTGCTTCTTTTCTTCGTCAGTTCGAAGCCATTCTCTTTGATTTTGTCAATCGATGTTCTAAGTACGTAGTCTAGACAAAAGATAAAGAGGTACGGGGCCAGCGTGTCCCCTTGTAGTACTCCTGCTACAATGTCAAAGTATTCTGTGTCTCCATCCGGTGATCGTACTTTTACTTTAGTGTTTCTATAGAGAATCGTTATTGCTGCTACGGTTTCTTTAGGTATGCCGTACGCTAGTAGGATTTGTTCCATCTTTCCTCTGTGAATGGACTCGAAAGCCTTGGTAAAGTCGACAAATATTAATGTCGCTTGTAGGTTCTTGCCCGTACACCTTCAAGGATTCTACGGATGGTTAATATTTGTGAGGTCGTGGATCTATTTCTTCGGAAGCCATTTTGGTTTTTTCTAAGTATGACGTCGATTTTGGGTTCTATTCGGTTTCGTAGTAGGGCATTGTAGATTTTGGCAGCTATGGATGTAAGTGTTATGCCTCGGTAGTTTTTGGCTAATCCGAGGTCCCCCTTTTTAGGGAAGGGGAGTATGCATCCCTTCATCCATCTATCTATCGGATTTTGATTGTATACTGCGTTGCAGTGGCGGAGCAGTATGTCGTCGAATTGTCTGGTCTTCCATACTTCCGGGGGAATTTCGTCCAGCTCTGCAGCTTTCCTATTTTTAATTTTTCTGAGAACCGAGTCGAGTTCTTCTTGTGTGAACGGTCCTAGTTTAATGTCTAGTTGTTTGCTAATTATTCTGGTGATTGGTTCATGCGTTATTTTTGGTGGGTTTCCAAGTAAGTTTTCGAAGTGCTGTTTCCACAGTTTTATTCTTTCTTGTTGGTTTGCTGCTTTAAGTTTAGCTTTGGCTGTGTTCTTTCTTCTGCTCACTTCGTTTATTGTTTGCCAGGCTATTCTAGATTGTCTATCTTCCACCGAGTCTCTAATCTTATCTATCTGATTTTGAATGTATTCTGTCTGTTCCTTTATATATATGCCTGCTAATTGGTATTGTGCCGTTTTTAGTTTTAAGGCATTTGTGTTTGTTGGGTTTTTTCGATAGTTTTTTGGAGGCTGTTTTCACTAGTGCACGTTTTTCTCTCACCGCTAAAGTTTCCCATGGGACTCTATATTTAGATTTAAGTTTTGATGGAATGTATTTTGCTGCTGCCTCGAGGTGTGCATTGACGAAGTTTTCATATTCGTCGTTTGGTGTACTTTTTTCCGTCTTTTCTTGTAGTGTTTCGAATCTGTTTCTTAATTCTAATACGTATTTATCTCTTATATCTTTGTTGTTTAAGAGGGCCCAGTCATAGTGTTTGGTGGTCGCTGTTCGTTTGGCGTTTTTTCGTAGGCTTAACCGTATTTTCGCCGTGACTATTCGGTGGTCGGTGGACACACCCTCAAAAGAGGAGTATGCCTCGCAATTCAATGCACTATTTTTCCATTTCTTGTTTATAAGGACGTAGTCTATCTGAGCTTTAGTATTGCTTGCGTACGTGTATGTCCATAGTTTGCCTTCTCTTTTTTGATAGTTTGTATTGAGGCATGCTAATCTATTTTTCATCATGAAATCTGTTAGATGTTGCCCATTCCTATTTGACGTGTTGTGGAGGCTGAATTTGTTGTTTCCGTTTTTCCCGATTTGGGCATTCATGTCTCCGCCAATGACTAACATGCTGTGTTTCGGGATGCTACGCACTAATGAGGATAACTCATCGTAGAAGGTGACTAGTTCATTTTCTTCACTAACATTGGTGGGGCTGTAGCATGAGATGATTGTTGCTCTGGGGTTTCCTATATTGGGTGTTTTAAAAAGATGCGATCATCAAATTATGATTGCATTGGAGAGTAACTGACAGTCACTGAGTACCGTTGAATCTGAGTCTACGCCAGTATTTAGATATGCTCTTTCACCGATATTTGGCACACTTTACCAATAATGATACCAAATATACCTTGATATGAAATTTGGCAGGCTCAATTATCTATAAAACAAATAAATCAGCTTGTCAGACAACATTAATTTAAAAGGTGATCCTCCTAAAACTAATGAAAAACTCATTAGCCAGGTGCTTTCCAAACAGATATACATATATAAAAGGTTGAAATTTGAACGAGAAGATGATTTTCATTCAAAAGATTGATATACCCCGTCACCAGAACATTTTTTGCCGCTTCACTTGTGGCATACCATTTCCGTCGAAGACATATTTTCAAACTTTAAAAAAGACATTTTTCTTTAACGAAGATCTATTGTCGAAAGTTATTGAAAAGAACCGGAAAATAATCCAGATAAAAGAAATATTCCTATTCGCCTTATCACTTTTATTCAGCTTTACCCTCTCTCTCTCTCTCTCTCTCTCTCTCTCTCTCTCTCTCTTTCTCTCTCTTTCTCACCCCCCATGTGTATATATATATATATTTATGTGTATATGCAAATATATGTATTCATATGTGTACATTTATATATATATATATATATAATGAAAATATATATTAGTTTTTATATGATATATATATTTATATATATATATATATATATTTCAATTTTTGTATCTAATCTATAATTCTCTTGCTGTATAAAAACAGATTATACAACTTCTCAATCCAACAAACTGATATCTGTGGAAAAAGTTTGAAAAAAAAGACGAAAAACACACGTGCTACTTGAGAATAAACAAGCACCACGTATATCTATTCAAAAGAAAAAAAAAATTTATTAAGACAGAATTATTTAAGCTAAAACATAATGAAGTGTTCAATAAAGGAGATAGACCTTATATTATGACGGCTGGAGCAATCCTGAAGACCCTTTTGGTAAAACCAAGGTAAACACGCTTGTGGTCATGTAGGAATTATTTTCATTATATATATATATATATATATCATACATATAATCCTGATGATATAATTAATATATATATATATAGTATTTATGATTATATATAATATATTACATTTATATAATTTATATTATATGTATAATACTGATGATCGTCGTAATAAGACGGCATCAAACCGAGGATCGCAGATTAGCATCCATGCTATAAAATATTTATGAAAATTAATATATATTTATTTATTATCATATAATGGCTCTATCACTGATATTGAGCACTATGCAATTTATACTGCATTTGGTCTGCCACAAACCTACCAAGTGATATAGTGACAACCATACACTGTTATATATATATATATATATATATATATATATATATATATATATATACTGGTGTATGTAATTATGTATGTATGTATGTATATGTTGAAACGTTATATCTCAACCTTATCCCAAATATATGGATGAGCACTACCATCACATCAGAAAAGAATTCAGTTTGGTTGGTTGGTTGGATTTTATGTCATGTCAACCTTTTTTGGTCATTTAACGCCAAACCTTTTTTATGCTAATCCTATTTACCAACCCCTCCGCTCGGGCAGGATATGACACAAGGTCAATTTTTTAAGCGGAGTTTAACAGGTTTTAATTCAGAGTTTTCCTTCTCCTAGACTAGTTGCCTAATCGTCAGTTCTATTTCAAACAATTCAGTTTAGAATGATTACACAGTTTAATTATCAAAAACATTTCTATTTCAAACTATTCAGTTTATTCAAACAGTTCTAATTCAGTAAATTCAGTTTAGTATAAGTACAGATTTTGCTTACACACAGTTAAATGTCAAAACAGTTCTATTTCGGGCAAATCATTTTAGCATAAGAACGCAGTTTAGATGTCAAAACAGATCTATTTCAAAGAATTCGGTTTAGCATGAATACACCATTTATATGTAAAAAAAAACGTAAAGTCAAGAAACCACGGTTTAGTAATATTTAACCCATAGATAGAACCCTGTCAGATGCTTCCATTCCGGACCAGAGTGAACCTGGGAGCGATGGAAATAAAGGGGTACTCCGCATTCCCCAAAGCTCAAGTATTCCTGGAACCTTACCTTCAGATTGTTTAGTGTCATATGTAGGACACTAGTTGGGAGGGGGTTCTTACCCTATACAGAGAAGCAATCGGTGTATTCTACAGCCCCAGCCGACTTGCCAAATAAAACAATTCAGAATCATCTCAATAAAATAGGTCGCTTGTGCCAATGAAAATTAAAACTCATAACAAGACAATAAATTGATTGAAGGGATCAAGAGTCAGGTGTTATCCGACTATAAACAGAATTCCTTTGTTAACAAGTTAAAAGAATTTGTCATTTCAGCTTAAATTTCCAAGTTGAATACTCACCTATCAGCCCTGGAAATTTCTATAGTTAAGTTAAAATAATTACGAATTATACGTCGGTCATTCAATAAATAAGGGATATTTTTGGAAAAAAAAACGTTGTTTCTTTTTTTTTTTTTTTTTCATAAATATAAATGTTGCATTTCTAGTGAAATGCTTTATAGCAAAAATTGCCCAGTCGGCTGGGACTGAAAAATACACTGACTGCTTCTCTGCCGAGGAGTAAGACACCCCCCATCCGCCAACAAGTGTCCTGAATATAGTACTAAACAATCTGATGGTGAAGCTCCAGTTATGCTAGAGCTTTGGGGAATGTGGAACACCCCTTCATTGCCATCACTCCCAGGTGTACTCTGGCTTGGAGTGGTAGCATCTGATAAAGGGCCTATCAATGAGTTATATAGAACTAAATCGTGGTTTGAGTTTACTGTTTTGGGCATTTAAACTGCGTATTTATCATCATCATCATGTCGCGCTGGTAGCATGGATATCCCTGACCCTCTCTCGCCACTCCTCCATATCGTTAATTGCCTTAGGTAGGTGTTCAGGACAACATCCCGTATCCTCACATAGCTGCTGAATGTATGTTCGTGCTGGTCGTCCTGCTTTTGCACAGCCATGTGTGGGGATCCATAAGAGTACATCTCTTATGAGTTCGTTCCTAGACATGCGTATTTATACTAAATTGAATTATTTAAAATAGAACTGTTTTGACATTTAAACTGTGTACTTATGCTAAACTGAATTATCTGAAATAAAACTGCTTTGACATGAATTCTGTGTATTGCCCTGTCGGCTAGGGCTGTAGAATACACTGACTTCACCTCTACAAAGGGATAAGACCCCCAAAGAGTGTTCTGGATATCACACTACACAATATGATGGTGACGTTCCAGTGATGCTGGGGCTTTGGGGAATGCTGAGCACCCCTTCATTGCCATTGCTCCCAGGTCCACTTTGGCCCGGAGTAGTAGCCCGTGATCGAGCCCTATCTATGGGTTAGATAGAAGAAAATTGCATACTTATGCTAAACTGAATTTTTGAATTAGAACTGTTTGAATAAACTGAATAGCTTGAAATAGAAATGTTTTTGACAATCAAACTGTGTACATATGCTAAACAAAATTGTTTGAAATGGAACAGCTTTTGACATTGAAACTGCACTTATGTGACAACATCCCTACCAGCCGAGCGACCCCCCCACTATATCAGCTTCCTTAAACGAAACTACTCATGGCCAGTGATTCATCTAGTGGTTTTTTCTCATTTCCAACCAGAGACATTATATATTTCTTTACAGATACGCAAAACACAACCGAGACGGCGGAAGAAAAAACAACCAAACAAACCCGGACTTGGGTCAGCTCCAAACTCAAGAAGTGGGGAGTCTATGTGACACTTTTGTGCACCTCTCCGTGCATTTGTAGTCTATCGCAGGCGTGTATTTTTCGCGAAACTTCCATAAAGCCACTAACAATGCTGAGATCTTCTCGTGTTGGTTAACCCGGCCTCTGTAGGTCAATAGGTCTTAACAGTCGTCTTTCTGAATTCTGTTGGCTCTCTTCTCTGCCCTACCTACATCTCACTGCCTCCTTCAGCCGACTGTGTCCTTCTCTGGACTGCTATCTCAAGCCGATTGGTCTCTTCTGCCCTGCTTTGTCAACTGACTCTCTCTGCTTCTCTCGGACCTTCCTTTTCTCCACCACTTCCGAGACATCTCACTCTCAGGCCCTTTGTGTGAGTTTCGCGCCAAAATAAAGAGATAACCTGAGTGGCGCTAACACAAACAGAAACGAATTGCTACGCATCGTGTCACACTTACGCTAAACTGAATTGTATAATATAGAACTGTTTTGGCACTTAACTGGGTGTAAACAAAATTTATACATAAACTAAACTGAATTGGCTGAATTAGAATTATTTGAATAAATTGAAATACTTGAAATAGAAATGTTTTTAACAATTAAACTCTGTACTTATGCTAAACTGAATTGTTTGAAATGGAACTGCTTTTGACATTGAAAATGTACTTACGCTAAACTGAATTGTTTAATGTAGAACCGTTTGGGCTTTTAACTGCGTGTAAACAAAATCTATACTTATACTAAACTGAATTGGCTGAATTAGAACTGTTTGAATAAACTGAATAGCTTGAAATAGAAATGTTTTTGACAATTAAACTGTGAACTCATCTTAAAATGAATTATTGGAAATAGAACTGGCTATTTACATAAAAATTAATTTGGCGTTAAAAGACGTGCGTAGGTTGATATGCCATAAAATTCAACCAACCAACCAACTCATGGCAAAAAATAATTGAAAATCTAAAAGATACTTTCTTTGAGACTATTCAAAATGGTGGCAAATTAAGCTGAATGCTCTAGACGTGAACAGAGTTATGTTATCATTTTTTGGTAGCTGATAAGTGCAAACCATGTCAAATTTACAAAAAATATATGATGCGTAAGAAGAAGAATATTTAATCAAAAACATATTTACAAATCGGCAAAACAGGGTTTTTCTAATACGTCTCTAAGTGGAAAAGAAAATCTATCGAGTGGAAATGCAATTTACCTCTGGAAAATAAAAAGTTTAGGACGTAGTGTTCATGGTTTATAGCTTATGGTTTTGTTTTGTTTTATGGCATTTCAACCTTGTAGGTTATTTAATGCCAAATCCATTTTTATGTAAATAATCAGTTCTATTTAAAACAATTCGGTTTAGCATGAGTACACAGTTTAATTGTCAAAGAAATTTCAACTTCAAACTATTCAGTTATATATAACAATTCAGTTTAGTGTAAATACAGTTTCCGTGTCAAAAATAGTTAAATTTAAAACAATTCAGTTTAGCAAAAGCACGCAGTTTTAAATGTAAGTACAGATTAATTGTAAAAAAAAACATTTTTATTTCGAGTTATTCAGTTTAGTCAAGCAATTCTACTTCAGCTAATTCAGTTTTGTAAAAGTACAGATTTTGTTTACACACAGTTAAATGTCTGCACAGTTCTATGTTAAACAATTTAGTTTAGTGTAAATACAGTTACAATGTCAAAAAACAGTTGCAGTTATATGTAACAATTCACTTAAGTGTAAATACAGTTTTAATGTCGAAAAGCAGTTCTATTTCAAACAATTCAGTTTACTCAAACAATTCAGTTTTGCATAAGTGTGCCGTTAGTTCTATTTAACCCATAGATAGGGCCCTATCAGGTGCTACCACTCCGGGCAAGAGTGGACCTGGGAGCAATGGCAATGAAGGGGTACTCCGCATTCCCCAAAGCTCCAGCACTGCTGGAACCTCACCATCAGATTGTTTAGTGTCATATCAGGACACTCGTTGGTGGGGGGTTTACCCCTCTGCAGAGGTGCAGTCGGCGTATTCTACAGCCCCAGCCGACAGGGTGACGTTGTGTTCATTAAAGAAGATCATGCTGATCGTCTTCAGGAAGCCGTCATATCGGTTTCCTTGAAAAAGTTACAACTGAAAACTGTACTACCTTTTGCCATTTGTTTAGGCAGAATTTCCCTTTTTTATTGTATAACCAGCGTAAAAAGTTTAAGCATGAAGAATGAAACAAGAAAACGAAAAACCAACATTGAATAGCAGGAAAATGGTAAAAAAAATGAATCAATCAGAAGAACATAGAATGAATTAAGAAAAAAATTGATTTGTTTATTGATTTATTGATTGATTCTAACGGCTTATTAATTCGTATAGGGTTATTTTATGCCAAGAATATGGTAATTTGGATACTTGTATAAAGCATTGATCCCTAACTGTGGCATCTTACTAATCAGCAGGAAAAAAAAACACGATTAAAGATTGAATCTTTTATAATTAATGAAAATATATTTAAGACAGAATTTACGATGTAAGTCTACAGTGGGAGAATACTTTGACTGCACCTCTCCAAAGAGGGGAGACACTTCTAACGAATGTTTCGTGAATCACAGTAAACTGTATTTGATGATGAAGTTCTATTCTCGGAACTGTTAAACTTGAGGAGTATTCCTCCATTACTTCTTGATCCACCCTGACTCAGATTGGGTTGTTTAGGCTAATTCCAGCTAATTGGGTCGTAGAGGCTAATTCCAGCAGATTGTTTGTAGAGGGTAAGTTCTGCAGATTTCTTGTTGAGGCTGATTCCAGCAGATTGGTTGTTGAGGCTAAGTCTTGCAGATTAGGTTGTAGAAGATAATCCATGTAGATTGAGTAGTAGAGGCTAATTCCAGCAGATTGGCTTGAAGAGGTTAATTCTTGAAGATTGGGTTGTAGAGGCTAATCGTAGCAGATTGGGTTGCAGAGGCTAATTCTTGCAGATTGGTCTTAGAGGCTTATTTCAGCAGATTGTGTTGTAGAGGCTAATCGAAGCAGATTGGTTTTAGAGGCTTATTTCATTAGATTGTGTTGTAGAGGCTAATCGTAGCAGATTGGTCTTAGAGGCTTATTTCATTAGATTGTGTTGTAGAGGCTAATCGGAGCAGATTGGTTTTAGAGGCTTATTTCATTAGATTGTGTTGTAGAGGCTAATCGGAGCAGATTGGTCTTAGAGGCTTATTTCATTAGATTGTGTTGTAGAGGCTAATCGTAGCAGATTGGTTTTAGAGGCTTATTTCAGCAGATTGTGTTGTAGAGGCTAATCGTAGCAGATTGGTCTTAGAGGCTTATTTCAGCAGATTGTGTTGTAGATGCTAATCGTAGCAGATTGGTCTTAGAGGCTTATTTCATTAGATTGTGTTGTAGACGCTAATCGTAGCAGATTGGTTTTAGAGGCTTATTTCAGCAGATTGTGTTGTAGACGCTAATCGTAGCAGATTGGGTTGCAGAGGCTAATTTTAGCAGATTGGGTTGCAGAGGTTAATTCTTACCGATTATGTTTTTGAGGCTAATTCTTGTAGATTGATTGTAGAAGCTAATTACTGCAGATTGGGTTGAGGAGGCTAAGTTATTTTCGAAAAGGAGCGTCCTAGGTATGATACTAAACAGAATTTGATTGCGAGTCTTCAGTCCCACAAATTCCTTGAGTATTTAGTACTCCTTTATCATATGATATTTACCAACCCCTCCGCTCGGGCAGGATATGACACAAGGTCAATTTTAAGCGGAGTTTAACAGGTTTGAATTCAGAGATTTCCTTCTCCTAGACTAGTTGCCTCACCAAGGCTGAAGAACCCAGTTTGCCCTATTATTTGCCCATAGCTTGGGGGGGGGATAATTGGATTCATACCTTTCACAAGGGTATTAGTGCTACGTGAAACGCAATCAGTCTCGTCCAGGATTTGAACTCGTGTCGCCGTGTCCATTTCCTACGACGATAACCATTACACCACGGGCACCTCCTCAATACACCACGGGCACCTCCTCAGTACTCCATTATTCCCTATCCATTCTGAACCGGCAAATTAATTCATGTTCGAATACTATCTATGGGTCAAAAAGATAGGAGTAGAGATTATTCCTCTTCAAAAGGACGTAGGGCAAAAAATAAAAACTCTAAATAAACAACTACTCAAGTAAATATCAATGTACAATGAATGCGATTCCCAAACATATATAAATAAAATAACCCAAGGCTGGTTGCTATGCCTTTAAAATTTGTTACCTAAACTAAATTTTTATATTTCTGGCGACTTCGAGGAGCTCTCAAATAGATTGACTAATTTAATTTTCCTTTTTCTTGACCTGTTGCCATATCAATGTTAAAGAGCCCAATCTGCCATATTATATAGCCATAGCTGTATAGTGAATATTTGGATTCATATATTTCCTGGGCATATTAGCGATACGTGAA
Organism: Sepioteuthis lessoniana; assembly: GCA_963585895.1. NCBI lineage: Eukaryota > Metazoa > Mollusca > Cephalopoda > Myopsida > Loliginidae > Sepioteuthis > Sepioteuthis lessoniana. The sequence continues at coordinate 43,653,134 of OY757914.1, forward strand.
ATGCAAAGTGCCAAGTCCACAAATTGAACTTCGGTCACCGCGTTTATTTTCTACATCGTTAGCCATTACATCACAAGTGCCTCCTTCAAGTCACAAAGCCATTGACCTCTCGCGTAGTTCAGTGATTATTCTGAACTAATGTCTTGATTTAAAAGAAGTCAATTATGTTTGGTAACTCAACCTTGAAGTATCTGTCTACGGAAAATATCAATTATGACATGTTCAATTATTCACAGAACTTTAACAATGAATTACAGTTATTCTTATTTTTACGTTTCGCTCGTATATATATATATATATATATATATATATATATATATATATATATATTGGGTGCGGAAGCAAAATTAGGGATACTCTAGTATAATAATAAACGACTGTATTATAAAGCAAGATAAATTTCAATTAAAAAAAATAAACAAGAAAATAAGAAGATAGACACAAAACAATAAATCTACTCAATATGTACATAATTTTCTGAATAATTATATTAACATATCTCAGAAATGATTTACATGCTTTCAAAATAAATTCTTCAGATATTTCATTCCATCCCTTCTTAATAGCAGTCTTAAACGAACCAATATTTTGAAAGGGAAGTTGCATTTGTTTTGTTTTCTAAAACACCCTTTATAACGTAATCAAGGGGCTTAATGGAGGCCGTAAAGAAACTAAATATTTCGGAACTTTTTTTTTTTGCCTGGTTTCGGCGTTAAATGAATCATAGCTTCTTTTTTGTTTCTTTTCTCACTCAGTCATATTGGCCTGAATTTTAATGAAAAAAATACTTGAATAATATGGCTAATCATGAAAATTTTAATTTTTTTTTCTCCAAAAATTTTCTAATTATACAAAAAATCGTTTTAAAAATCATTCCATATTTTGCTTCCTCACCCTGCATTGACTTAATTTTAAATTTTTTCTCCAAATATAACTGCAAACATATAGTGTGGCTCGGTCTAAGTAAGGACTCTATCTAAAAAATAGAAACAAAAACAAATTATTAGACTTTGCAACGTGGAGCTACCATTGCCACTTTATCAAGTTGAATTGATCAATCGTCAAGTGGCTGTTTAAAATGTGCGACTTTTACACCCTATATATAATTCAAAAAGGCATGGGTAATGCAATGAATGTTTGAATTTAAAATCTAATGAGATACAAGGAGCACACAATAAGTTTCAAGACTTTTTTCGTATGGTTACTTTTATTGATAGTACACACATGGAACTCTAGTCCCCTTCGAAGTAATCTCCTCCGGCTCCATTGCACTTGTTGTATCTTTCTAACAACTTCTGAAAGGCCCCATGGAAGTCCTCTTGTGTGAGCGTGTCAATGACCTTCGTCACAGCCTCTTTCATCTCCTCAATTGTCTCATAACGACAACCTCTAAATTTTTCCTTGAGCTTAGGGAATAACCAAAAGTCACAGGGAGCAAAGTCTGGACTATAGGAAGGCTGAGGAATTTCTTCCTGAACTCCCTTAAAACCTCAACATAGTATACCTTGTTGACAGTCTGTCCAGCGGGAACCAGTGCATGTAGATCATACCAGTGCTGTCCAAAAAAAAAAAAATGGATAATCAAAAGTTTGTGGGTGGATTAGCTCTGTCTGACCTTCTTGGGTCCGGGAGAGCCAGCATTCATCCACTGGGAACTCTGCCTCTTGGTCTCTGGGTTATAGCAGTAGATCCAGCTTTCATCTCAGGGCATCAGAGCATCAAGAAGTGCGGGATCTGAATTGATCAGCTCGACCATCTCCCTGCTGTCATGACAACATCTTTCTTTCTGATCCTCTCTGAGCACCTTTGGGACAAACTTCGCGCAAATCTTCCGCATCTTCTGTTCCTAGCGAATAATTGTGTGTACTGTTCTCACGCTGACATCAAATTGTGCATTTATTGTCTCTATAGACATACAACGGTTTTTATCCATGAAATTCTTTATTTGGCCAATCAACACTGATGTTCTGACTTCCTTACTTTTCCCTCATCTCTCATCATCCCTCACAGACCCCCTGCCTTCCTTGAATCTCTTATGCTACTCAAAAACTGATGCTCGATTCATGCAAGATGATCCAAAAGCAGTCTGAAGCATTCCATACGTTTCTGTGGCATTTTTTCCAAGTTTAAAACAGAATTTTATTGCATATCGTTCTTCTGAAATGTCCTCACGTCCAGATTGCATTTTTGAAATTCACCTGCTGTGACAATCAGGCTTTAATAGGGTGTATTACAATTGCTACTGTAGCTGTTCATTTGAACCTGAAATCAAAAAATTGGTCAGTCATCTCATAAGGTGTACAGAAATAACATACCGAATTTTCAAGAGTCTACGACAATTTCAAATGCCTGCACAAAAAAGTCTGGAAACTTATTGAAGGCACCTTGAAATTACATTTGAACCCAAAAAAGAATAACATATACACTTATCATAAGCACTAAAAATATTCTATATACCGAAGATAGTCTAAAGACCTGTCACAACCAAAAGCTCTCTGTCACGTCAAAACTGACGTTCGTAATTTTAAAGTACAGAAATCTAAACTTATATTCAGAATTTTAATTTTTTTCCTCATGATTATAAAATGTGAAAACAAATTTGCTTTCATCAACTTTTCTTTAGAATTGGACAAAAGAATGAATCTGGGTTTGTCTTTCCATTCTACTATATGAATATTAATTTAAAAATATAATCAAGGCATCTATTAGAAATAATCACATAAATCTTTTTTGGTCATTGTAATGTTCGAATTTCTTTTGAGTTGATTATTCATCAGAAATATATGTTATTGATCTCAGCTTCAGTTTTTTTTCTTTTGTTTTTTGTTTATTTATTTATTTATTTATTTATTTAATAACATATCAACATGAGTAAGTTATTTATTACCAAACCCATCACAAAATAGAATTGCATCGATATTTTTAACCGATTGTTAGCAGATAAAAGGACGTACGTACTTTTCTCAAGAGTATCTCTCTGAAATTAAACGTAATAGCGAAACTGGAGTTCGAACTCACTTACTTTAAGTTTGCAGCCGAGCACATTTGACATTACACCAAGAGAACCCCCTCCCCTGAATTCCCAGCCTGTGGTGCAACATTTAGCAAGCATTACGAAGCAGTTTTTATTTAGTTGTCCCTTCAGGGAACATTTTTGATTGGCTGTAAAATCTTCTGCTACACCCTTCTTAGAAAGAGAAAAGCATACCATGCTTTTTCTTCCTTCCATCTTGCATATTTGAATCCATAAACAAAATTACTCCAATTGTATAAATTCTTGAAAGCTAATAATTGCACGCTAATATGGCAGCTGTCATAATGCAATTGCATGCTGTGATTTTCAATGAAGTCATTTAAAACTGCGATCACTGGGGTCGGTTGGAGAAGCACAAATATCTCAAACAATGACCAAAGAAAATTTATGTTATTCTTACTTTTTGAAATTAATATAGTAAAATCGAAAGATAAACAAAGAACCATCATTTTGGCGAATTCCCCCCCACCAAAAAAAATACACTTCCTTATATTATAATTAAGAGAAGAAAATTAGAATTAAGAAAATAAGTTTAGACTTCTGTATTTTAAAATTAAGAAAGTTAAATTTGGGGGAACGATGGCTTCTTGGATGTGCAGGTCGAGAGAGTATTCGTGGATTATATGTTGGTGATTTAAAAGTTCTAAGCGTCACCCAGAAAGAACGGCATATTTGAGTACTTTTGTTGAGGCAACACTCAACGACTTCTTATAAAACAAGAAAAACTTATTCAGATTTTTCTAGTTTTATTGGAAGTAATCGTGTTTTACCATTGCAAAAATATTTAAGTTTGCTATTCTTTCAGAATGAGGCTTAGAACTTTTCAGCAACTCGCGTAGAATAAAATTTGTCTCAGCATATATGATACTTTTTATGTGGAATATTTTTTGTTTAAAATGTAATTTTCTTAGTATATATATATATATATATATATATATATATATATATATGTGTGTGTGTGTGTGTGTGTGTGGTTGGGTGTGCTTGTGTGCATGTGTGTTTATAAATATATGTATAGATAGTCAGGTTTTATAGATATTTGATAGCATATTTCTGGCCGTTGGTTTCCTCTGCCTGACGGTTGTTGTGATAAGACGGCATGAAAACAGCGGTCATAGATAAAAATCCACGCTATGTGATGTATATAAAAACTAAGATATTATTATTATTTACTCCTATAGTGTTTTTCACATCAGTGTTAGCTGATGGCTTTTCACTGGAGTTTGAGTGACAGCAAGTCTCCTCAAGTTTCCAGGACTCGTCTCAAAATTCTAGCCGTTCTCAGCAATGCTGTCATTTGCATAGTCTCTACCCATCCACAAACTTCCAAGTCATCCACGCCTTTTAATAATCCTTTAGTTATTGTGCCTAAAGGACCAATCACAATTGTCACAATCGTTACTTTTATGTTCCATAGCTTTTTCAATTCTCTAGCAAGGTCGAGGTACTTATCCTTCTTTTCATATTCCTTCAGATTTATTGTGAGGTCCGGAGGGACAGCAAAGTCGACAATTCTACATATTATCTTCCTTTTGTTGATTATTATGAGGTTTGGTCTTCTGGCTGGGATTAGGTGATCCGTTTGTATGTTAAAGTCCCATTGGAGTTTATGCATGGCATTTTCTAGGACAGGAGCAGGGTGGTGCATATACCATTTGTTAGTATGGTCAAATTTAAATTTCTTGCACATTTCCCTGTGTCTCGCCATTATACTCCTTCTGTGCTAATTTGCTGCATTTATTATCTCCATTGGAATTTTTCACATAAGCGTCAGTTCATGGTCTTTCACTGGAGTTTGAGTAACAGCAAGTCTCCTCAAGTCTCAAGGACTCTTCTCAGTATTCTGGCCGTTCTCAATAATGTTGTTTGGATGGTCTCCAATCGTCCACCAACTTCCAACTCCTACACTCCCTTTAGTAGTCCTTTAGTTACTGTGCCCAAAGCACCAATCACAATTGGTATAATTGTCACCTTCATGTTCCATAGTTTCTTCAATTCTCTAACAAGGTAGAGATACTTATCCTTTTTTTTTCACATTCTTTCAGTTTTATTCTGTGGTCAGCCGGAAGAGCAAAGTCGACAATTTTGCAAATTATCTTTTTGTTGTTGATTATTATATGGTCATGTCTTTTGGCCGAGATTAGGTGATCCGTATAGCTCTTTCACAGATATTGAGCACTCTCTAAATTATACCGCCTTTATCCCGCCACAAACCCATCAAGTGAGACAGTGACATCCATACACTCTTGTAATATATATATATATATATATATATATATATATATATTCATCATACAACATGTGAAAGCAGGTGTGATACCATGCCCTCATCAGCCGCCAACAAGGGTGATAACACAATTTCGATAGCTGAAGGCAGTACTGCCACTCGTGGCGCAACCAAGCAGCTTTTGCCACCGGACAGGGTATTTAAAAGAAATATATATATATATATATATATATATATATATATATATATACACACGCCAGATCAACTAAAAGCAGAGATTACATTGGACGTTCGTTCATCTTCATTTTAGTGCCGTTTGTGATTTACAAATGCGTTTATTTTCTGCAGTTGATGTCATACAAGCGTTTCTTGATGTTGCACGGGAATGGTGGTTCTGCGTGCAATTTATTCATGTTGAAATCCATTCTATATCCGTCGTCTATTCTGTTCATTTGATATATATATATATATATATATATATATATATATATATATATATATAAAGCAGAAAAAACAGAAATCGAATAGTGATGAATTTATTATAAAGGAAAACCAACGTTTAAACGTTTCTGTTTCAGTCAACCTTCATCAGGACTTTAAGAAGCTGAAACCAATGTTGTCAGGACAACCATAGATGTTTTAATTTTTTGTTGTTCGGGTATCACATGTTTCACCATCTTAAAATCCTGATAAAAGTTTACTGAAACCGAAATGTTTGAACGTTGACTTTCCTTTTAGAATAAATTCATCACTTTTGGATTACATTTTTATCTATTTTCTTAATACTCTTGGATTCATTTCCATTATATATATATATATATATATATATATATATATATATATATATATATATATATATATATATATATATATATATATCAGGATTGATAGTATAATAAAGACTCGTGTTGTATATATAATTTGATTAGGATCCTTTCAAGTTTCTTGACAAGTTCTTTGGTTTTAGTTTGGAGTTGGTAGATCAATTTACCGAAATCGTTGAGAGCTTTCGTGCCCTCCATAGACCATCATCAGGGATTTTGCAAATATAAAGCATGTTTTTTAAAAAATATATTTTTGTTTTTTTTTAATTTCAAAAAATATTGCGATTATTCTTAATGTGTCTGATGTAATTAGAATCTCAGTTTAATCCAATTATATGTTTATATAATGTTTTACCATTTAAAAAACCTAAACCCTTTTTAAACATTCTTTACATTTGGAAAACCTTGATAATGGTATATGAAGGGTGTAAAAGCGTTGGGGACAATTTCGGTAAATTCATATACCAACTGTAACCGAAAAGCACCTGTTTGGAAACTTGAAAGGATTTTCATTAAATTATATAGACATGTATCTATTATTTAATCAAACCTGCTTAAATGAATGACTGCTGCCCATCTACACATACACATGCACACACACACCAACACACACACACATATATATAGTCAACAGGAATACCACACACATTTAAAAATATTACCAGTGTTGTTCGAATGAACGTAAACAAGTGGCAATGGTAACACCATCGTGTTAATGCCTTACCAATTTCTCTCAGAAATGATCACTTACGATCATGGCTTAGACCGGTCCATACGTTTGCTGATTGAATGGTTTTTAGAACTAGTGAACTTGTATTTGCTACCCTGAGAGATTTTTTGGTTCATTCATGTTATGTCGGAATGAATGATACTATTCCGGATAGAATTTTGAGCCCATAGAATTATAGATTTTTATCCGTAACGACATCCTCTTGATGTAACATGAAATGAGTAGGAAAAACTCTCTGTGTATCTATTACAGTTTTATAAGTCTTAAAAATCATTTCAATTTCCAAACTACTGTCTGCCTAGATTTAATCCATGATTTTAAATTATTCTGTCTGAGAAAAATGGTACGACATTAGCCAGCTCGAGCTCGCTTTGCAACTTGTCCATGTTTTCTTGTGTCTAAGTTTTCTATCCTGACAACCGCATAAATTTTGTGATCTTCCGATATCTTTTTCTTTTTTAACCACCTATTTTATTTTTTATTTACACTAATTTTACTGATAGCTTTACGTAGAACAACCAAAGTTTTTCATCACTTCTTGAATGGTTTTTACGATCCTTTGCATTGTTTCAACCGAGATTTCTTTATTTGGTGCCATGTTTTCTTTCAACAAATAAGCCCAACTGCCAATTAAGATCGGAAAGAACTGTTACTGTAAACAGTATATTTCGGTTATTGCTTGTATTTGTTTTAGGAATGCAAGATCATTAGGATACAAAGATCATTCCGAAATGATTGCTTCGGCATCGGGTTATTCCATAATATTTTCCTCAACATGGCTTAGTGATTGCAATTAAAACAGAAATCAGAATGTTTAAAGGTAACTTTTATTCTATTTTTTTTCATACTTATAGATTGTATTAGTTGCACGCCCCACTGAAAGGGCGAGTGCGGCAAAAGCTTTTTTTATGGTTGGTCCGGGAGCAGGACCGTAGTCGAGGCGCGCCTGGTGGCTCCAAAATTGACTTAGGCCCCGTTGTCATTCCCCTTGCGAGGGACGCATCAGAAGTAAGAGTATAATCCTAGCCACTCAGAGGAGGGTTAAAGTATTGGGGACCGCCCCCTGAGCATTGTAGAAATATTGGTCGTAGCCATGCAGCATTAGCGCTAGGCTTCCCCGTCACCCACGCCATGAAGTCTTAAACGAGCTAAAAGGCACCAGATAGTGTTGGTACTCGTAGATTTACGTAGTATGATAATAAACTTGCTTATATGCTAAACGAAAGTCGTCTATTAAGACTATTCCATTCATGACAAAAGGAGGATTTGTATTGGTTACTTTTTCTTCTATAGGGATAAATATTACCATTAATTTAGGTAACTAGTACGTAAAATTTTTTTTTATGAAGCCAGAATGTAAAGCTATCAAATAAAAAAAAAGTGTTTTGCGTTTATGTTATCAGTGTTTTATTGTTATATAAAGAACAAAACAAAACAAGGGGAATATTTACTAATTCCATATTTTTCAATGGGTAATTTATGTCATCATCATCATCATGTCGTGCCGCTAGCACAGATATCTCTGACCCTCTCTCGCCACTTTTCCCTATCCTTCATCGCTTCTGGCAGGTATTCAGGGCTACATCCCGTATCCTCATTTAGCTGCTGTATGAATATTCGAGCTGATCGTCCCGCTTTTGATTGGCCATATACAGGGGTCCATAGGAGTACATCACTGATGAGCTCGTCCTTCTCCAGCAGTGTCCTGCATGTCTGGTTCGTCTAACTTGTATAGTTTTTGTGATGGAAGGCAGGTGGCCGTATAGTTGGTGCTTTGTGGGGTTCTTTTCATTTTTTTTTTGTTTTTTGTTTTTTTTTACAGAGGTTTTACAATCTGAAATTTCTATACAGAATCTTAATGTTGAAGCGTTTTTTTATTAAATGATAGGTTTTAATATCCGTTTTTTATTGCTGAATAATCCACGAAAATAAATAAACGAAATATTGGCATATTTGGTCGGGAGAAAATTAATGTTCTACAAAAGAAGTTTGTGTTGCACTTATTTATGGATAATATTATATGAATTTCGGCCAAGTAATATTAATGTAAGGTAAAAAGTAAAGTTGGCGACCTTAGTCAAGTGTGATCCAAAGAGTCCCTTTTCAATAGCTACTCTACTGAGGTGTAGGAGAGGGCGATACTCCATTCCCTGGATTGCTCCACTTTACCCTTGATCCTTACCTTATAATGCTGTTAAGCAAGGCGGCATCAAGTTTCATTTTTTGAGTCTTTGGTATGACTCGACCTGAGATTGAACCCTGGTCTCTCTGACCATTGGCATACACTCTACTCATTAGGCCAATGGCCCGGTAATATAAATGTAGATGTTTGAAATTATTATTTTTTTTAGATAAGCAAGCTAAAGAGGTGGGGAAATGTTTTTGGCCCCACCAATAAAGGACTTGCTTTTTTTAATGTTTGAAATTTTTTCACATTTTAAAAATTCAAGAAACCTTAAGAAACAATGAGCCAGTTAAGTAGGACTGCGGTATAAATATGTTAAATAGAATGTTCTTTTCATAAGTAAAGCTTATTTTCGTCTTGGTCGACCCGTGAACTTTTCATTATCCTCACAGAATTCATAATACTGACTGTTAGGTTATTAAATTCCCGCTGAAAAGTGATAGCCGTAATGTAATTACATATGAGATCCTTTCGTTACATGTGATCGATAAATTTTCAATCGAACCCCCCCCCACTAAAAGTAAATGTATAAAATTTGTGCTGTATTGTTATTATCACCCCTACTTTGTTTTCTTTTCCTTATATCTTTTCATTATTATTATTATTATAATTATTATTATTATTATTATTATTATTATTATTATTATTATTTTCCGGAATGTTAGTCGATATATATTTTTTGTAACGAAGATAACTTGAGTTTTTTAAAATTCTTTTTTCTTTCTCTCTAAACGGTAAACTCTTTCGTATAATACATGTTATCGATCGGTTTTTAGTAGACACCTTATTTCCTCGATCAATAACGAAAATGTCCAACGCTTATTTTTTCGTTATCAAGCAATGAAAAAGAAAGAAAGAAAGAAAGAAAGAAAGAAACATGACTGTGAATTTTATACTCATCGATATTCTAAATTGATCGATTTATTTTTATAAATCGATTTGTCTTCCTCCGGGAACACGTTCAGTTGAAATATACGCGACATCAGATCGATTATTTAATAAAGGACTCTTTGAAAAGAGTTGAAACTGTCAAAGTTGTATCGAAGCTAAAGTAGCAATTCGATTATATTCTGTCGAGTTTAATTTGAAAATATAATGGTTACATTAACAAGGTAATAACTCATGGTTCCTGGTTAACTGGGATTGTTGGGTTTTCCTTATCATCATTTGTCGCCGGTATCCAAACCGACAGAACATATAAAGACAAATGGACGTTTATTTGATTTAGATATTAGGCTGTTCACAAAATAATGATATTTTTCCAGAGGGGATATAAAATTAAATGTAAGTTGACTTTATTTAAAAATTATTATCCGAAATGTAAATTGACAGAGTTCCCGTTGCACTAAACTGCAAGATCGTAGTAAGCGTGTTCGAACTCCAGTCACATGATTATGTTCACATTCGGAGTAATATCATTGGAAAAGGCATGAAAACCCTTTTCTCCCGACAATGAGTTAAATTGTAGCATTACTGTATATTTATGAGGATGGCTTTGGCATTTAACAAGAATTGTGGACTTTGCTGTGCCCGATGACCACAGAAAGAAAGCAAAAAGAAGGATAAGTATCTGGATCTTGCTAGGGAATAAAAAAAATTGTGGAACATGAAAGTGACAGTTATACGAATTTTGATTTGTGCTTTTGGTACAGTCACCAAAGCATTGGTAAAAAGACAAGAGGACTTGGAAGTAATAGAACAAGTGGAGACAATTCAAACTACAGCATTGTTGAGATTAGCAAGAACACAGAAAAGAGTCCTAGAGACTTGAATAGACTTGTTGTCATTCAAACTCGTGAAAACCACCAGCTAACAGGCCATTTTTATGAACATGTATGTTTAAGGCACAGGCACACACACACACACACACACACGCACACACACACACACACACACATATATATATATGTGTGTGTGTGTGTATGAGTGTGTGTGTGGATGTTTGGTTGGGTTTGGTTTTATAACATATCAACCATTGTTGGTTATTTAATATCAAATTCTGTTCACACATATGCATTAAATATGTGTATAATTTGTAAACAAATTTGTAGATTACATTCTTAAACTTGCCTGTGCTCTTTTTTTGCACACAAATGAATGGTTTCAAGTATTGCTATATAACAGTCACAATTTAACATCAGCCATTTATTTTTACACTGTTTGTTCTGTCTGACCCATAGAGAGGACACTATCAAGTGCAACCACTGAAATTCAGGGTGGACCTGGGAACAATGGCAATGAACAGGTACTCCACATTCTCTAAATTTCCAAGGCTGGAGCTTTGTCATCAGATGGTTTAATGTCATATCCAGAACACTCGCTGGGTGGGGTCTTACCTTTCTGCAGAGATGCAGTCGGTGTATTCTACAGATCCAGCCGACTGGGCTGTGTGTATGTGTTTGGAACGACCATTAACCACTTTTGAAATTAATTAATGAATTATTTTATAGACTTTCAGATTCTTGGTGTAGTTTGCCTGGATTAATATGTAGAAAAACATACCCATTTATTTGGGAGGGATAACCTTGTTGTTGCTGGCCAAATCAACTGGGGCTGCAGAATATACCGACTGCATCTCTGCTGAAAAGTAAGAACCCTCCAAACAGTGTCCCAGATATGACACTAAACAATGTGATGGTGAGGCTTTAGTAAGGCTTGACCTTTGGGGAATGCAGTGTACCCCTTCATTGCCACCACTTCCGGGTCCACTCTGGTTTAGAGTGGTAGCACCTGGTAGGGTCAAAGAGAACTAATCCGGGTTATTGCGCTTGTTTGAAATTAACTGTTTTGATATTTAATTTTGTGCAAACAAAAAATTGTACATATGCTGAATTGAATTGTTTGAAATAGAACTCTTTTATCATTTAACTGTTTGTAAACAAATGACTGTTGTTTAATTGAATTGTTAGTTATACATAGCGAAACTAGGAATAATTTAACTTTGTTGTTTTTTTTCTAACTGAATCGTTTGAAATAGAATTTATTTTTAAAACTGTGTGAAAAATATATATTTAGCTAAACTGAAATGCCTTAATATTGACATTTATACTCTGTACTTATGCTAAACTGAATTATATGAAGCAGAACTGTTTATATGCATAAAAATTGATTTGACATTAAATAACCTACACTGGTTGATATGCCATACAACCAGAACAAACCAAACTATGCTGTTGTGGTTTACGTTGTTTAAGACATCGTGGTTTAAGACATCGGAGTCAGCAAGTTTGAACTCTTTTCTGGCTATTACGTTTACATTCAGACTAATACCCTTTGAAAAATCATGAGCTTTCTTACCTCCTCAATTATTGGTTTGGTAGTATCTCTTCTCTTCTACAAGGATCAATTTTGCATTAAATAACCCTTGAAGCTTGATATGGCGTTAAACAAAGAAACTAAACTAAATCAAACTCTCTGACATTTCCTTCTCGTTTGACCGTGAATTTTTTAGAACTCCTTCAAACAAAAGCTTTTAATTTAGGGGTCTGCTCTTTGATCAAACTCTTATAATCTTCAATAATAAAGATCAAAGATCAAATGCAACTAAAGAGCAGAGGTCAAATGCAAAGCAGATTAAGTAGGCCCCCATAACCATATGTGCGGCAGATTTTTTTTATGCACTTGATCAAATTATGGTGCTACAATTTATACCAAGAGATAGAAGCAGATGAGGTTTTGGCAACGGATTGCTGCCCAAGTAATGAATAGTGTGTGCATTCATTTCTGAACTCCAACAAGTCAAGCTGCTTCTCTGAGTATCACCGAAAAATGGACATCATAACCTTTGAACGATTTGTCACTCAGATTCATTGTTATGACCGATAACAAAGCATCCGAGGAATCAGTAGCTGCATCTACTCAACAAACATGCAATGATGCCGTAAGTATGGTAGCATTTAATTGCTCTGATCACAACCTCCTGGCCAAAGACTGGAATCAGAATTACTTTCTGAAGACGATTAACCAAACACAAAGATTCTGCAATAAAATACGATGATTGTAGTGTAAGAGGATTGGGTACATCTAATTAGAGTGCCAGGGAAATGATTCGGGAAAACAAAATTTCTCACTAGTTTTATCTCCATACAAATAAAGGGCAAAAAGTCCAACAAAAAAAGGGAAGTACATTTTTATGCTAGCACTAAAGAAACGATGGGTGGCTGCAATTTTTTGTGACCATCGATATGCAGGCTCTAAGCTATTCCCTTAATTTGGTTTGGTTTGATTTCACGGCATATCAACCATTTTGGGTTCTTTAATCCCAAATCCCAAATATATATATATATATTGAACATACATGATTGTAACACGTTTTGTTGATATCATTTTTAAACGAGTCTAAGCTCTTTCTTTTGCACACAGTTTAATGGTTCCAAGTATTGCTATGTATCATTAACAATTCATTTAAACATCAGTCCTTTGTTTACGCACTGTTAAATGATCAGTTTTATTTCTTATAATACTATTTAGCTTAAGTCATTTGTTTACGTACAGTTTAAATGTCAAATAGTTCTATTGACCAATAAATAGAGCCCTACCAGGTGTTACCACTCTGGACCAGAGTGGACCTGTGAGTGATGGTAATAGAGCGGTATTCTGCATTCCCCATAGCTCCAGTATTGCCGAAGCCTCACCATCACATTGTCATATTAAGGACACTTGTTGATGGGTCTGCAGAGATACAGTCGGGATATTCTACAGCCCCCCCCCTAACCGATTGAGCTTATTCACTTCTGAGTGTGGTGAAGAATTTTTCAACACAAACACAGAGAAAAAACATCAAGAATCTTTCCGAGGATCGAACACCCAAACTTTCAAAGCCACGTCAAGAATGAGTGAAAAGACGAATAAGATGGACCTTGTTTAGCACAAGAGCAAACTCATGGGGCACAATAGTCTGTCTGTTTAACAAACTAATCATTATAATACGACAGTTTCATAACTTTTCATTTACAAAGCTGAACTTTGTTTGGCACAAGGCCAGAAGCATGGAGCCGTTATAGAGAATAAAACTCAATTGTAATTGCAAGCCAGCTTTGCAAGCTAATAAGTACAATGAGATAGGTCTCTAACTTGCCAATTAATAACCTGAAACTGGTTTTGTTCAAGCATGGAGTATCTAGTAAGAATCGAACCACAAAACAATGATCTGATCGCCTAACTAACTAACTAACTAACCATTACTGAAAGACGCTCAGTTCGTCAACACTAATTTATACGACGTGAATCTTTGGTCTTATAGGAATTTCCGCTTAATTAAATCTCTTTAATGAAGTGGCTATTGTCACATCAAACAACAGGCCAATGTGCTGTACGACACGGAGACAATTGAGTGTAATTAGTGACAGCTTCTTTTGACAATACAAGTGCGGTGACCGACAAGTGTTTAGACAACGACTACAACATCCTCACGTCACACAGAGAAGAAGGACACATTTATGCCAGATTGGTCATTGCGAGGTGTAGTGGAGGGAATATTCCAGGCATAAGGAAAAGACAATAGAAAGAAGAGAAGAAAGCAGCCACATTCCGTAATGGTTAGCGTAGCATTAGAAAGAATGACCTCTTAACCCTTCCTCTATCGAATTTTCTAAACATCCCTAACTTCCTGTGCTAGCCCACTCAGTTTTCTGGCGGTGTAGAATACTAACTACACCTCTGAAGAGGAGTAAGAAGCCCCCTTGATATGACTCTAAACTGTATCTGACAGTGAGGCACCACTTCCGGCGCTTTGGAGAATGTGACGTACTATTTTATTACTATTACTGCCTGATTTACTCAGACTCAGATTGTTAGATGTTTGTTTGTTTTTTATTTAATGGCATATCAACCTTCTTGGGTTATTTAATACCAAATCCATCCGTCTAGAAGAACAGTAGGGGTACTATTTAATCCCTTGCTAGGAGGATAAGGGGGTTCATAACTTTCCCAAGGGTATTTGTCCGAAAGTGAACGTAATAGCGCGACTGGAGTTCGAGCTCGCTTTCAACGATTCAGCAGTTCAGGGCTTTAACCATCACGCCACGAGGACCAGTTAGAGTTCCATCTTGAGGTCAAACAAATCTGTTCAATCATTTACCTAGAAATACGATCATTATTTGTTACTTGAAACCATTCAGCTATACGTAAATTATTTATATTAAATAGGAATACTGTTTAATAGAATTACTGCTGTTAAATATCAATACGAGAAATCATTTATCTGTGTGATAAAATGATTAATACTAGATAGAACTATTAGTGCTTGATAGGAATACGAGAAACCATTTGACTGAATGCAAAGGAGAACTAACAACTCACTAAAAATAAAGTTACCGATAAGCTATTCATTTAGAAATTATATATATATATATATATATATATATATATATATATATCGCATCCATTGCCAGTATCGTGATATTTGATATCCTCGTTGTGCGTGTATCGGTGTTCTTCTATGCATATTATGTCTATCTTATGTCTACGGCCGATGCAGTCAGCTCTGGTAGTTGACCTATTCTATTTAAGGTTCTAACGTTAAATTTCGCTATTTGTATTGTTTATTTGCATTTTAGTAGTTTTTGTTCTTTGAGCTCTGTAGCTGATTTTTCGAACACTGAAGCCAGAGCTACTACCTCAGCAGGACGCGCCCTTTTTTTACCCGCGAGAAGAGCGATGCGGTTTATATATGACGTTTAAGTGTGGGTTATGGTTATCTTTCGATGGCTGTTTTTATTCTCATCAATAGAAGCCACTCTCAACTGTATCAATGCCACGGTAGGAGGTGTAGGCATACTTATAGGAGCAAGAGCGTTAAAATCACTTAATAGCATTGAGAGAATACCACACATGATGATGGTAGCAACCTTTAATGGCAATCCCAGAGCAACAACCATCTCCTGCTACATCCCTACCAAAGTTAGTGAAGAAACTGAACTAGTCGCCTTCTACGATGAGCTATCCTCTCTAGTGCGTAGCATTTCGAAACACAACGTGCTAGTCATTGGCGGAGACATGAATGCCTAGATAGGGAAAAATGGAAACAACAGATACAGCTCACACAACATGTCAAATAGGAATGGACAACATCTAACAGGTTCCATGATAGAAAAATAGATTAACATTCCTCAATACAAACTTTCAAAAGAGGGAGGGAAAATTATGGACCTATACATACTTGAACAATAGTGAAGCACAGATAAAACAAGAAATGGAAAAATAGTGCAATGAATTGCGAGGACACACGCTTTTTCGAGGGTGTGTCCTCCGATCACCGAATAGTCACGGCAAAAGTACGACTAAGCCAACGAAAAAACGCCACACGAACAGCGACCACCAAACACTATGACGAATATGAGAATTTCGTCAACGCACATCTCGAGGCTGCAGCGAATTGTATTCCAACAAAACCTAGAACTAAATATAGAGTCCCCTGGGAAAGGTTAGTGATTACAGAAAAACGTACCGACGTGAAAACTGCCTCCAAATGCTATAGGAAGAACCCAACAAACACAAATGCCCTAAAACTAAAAAAGGCACAAAAGGAATTAGCAAGCATACATCTAAAAGAACAGATAGAATACATACAAAATCAGATAGATAAGATTAGAGACTCAGTGGAAGATAGGCAATCTCGGATAGCCTGGCAAACAATAAACGAAGTGAATAGAAAGAAGAGCACAAAGCTAAATTGAAAGCTACAAACTAGCAAGAAAGAATAAAACTGTGGAAACAGGATTTCGAAAATCTACAAGGAAACCCACCGAAAGTTACGCATGAGCCAATCACCAGAATTATTAGTAAACAATTGGACATTAAACTAGGACCGTTCACTCAAGAAGAACTCGAATCAGTTCTTAGAAAAATTAAAAATAGGAAAGCCGCAGTGCTTGACGAGATTCCCCCAGAAGTATGGAAGACCAGACAATTCGACGACATACTGCTCCAACACTGCAACACAGTCTCTAATAAAAATTCGATAGACAGATGGATGAATGGATGCACCCCCACTTCCCTAAAAAGGGGGACCTCGGATTAGCCAAGAACAACCGAGCTATAACACTTATATCAATAGCAGCCAAAATTTATAATGCCCTACTACGAAATCGCATAGAACCCAAAAGTGACAACATTCTTAGGAAAAACCAAAATGGCATCCGAAGAAATAGATCCATGACCTCACAAATATTGACCATCCGTTGAATCCTTGATGGCGTACGGACAAAAAAACCTACTGCCAACAATATTATTTGTCGACTTTACCAAGGCCTTTGATTTCATTCACAGAGGGAAGATGGAACAAATTCTACTAGCATACGGCCTACCAAAAGAGATCGTCGCAGCAATAACGATTCTCTATAGAAATTCCAAAGTGAAAGTACGTTCACAGGATGGAGATACATTGTAGCAAAAGTACTACAAGGGGACACACTAGCCCCATACCTCTTGGTCATCTGTCTTGACTACGTGCTTAGAACATCGATAGATAAAATCAAAGAAAATGGCTTCGAGCAGACAAAGAAAAGAAGCAGAAGGTACCCCGCAAAAAAAATTACCGACGCCGACTACACCGATGACATAGTGATTCTAGCAAATACACCCAACCAAACCGAAACACTACTGCATAGTTTGGAACAAGCCACAACAGGCATTGGTCTCCGTGTTAATGCACACAAAACTGAATACATGTGCTTTAATCAAACAGGTGACATTTCCACACAAGACGGACGCTCTCTGAAACTGGTTGACAAATTCACAGCCATCGCGCTACCATCGGGCTGTCATCACGTATCTCCCTGACCCTTAACCACCATCCGTCTCTATTGTCCATCGCTCCCGGGAGGTTTTCCAGGTTATATCGCATATATATATATGTATATATATAAATTTATATAAAGAGATACAGATAGACAAACAGAAACAGAAACAGAGATCGTGCATAAGTTTTTTTTTCTTTTTAGAATTGTTTATAAAAGAACGATAAACATATGCTTTTCCTTATTGTTTTGGTGATATATCCTATGGACCCTCTCCTATTCTAGTCAGTTACTGGCAACCATTACTGTCTGTATTTCTGCAAATATATACTGCTGTAAACCTTACATCTCTTTGTGTTGTTCATTTTTGGCCCTTCAAGGCCACAGCACGTACATTCATTTTTTAGTTTCACGATGATAACTCGATCGTTACATGTAAATTGTCAGGCAAGTGTTAAACTTACAGTAATACTAAATTAAAACATATGGTGACCAGAAAAGCAGATACCATTTTAATCAACAAGACAAAAACAAAAAAATAATTTTTTTTTTTTTTTAAATCCTCGCATAGTTGGTCCTGACGTTTAAAAAAAAGAGTGAAAATGAAAGAATGCCAGTATGAAACAGCAGTCATGAACAATTAATTAAAAAAAAACAACCAAAAAAGTAAAAGAGAAAAACTTAATATATTTGTTTCCAATTTATTTACAATTTATTATTTATTATTAGTTTTTCACACCATTATTATCTGATAATCTTTCACACAGTCAAAGTGATAGCAAGTCGACTCGGATCTCCAAAACTGTTCTCAATATTTCAACCGATCTCAAATATGCAGTAGTTTCGTTGGTCTCGATTCGTCTTCTGTTTCCAAATCTTCCAGTCCCTTTTACAACCTTTGGAGACTATACCAAGCACTCCACTTATAATTTGTATCACCATCACCTTTATGTTTCTTAGCTCTCTTGCAAGGTCCAAGTACTTGTCCTTCTTTTTGCTTTTCTTTGATTTTCAGTCTGTAGTCCACAATGCTGTATACTCGTATGCAGATTCATGCAGAATATTTATTGACGCAATAATAATAACGAGCGAAGACTTCTTTAAAAAATAAACCTCTCACTTTATTTGAAAGGGTTGTGTGTGTGAGAGGAAGTTGGAGACCGAAAAGAACTGCAATATATTGACCCCCCACTCCTATGGCCATCAGCGTTGTGTCTCTCTCGTTCTCCAGGGTTGCTCAACCGAAGGCCTGGGGGCCCTCTCGCTGGGTGCTGGCTTTCTTTACCACATCTTTATCTCCAACTTCTGGTCTCCAAACTAACTGACTTCCTGTCTACACCGAGTTATATAAAAGTTCAATCGCCCACACAATATCTTGGGAATGGCATGTTTAATCGTCATCGAGCGGAAATAACAGGCATGCAGTTCACAGGTCACTCTCTTCCGGTGCATCAGTCTATGACTGTACCATGGGATTTGACCTTGTCCCATATTGTCATCCAAGCCCACCTACGCGATTTCTTCCCATAACTGCCTTCGGAATGCGTCACTTTCACCGTCTTTAGAATGTCATATTTGGCGGGGGCGAAGGTCAATATACAACACAAAATACAGCAGATTCTTTTTTTTTTTATTTAATTATCATCAGGCCTGGTTTTCTTACCGAGATGAGATCCGTTTGTATCTGAAAATATCAGAGAATTTTATGACTTATGATTAATATTGTTACTTATTGGCCAAATGGGTAAAGTGTTCGCCAATGCCCCGAGAGAACGGGGTTCAATCCCAGGAAGAGCCATACCAAAGGCTAAATAATGGTTCTTGCTTAACACTCAGCATTATAAAATACGCACGAAGGGTAAAGTAGAGCAATCCAAGGAGAGGAGTAGAGCCCTCCCCTACACCTCGGTGTAGTAGCCATTGAAAAGGGAGCCTTCGGGTCACCCTCGACTACGGTCACCAATTTTACTTCAACTTTACATAATGTTATCAAACTCTTAGCGAATTGTTCACACCAATTTTAACTGGTGGTTTTTCACTGAATCCTGAGTTACAAAAATACTCCTCAGGTCTTTCGAACACTTCAAATTATTCTTGCTGATTTTAAAAGGCCGGTCATCCATTCTTTCTTCGATCTTTAGTTTTCGAATTTGTTTCTATTAATAGCATCAGCAGCTAAAGACTAATGTCCTTGAATGTCTTTAGCTACTGACGCTATTTATCGAAACAAATTCGAAAAGTAAACGCTACACAATACAACAGTACAGACGCTCTTCTTACAAAGTAGTAATGTACATACACAACTTACATCACTTTAGTAATGCATCCTTCCCTGATGATGCCCCAAATTTGGGCAGAAAGTACTTGGGAAATAACTAATTATTGAAGATTTATCAACTAATATCGGCCGAATATCATAAGATCAATACGGCAATTCGAAAGGATTAACAAAAAATATGTAAACAAAAATGTCTTTTATGATCAATCAAATATATATATGAGAGAGTGAGAAACTGTGAGAAAGTGATAGAAAGAGCGAGCGAGAGAGATAGGGGGGGCGCTCGTGGTCAATGGTTACTGTCGTCGGTAATGAATTCGATGATCTGAGTTCAAATCGTGTACGAGGTTGTTAGAATTTCACATATAGCTAATACTCAAGGGGAAATTATGAGTCTAACAATTCTCCCTACAGCAAAATGATAAGGCAAAGTATATTTTTTAAAATTGATATGGCAACGAGTCTACGAAAGCCTGATTTTAACCCTATTACACTGCGCTAAGAAAATAACCTTGGGTAGCATCCAGTTCGAGGCGAAAAAGTTTGGATAATCACACGCACAGACAACTACATATATCATCATCATCATCATGACGTAGTACAAGCATGGATTTCCCTTCCTCTCTCTCACCATCCGTCTCTATCAGCCATTGCTTCCGGCAGGTCTTCTAGACTACATCCTGTGTCCGTACAGAGCAACTGTTGATACGTTCTAGCTGGTCTTCCTACAATTGCATGTCGATAAGAAGGCGTCTAAAGGAGAACGTTGCTTAGTGGTTGGTGTGTTGGTTGGTTGGTTGGTTGGGTTTTGTGGCATATCAACCTTTGTAGTTTATTTAACGCCAAATCCATGCATGCAGTTTAAATGTATGTATGGTTTAATTGTCAAAAAACAATTCTTTTTCAAGCTATTCAGTTGTCAAACATTTCTAATTCAATTCAGTTTAGTATAAGTATGCTTTAGTTCTATTTAACGCATTGATAGGGTCCTATTAGCTGCTACCACGCTGGATCAGAGTGGACCTGGGAGCAATGGCAATGAAGGGGTGCTCTGCATTCCCCAAAGCTCCAGCATCACTGGAACATCACCATCAGATTGTTTAGTGTCATAAACAGGACGCTCACTGTGGTGGTCTTACCCTTCTGCAGAGTCGCAGTTGGTGTATTTTACAGCTCCAGCCAACTGGGCAATATGAGTTTGTCCTTACTCCTCTAGCAATGTCTAACATCTCTTGTTCTTCGAATTTAGATGTTCTTTAAGATGGATGGATGGTTGGTGGCCGTGCAGCAGCTGTTTTGTGGGATGTTGCTGACTAAGTGTATGGAGAAAGTACTTGATGGAAATTACACACACACACACACACATATATATATATATATATATACTACCTGACTTGTTAACAAAAGTTAAAGTTTCTGTTTTTTTCTATATTT
This sequence comes from Sepioteuthis lessoniana, assembly GCA_963585895.1. Lineage (NCBI taxonomy): Eukaryota > Metazoa > Mollusca > Cephalopoda > Myopsida > Loliginidae > Sepioteuthis > Sepioteuthis lessoniana. Next base: position 43,674,584 of record OY757914.1, read on the forward strand.
GACTGAACCTGTTCGATCAATTTCATAGTCTCGGAAAAGAGAGGCGAATATTTTTTTCAAAAGGATAGAAATGAGTCTGGGAAAGATGAAGCCATTGAAAGGAACAAAGAGTTATTCGATGTGTGAGCAAACGACATATATTTTGAATTACATTGACCAGCACACACACACACACACACACACACACACACACACACACACACACACACACACACACACACACACACACACACACACAGCGAAATCGTGTTAGTACACTCTAATGCAAATATGCGAACTTCCAGTTTTTCGCTTATATTGACTCTCACGCTAACGAATACACTCAAATTCTCACCGTAACACAAAATCACATCTACATATTCATACACAATTTCATTCAAACCCGCCTACACACGTGCTGAAACAGAAATATACAAATGCACTGACGCAAATAAATAAATATATATATATATATATATATATATATATATATATATATCGATAGATTTAGATTTACCAGTAGATGAGAACCGAATGAAGAAAAGAAGGGTGAGAAAAGATTTTTTAATGGAGTTAGATGTCGATATATATCCCCGAGTCAATTTTAAGTACCTCGCTAAGGAGGGTTTAAGAATATCGAAAAGTTGCCCTGGATAAAGTAATCTAGTCTATCGCACATTGTTAAAGAGAAAATTGCTCTCAATGAAATTTGAAAGATTTAATTCAGAAAACCACACACATTTTTTTTTTTCGTTTGGTTTGCTGGTTTAACAGCACAACAACCCACTCTGGGTTATTTAATGCCAAAATGTAACTCATTTGCAAATGATTTTAATCAGCAGTACATTTTTTAAATATTTCACTACATTTTTTAAAAATTGCTTTTTAAAGAAATTGTTTCAAATCAATTTTACTGCTATGTGATGTCAAGTATTCCTATGTAATACTAACAATGTATATACATGTCTTTTGATTAAAGGAACCATCTCTTTCTCAAGAAATTGTTTCAAATCAATTTTACTGCTATGTAATGTCAAGTATGTGATGTCAAGTATTCCTATGTAATTCTAACTATTTATATACATGTCTTTTGATTAAAGGAACCATCGCTATCAAATAATAATCATTTTGTTGGCACACAGTAATACGGTTTCAAGTACTCTTTCTTTACATAGCCCAATCGGCAGGAGCTGTAGAATACACAGACGGAATCTCTGCAGAAGGATAAGACTCACCAAAACGAGTGTCCTGGTTATGACACTAAAGAATCTAATGGTGAAGCCCCAGTAATGGCGAAGCTTTGGGGAATGCAGAGTATATCATTATTGCCATTCCTTCCAGGTTCACTTTAGACCGAAATGGTAGGGTCATATCTATGGGTCAACTAGAACTAAATTGTGAATTGTTTGAAAAAGAACTGTTTTTGTATGCTACATTGAATTGTTTGAAATAGAACTGTTTTGCCATTGAAACTGTGTACTTATGAAAAACTGAATTGTTTGAAATAGAACTGTTTTTTTATTGGTTGAATCTTCTTGAAAATTGACTTAAAACTGCGTTGAAGACTCGAAAAGGGTTGATACGCCGTAAAACAAAAAAACAACCCCCTAACCAACCTTACCTTACCTTACCTTACACAAAAATTTGTAAGTAATGACATGGTTTCATGTAACTGATTTTCCTTTTTAAGCAATTATAGCTTTATTTAACTATTTTCTAAGACAAAACATTCCTATCTATAAATTAAATAGTACCACTACTTTTCTACAAGAATGTATTTGGTTTTAAAATAGCCGATGAAGGTTGATATGCAATTGAAGAAAGGAACCAAATGGAACAAGCAGAGTAGTATGATATCAAGTTTTCTGTCACTGTAATTTACCCACGTACGCATGAACACTCCCAGTTATAAATAGCGGCAGGTACTTCTCTTAAGCGGAAGGCAATATTCCAGCAGACAACCGTGGCAATCAGACCGAAACGGTCTCGCTATTAATGCTCTCATTTGTATTTGTTGGATTATTGTTCTTTGTTAAAATATTTGTTTTCTATTTTCTTTATTTATGGCCCCTAATAAGGCCACAACATTTTCCTACTTAATACAAATAATTTTCAAACATATCTCTTTGACTCGCAGATGGGACTTAAAACAGATACAACAACCCTGTGTCAGTGTGTAACTGAGAGTATTGGTAATGAACGCTAGACTTCGTACAGCCCGGGGCTCCAGAACAGTAACCTCACCACCGGATAGACTACAGTGTCCTATTCCGAGCACTTCTTTTAGAGAGTTTCCCAACCATCTAAACATGGTTTGGTTTGGTTCTATGGCATATCAACTATTGTCGATTATTTAATGCCAAATCCTGTTAATACATAAATACCTATATTTTGTAAACACATTTTGTTAAACGAGCCAAAGTTCCTTTTTTTAACTCAGTTAAATGGTTCCAAGTATTACCCTGTAAACGAACAATTCAATCAGTCGTTTGTTTACATAGAGTTAAACTGTTCTATTTCAAGCAATTCAGACATCATTAGTCATTTGATTACAAAAATGGAGGTGCCCTTGGTGTAATAGTTATCGTCGCAGGAAATGGACATGCCGACACGAGTTCGAATCCTGGACGAGACTGATTACATTTCACATAGCACTAATACCCTTGGGAAACGTATGAATCCAATTATTCTCCCTCTAGCTATGGGTAAATAGTAGGGCAGATTGGGTTCTTCAGCCTTGGTGAGGCAACTAGTCTAGGAGAAGGAAAACTCTGAATTCAAACATGTTAAACTCCGCTAAAAATGACTTTTTGTCATATCCTGCCCGAGTGGAGGGGTTGGTAGATATGTATAAGCTGAAAATTATCATAATTTGGAACACTCAAAGTCTGTTACTCGAAGCTTCATGTGATGTGCACAAATAACAGGGAAATATGAAAGAAGTGGCTAATCAACTGTATTTATAGTATGATGTTTAGATACTTGGCCAGATTAGTTATTTGATTACATACCGTTTAAATGTTAAACATTTCTATTCAACCTACAAATTGGACCCTATCAGATGCTATCACTCCGATACAGAGTGGACCTGGAATCGATGGCAATTAAAAGGTACTATGCATTTACAAAGCTCCAGCATTACTGGAACCTTATCCACAGATTGTATAAATTTCATATCGTGGACACTCGTTGGAGAAGTCTTACCCCTCTTCAGAAATACAGTTGGTGATTTCTTCAGACCCAACCGACTGGTCACAGGACACTCGTTTGGGGGGGTCTTACCCTCTGCAGAGATGCAATCGGTATGTTCTACAGCCCCAGCTGACTGGGCTGCAGGACACTCATTGAGGGAGCCTTACTCCTCTGCAGAGATGCAGTCGGTATATTTTATATTCCCAGCCAACTGGGAATTTACACAATCAACAGAGGATGAAATCGGTGTATTGAAAACCCTACGGTCAATGCGAGAAAATTTGTATAAGTCTATTGAACAAACATTTTGAAACCACACTTTTTAAATGTAAATACACAAAACCCTTTCAAACACAATTCAAATACATGCATAAAAAATCTCTGGTGCATCAAATACTTTATATTCAAAGCTGTAGACTTATATTAAAATAGGTTTGAGTAAATATGATTCATAACTTAATTTTTTTTAGATCTGTTAGTGACTATATGGAAAACTGATCTCTTTGGGAGATGTACATACAAGCTGTAGCCGTGTCACTACTGTTGTATGGTTGAACTTTTGGGACTTGAACGACACGCTTATAGAAAAAGCTAAATGAGCGCTACACAAGGACACTGCGTGATATTTTGAACAAATCTTGGCAACAGCATCCTAAAAACCGCAGCTGTATGGTCACTTATCTCCTATCTGATAAACCATCAAAGCGAGACGAGTAAGACATGATGTTCACTTCTTCTTGAAGATGTTAGAACGGAAACATAAACAACGTTTTCTTCAGGACTCTTACTTAATGAAATTCCAATGTTAGCTGACAAACAAAAACTTACATTTTCTCTGTGCGGACACTAGATGCCGTCTAGGTTGCTTTCCAAGAGTGATGGTCGATAAAGGCTGATTGAAAGAGAGAGAGAGAGAGAGGGGGGGAGAGAGAATGAATCTGTACTTGGGCGTGTCATGATAGTAATAATGATTACTTTTCTATTTGTTTCAAGGATTAAGTTAGATTAATTTTATTTATTCTGTTATTTAATCAGTCATTCTTTTTTTATTTATCGCAAAAAGGAGACATTTCCGTTTAATATTACCCCAAATAAGTCCCAATGCAGGATTTTGTATAATAAGGCAACCATTATTCGCTTTCTAGACGAATTAAAACTTTCTGATACATTTTAAGTCAAATTGTTCCAGCAAATCTTGGAGGAGTAACAGTCTGCTCTTCTAAATACAATTACAACACAACCCAAAGATCAAGGGAATACATATGCCAAGTTTTATCAACATTGGGTGCTTAGACTGTGAGTCAGTGAGTAACAAAGAAACAAACAAATAAGCGAGCAAACAAGTAAAGAGAATGACGTATGAGGTATCAGCAATTGTCTTTATATTTTTAATCTGTTCATCTGAGTCTGTTCCGTTAAAACGAATGAATTGTACAATGTTAACAATTGAGAAATTATATGGTTTTCCAATCAGTATACGCCAATGGTCCGGATGACCGGGGTTCAATCCCTGGACAAGTCATACCAAAAACTCAAAAAATAGTACTTGATACCGCCTTGCTTACGCCTTAGAATTGTAAGGTAAGGATTAAGGGTTCAGTGGAATAGAGTAGCGCCCTCCCTTACACTTCGGTGTTGAAGCTATTGAAAAGGGATCTTTCGAGTCATCCACGACTAAGGTTGCCAAACTTGCTTACTTATAGAGAGAAGCTGTGTAAATGTATTTTCTTGGATAAATTTTGAAAAAAAATGCTATTTAAAATTTCTGGACTATTTTACATGATTCCGCTATCGTTATTTTTATATTACTTTATTGAGAGCTTTTGTCACCAACATCAGCTGATGGTTTTCCACTGGACTTTGAGTGACAGTAAGTCTTCTCTAGTCTCCAGGACTCTTCTCAGTATTCTGGCTGATCTTAATAATGCTGCTGTTTGGGGAGTCTCTCCTTGCCCTCTTATTTCCAAGTCTACCAGTTCCTTTACCAATTCTTTTAGAAATTGTATCGAGTGCACCAATTACACTTCGTACCACCGTCACCTTCGTGTATCCATGGTCTGCTTACTTATCTCTCTTTACGCTTTTTTTCAATTTTACGTTGTAGTCTAGAGGGACGGCAAATTCCACCATTCGGCAGGTTCTCTCTTTTTCATTCTTTTTTTTTTGGCTTTTTTTTTTTTTTTTTTATTATCACTAGTTCTGTTCGTCTGGGCGAGATTAGATGATGTGTTTGTATCTCAAAATGGCAGAGAATTTTGTGCGTCACATCCTCCAGATCAGATTCTGGGTTGTGCATATACCATTTGTTTGTATGTTCAAATTTAAACTCCTTGCACGATCCCCATCCTTTGTGTCCACATTCACCACATCACCCACATCTTCTATTTTGTTGCATCTTTATTATTATTATTATTATTATTATTATTATTATTCATTTGAGAGTTTTTCAAATCTGCGTTAGCTGATGGTTTTCCACTGGAATCTAAGAGACAGCAAGTCTCCTCTCTGGCCGATCTGAACAACGCTGTAGTTTAGATGGTCCCAACTGCCCTCTTATTTCCAAATCCTCCAGTCTCTGTATCGAGTGCCCAAATTACTATTGGCATTATCATCACTTTCATATTTCATAGTTTTTTCAGTTCTCTACCAAGGTCTAGGTTCTTATCCCTCCTTTTGCTTTCTTTCAGTTTTATCCTGTGGTCAGTCGTAACAGCTATGTCCACTATTCAGCAGATTCTCTTTATTTTATTTTTCTCGTAAGGTGAAAAGTTTTTCCGTAAAGTCGAATTTTTTACATCTACTATTAGCTGGGACAGCAAGGTATTTTAGTAATACGTTTATCTTTCCCTTTCTTTATTATACCCAGTGCTCCCACTATTTCTGGTACGGTGGGAGTTTTAATGAGCTACATTTTTTTCAGTTTCCATTTCCAGGTCTTTGTATTTACTTATTTCATTATATTCTTTGACTGAGATGTTATTATCTGTTGGCACTGACATATCTATTAGAAGCCATGCTTTTTTATAGTCATTAGTCAGTATATTTGGTCTATTGGTCTTTTTTTTCAGTTTGGATACCAAATTGACGGAGAATGATAGCTTCATTGGTTTCTGTTATTGGATCTGGTTGGTGCTTATTACATATTTTTTAGTTATCAGTATCCCATTGTATTTGCATATTTTCCTATTTCATCATACCGTTCTTTATATTCTACCGGTGTTAGGATTGGGCAAACAGACTGGGTTCAATTGGCTCAGTTTTTTTTTTCTCGCACAATCTACATATTTAGTCTGACCCGTTGTTTCATGTTAGCCTTATAGTTTCTTGATAGGCTCTGGTCCTTTCTTCGCTTTCAGTCTAACACATTTCAGGCAAAAATTAGTTTTACTATGTAAGTATTTTTAATTCTTTGTGTCTATCGTACATATAGAGGTTGTTTTTTTTATTCCAAGAAGATTTTTGATTAATTTAGTCCTTGATTTTTTGCTTCTCTCTCCGTGTTCCCTTACTAATTAGTTAACTTTTTATGTTTATTTCTTTCGCTAGGAGGTCAAGTTATGAAGTAATTTTTTTCCTTTTTCCACTAAATAAATGTTTCCTTTTATTTCCCCACTGATTTTACTAACTGTACCATCCAATCTGTTTTAGTGTCTAAGTATTTCTTATAACCGATAGGGGTTGTTTTGGTCAATTCTTGTTAGATTAAAACTCTTCCACCATTTTCTTCCCTGGGTGTAGAGACGTTCTGTATCTGCTCTTGGGTGATGAATTCTGTAGAAGGTTATTAGTTTCCTATCTTTAGTCTCCAATTGGATTTTTTTATTACTTTAGCGAACATCCACTAAATTATAATAAAACAAGCTGTCACAAAGCAATAACTTTATTTTTTGCATTCAAAATGTTTTCTTAATAAGGCTCTAATTTTCCTATAGAATATTTTTGTTTAATTCATTTTTTACTCCTTGCAAATTTTCTACACCAGTGAAAACTTGGGAACTTTTACTGAGATCTGAGTGACAGCAAGTCACCTGAGGTCTCCAGGACTCTGCTGAGTATTCTGGCCGATCTTAATAAGGTGATAGTTTGGATGGTATCTATTCTTCATCAGATATTCAATTCCTCCTGTCGCTTTTTTTTAATCCTTCGCCGACCAAACCCTTAATGTCACTCTCACCCACATGTTACACTGCTTTTTTTTAGTTTTCAGGCAAGGCCCAAGTATTTATTTATATTTTTGCTTTCTTTTATTTTCCATCTGTGGTCAGCCAGATACAGCAATGAATTAACAATGGGTTGGATCCTCTGGCCGGGATATCCTTTTCTTTTTGTATCACAAAATCCCAGAGAATGTTATGTCTCCTTTTCTTGTTCTGATTCTTGTTTCTCCATATACCATTTGGTAGTATATTCAAATTTCAATCTCACAATTCCCAGTAAATCATTTTTCCCAGGACTTATCTAAGTATTCTTAGAGGTCTTAGTTATGCTGTTGTCTGGATAGTCTCGATTCGTTTCCTAATCTTCAATTCCTTCATTGCCCAATCCGCTGGGGTTGTAGAATACACCAACTACATCTCTGCAAAAAGATAAAACTCCCTCAACGAGTGTCTTAGAAATGACACTAAACAATCTGATAGTGAGGTTCAAGCAATGCTGGAGCTTTGGGTAATGCGGAGTACCCTTTCATTGCCATCGATCCCAGGTCCATTTAGCCCAGAGTGGTAGCACCTGATAGGTTCCTATTTACGTGCCAAAAAGAACTAAACTGCGTACTTATGCTAAACTGAATAGTTTGAAATAGATATGTTTTATGCTAAACAGAATCGTTTGAAAAGAACTATTTTTTGACATTGAAACTGTTCTAATGCTAAAGTGAATTATTTGAAATAGAACTGTTTATATGTACAAAAATGGATTTGGTATTAATAACAAACAATGGTTTGATGTGCAATAAAACCAAACCAAACCAAACCACACCAAATCAATTTCTCAAATTTTCTTACTAAACCCTAGGCAACTATTTTAAGCGCACCGACTACAATTATAGATACAGTCACCTCCGTCACTTATCTGGGATTTCGAGGTACACCTAGTCACAGCCAGAAGATCAAACCTAGTGTTAGTAAGACTTTTTTAATGAACTTGTCGTGTAGCCGACAACGGAATGGAAATAAAAGAAAGCAAAAATATAGATAATTACTTGGACATTGCCAGTGGACAAGCTGTGGAATACGAGAGAGATGATGGTACCCATTGTAATTAGTTCAGGTGCAGCGATCCCGAAGAGCTTATGAAAAGGACTTGTGGAATTGAAAAATTGTGGAAGAATCAAGACCATCAAGATTACAACATTGTTGAGATCAGCTGGAGTATTGAGATGGGTCTTAGAAACATAAGGATACTTGCTGTCACACATGTAAAATATACAAATACAGGGAAATACGGAACACTGATGACTCTCCGTTGTTCAGGTACGAAACGTTTATTAACTTCTTGACTTAAGTTTTTCGACACGAGGAGAGACACAATTTTTACTATGCTGACTGTACTATCTGACCCAACAAATGCGCTGCGCATCCCGTGGCCCCCAGATGGACTGGCCCGGCCCGGATTCGGATATCAACTAACGTATTTTTCAAAATCACCAAATTCTCAGCCCATCGCGTCCGGGCATGACGTCATTCACACCCCTGTCCTCTTTCCTATCTGGGGTTTTTATTATGACATTTGTGATTGTAGTATCCTCTGCGCACGAGCGTGAACTGTCCTCAATGCGTGTGCACCAGCACTAAGAGCCGAATAGTTCAAAGCCCAACCAAACCGAATGATAAAATATAATTAACGAAAAATGATTAATATATTAAAAAAACAAGAAAACATTCCGTAATTATATAACACACAGACTCTGGAGAAAAAACCACAAGCAAGCTCTCTTGAGAAAAAAAAAACTCACGAAGAGTAAAATGATTGTGAGGTCCAGTCGAATGTTTCACAAAAGCTGGGAAAATATAATTAGAATAATTATATACCAAAATTTAAATACCATTTTCTTTTTAAAATGCATCGTAAATATTACAATCGATTTTAGCAAACGTGTTTCTATATAATTAGCTTCTCACATCATTGGTGAGTTTTTGAACCCTATGATTTCTCAATTGTTAACATTGTACAATTCATTCCTTTCAACAGAGCACAATCAGTTGAAGAGATTAAAAATCTAAAGACATTTACTAATACCTCATACGTCATTCTCTTGGCTTGCTTGGTTATTTGCTTGTTTCCTTGTTACTTACTGACTCGAAGGCTAAGGGTCCAAAGTTGATAAAACTTGGCATCTGTATTCCCTCGATCTTAAGGTTGTGTTGTAATGGTATTTGGACGCGCAGGCCGTTTCGCCTCCGGAATTCACAGGAACAATTTGACTTAAAATGGATCAGAAAGTTTTAATTCGTCCAGAAAGTAAATAATGTTTGCTTCATCATGTAAAGGCTGCCTTGAGACTTATTAGGGATAGGATTAAAAGTAAAGGTCTTCTCCGAGTTATAAATGAATGAATGAAAGAATAAAATTTGTTTGATATAACCAAACAATAATATAACCAATAGGAAAGGCATAATTTTTAAAATTATCTATCATAATTATTCAAAATAATTTGATCATTTAAACCTTTTCTAATATATAATTCCCCGTTGTAATTTTAGTTTGGTTTAATTTTTTTCTATAGCTTATCAACTCCTTATGGGTATTTCATTGGTAAAATTTGATTAATTTCTAAATATTTTATGACAATCTTGACTATATTTCCACTGATTTCTTACGAAAAGTTATATATCAAGTATTCTTATCAAATATAAATAATTTGCGCACAGTAAGCGCAGTTTCTTCCAGGCAGCGGTCGTATGGATATTGCTATATAGATGCACTACTTGGATGCTAACTAAACGGCGGAAGAAGAAGCTAGACGGCAATTACAAAAGAATGCTGCGAGCAATATTGAACAAGTCCTGGCGTCAACACCCGACAAGACACCAGCTGTACGGCTACTTGCCTCCCATCACGAAAACTATACAAGTTAGACGAACCAGACACGCAGGACACTGCTGGAGAAGCAAGGACGAACTCACCAGTGATGTACTCCTATGGACCCCAGCATATGGCCAAGCAAAAGCAGGACGACCAGCTCGAACATACATACAGTAGCTATGTGAGGATACGGGATGTAGCCCTGAAGACCTGCCAAAAGCGATGAATGATAGGGAGGGGTGGCGAGAGAGGGTCAGAGATATCCGTGCTAGTGGCACGACATGATGATGATGATGATTTATGGTATTACGAACCAGACATGCAGGACACTGTTGGAGAAGTAGGGATGAGCTCATAAGTGATGTACTCCTATAGACCCCTTCACATGGCCGAGCAAAAGCAGAGCGGCCATCTCGAACCTACATACAGCAGCTCGGTGAGGATACGGGGTGTAGCCTTGGGGACCTGCAGGAAGCGATGAACGATAGGTAGGGGTGGCGAGAGAGATTCAGGGATATCCGTGCTGATGGCACGACAAGATGATGAGATGATTTTATGGTTTCAAGTATTTGCATATAATACTCATGATTTATAATCATTTATTAGGTTTCAAATAATTTTTTTCTATCTAATAATTGTTATTTATTTGCACACAGTTTCATGGTTTTTAGTAACTAATAATAATTTTTTATAAATAATTATAGCTTCGATCAACAATTTATACCACAAATATTCGGTGCACATTTAAATGGTTTCAAGATTTTCAAGAAATTATTTCCAAGAAACTAAAAATGACAATGATTTTCAAAACGATCCATTTTTCACATAAATTTGAACCTAACGATTCAGGTTAGAATGGACCTTGGAGTAATGAAAATAAAGGATTTTCCACATTCCTCAGTGCACCAGAACTGTAGTCTCACCACCATATTCTTATCTAATACTAAGAATATGCACATAGTTATATCAAGTATTTTTTCTAATACTAAAAATGTTCCAACAGGTGTAGTTGACCCACATTTGGGGCCTAACATGTATTACCATTCCTGATCAGATTCGATCAGCAATAATGGCAATGAAGAATAGCACATGCTCCACAGCGCTATAATCTATCATTGGATTTTGGTTCATGGCTTTCCAAAAAGATACTGATTGAAAATATATAGCACTGAGACAAGATCGGGTTTCGAACTCGGTGAAATAATTTTGCCGCTTAAGTCTTTAACAACGATGCTATTTCTGGCTGCCTTTGCACGGAATCTTATTTTCATAATAAACATACTTCTTTCCTCTATTCAGTTTGACGTTCAAATATCAGCAAGCCAGTCTCGAGGCTTTCCTACTTAATATATTTGTGTCCTAAAGATATATTGACTTGCTTGTGGTGAACATTTGACTGGCCAAACGATGCCACATCCTTTTATCACCTTCATATCCCATACCACTTCAGAGTTAACGTGTTCAATTAATCCGAGCCATCGATTCGTCTCTCTCGGCGTCAATTTCGGCTTGCTCCATGAGTTACAGCCTCTGCCTCATAGAATAATCGATTGGTAAACTGTTCGATCGAAAATTGAATGTATAAAGATGACAGGCGTTTTCTTTACCATATAAAAAAAGAAAGAAAAATAAGCTACAAAGGCAAAAAAAAAAAATGATACCATACGAGAGATCCTTTAATCTTCATGGAGCAATAGCTAGGAATTCATGTATACCATCGACTATACGAGGATGAGTCGAAAGTTTTGCAATATTTTGGTAATTGAGGCACCAGTCAGTAGCTCCAAGTGCTTTTTTCAAAACTAAGAAGGTAATAAACCACCTTGGGCTGTGAGACGTCAAGGTTGCCTGATACTCTCCAAGTGCTACTTACCGGATTTGCCTCTATGGCGTCGAATGGAGCACTGTTTCAGTATGCATGTACCATGTTCACAATTAACGCTAGATACGGCCAAGTGTGAAATGTACATCGATTGTCCATAATTCATTTAGATAACATGTATACATAAAGAACATAGGAATCTCGAAATTCGAAAACACGAAACGAGTTCTTTGTTCAGGTACGAAACCTTTTTATTACTTTTGAGTGGAAGGTTTCGACATAAGGAGAGAGACACAATCTTTTTATGCTGGCTTCTTCATCTGGCCCCTATCTCGTGCGGCACCCCTGGCGCGCCAATTCGTCTCGCCTCAGCGAGCCCCAAAAGTCGACCGCCTCCGTCCGGCGTCTAGCTTCAACTCTTTTAACTTTCTTCGAAATCCCCAAAATCCTCCGCGCGCTTCCGAGGCGTGACGTTACCCGCACTTTGTCACCCGTTTCATCATCTCAGGCTATTGTGACATCTCTGAGTGGCATGGCCGCTCTGTGAGCGCGCACGCGTTACCACCTGCATCAAGGTTGAACCTAAGTAACCCATGTGCTGAGCCGAAAGGTTCTCAGCCTAACTAAACTCAAAGGCATGAACCGAAATCCCTCGGCTATTATATTACATACATACTTTTAGGCCTCCCTGATCTTGCTTAATCATCAAGGTTCTTCTAACCCATACAAACTTTCTTAAACCATGTACTTACTGTAGTGTGATCCACATCGCCTTTGCCTTGCGCAGAGCAAATGTTTTTAGTTGATTCAAGATGTTATGTCCCTGCTTGAACTCCAAAGATATAAATTCCCGCATTATAATATGTTGTACGCTCACCTGCGCGGTTTAGGAGTTACAAGCAAAGACGAAACATTCTATAACATGTCAACGCACCAACTACTTCTATACTATTAATCACAGTGGATACTTTTCATGGCTTTAACTGCTTCAGTCACTTGAACTCATAAAGTATAATTTCCCAAATTAGACTACATTGTATGTTCATCTGTTCGGTTTTCAAATCACACACATTGTAATTTTCATGGCTTGAACTGCTTCAGTCAAGTGATATACGCGGTGCTACTGACATTAATCTGTGTATCTTTGGAATTACATGTGAAGATGGAACAATGTATAACATGTCAGCGTACCAACTACCACTATACTATTAATTGCGATGGGTACCTTTCATGGCTTGAACTGCTTCAGTCACTTGAACTCATAAAGTTTAAATTCCCAAATTAGACTATGTTGCACATTAATTTGTGTATCTTTGAAATTACATATGAAGATGAAACAATATATAACATGTCAGCGTACCAACTACCACTATACTATTAATTGCAATGGGTACCTTTCATGGCTTGAACTGCTTCAGTCACATGAACTCATAAAGTATAAATTCCCAAATTAGACTATATTGTATGTTCAAAGATGAAACATTCTATATCATGTCAACGCACCAACTACTTCTATACTATTACTCACAGTGGATACTTTTCATGGATTTAACTGCTTCAGTCACATGAACTCATAAAGTATAAATTCCCAAATTAGACTACATTGTATGTTCATCTGTTCGGTTTTCAAATCACACACATTGTAATTTTCATGGCTTGAACTGCTTCAGTCAAGTGATATACGCGGTGCAATGGACCCAAATATTTGAAGAATTTTAATTCCCTTTCAGGATCCTTCAATATTTATAAAGTAGTAGATAACAATCGACTATCACATAAAGATATAAACCACAGCATTAACTGACATAAGGATCACATTGCAAGATATTAAATGACGACAGGAATTCCACCTATATCTATAATGACTATCTTTCATCTCATTGGTTTACACCTGACATGTTATGGTTAAATAATTGGGCAGACTGTTCTTTTGCTTTGGTTAGTTGGTTGGTTGGTTAGTTTTTTGGGTTTTATTGCATATCAACTTTTGTAGGTTCTTTTAACCCAATATATTTTTATAAGAAATAAACAGTCCTATTTCAAACAATTCAGTTAAGCGTAAGCACACTGTTTAATTGTCAAAATCATTTCTATTTCAAGCTATTCAGTTTAGTCAAACGGTTCTAATGCAAACAATATTCGGTTAGTATAAGTATAGTTTTTGCTTACACAGTTAAATGTCAAAACAGTTCTATTTAGAACAATCCAGCTTAGCGTAAGAACGCAGGTTAGTTCTATTTGACTCATAAATAGTACCCTATCAGGTGCTACAACACTGAACCAGAGTGGATCTGGGACGGATGGCAATGAGGGGGTACTCCTCATTCGCCAAAGCTCCAGTATCACAGGAGCCTCACCATCAGAATTATATCTAGGACATTCGTTTGTGGGGGGTATAACCCCTCTGCAGAGGTGCAGTTGGTGTATTCTATAGCCCCAGCCGACTGGACAATATTTAGCCTTGTTTGGGTAGGGTTGAATAACATGCAAAAAAACCTGGACGAATTATTTTTTCCGGGTAAGAATTGAGAATGTCCATATCACAGCATTGTTCAGATATGTAGAAGAGCCCTGGAGACCAGATGAGACTTAATGTCAACTGCAAGGCGTATGATCATCGATAATAAGTTTTAATTATAATTTTAAAAGAATAATCTAAAAATGTTTAAATTTCCAACTTCACCGTATGAACTATGAGCAACTGGAAATTAGAACTATTTGCAAAGGACAATATTTAACAGAAGTAAAGAGGCAAAGTGGTATATGGGTGAATATTTACAATTCAGTGGCGAACATAAAGCACTGATACATTGTCGTAAGTGAGTTCGAATTCCAGTCGTGCTATTAAGTTCACTTTCGGGCTAATATCCTTCGGAAAGATCTATACCCACTACTGTGAATTTAATTGTGCCAACACTGTTCTTTTAAAATATGTCCTTGGGATTAAATAAACTACGAAAGTTGATATGCAATTAAATTAAGAAACCTAACCAAACCATCATTTTCCGTCAGAGGTGCTCTCTTTTTTATCCCTTTTTCCCGTTTCTTCTGATATTCCCAGGTATTTATAACTTTATTTTACTTCAAGGGTTTTGATGTTTTCCTGATAGAGTGGGTCTGTTCCAAACTATCGATCAATTTCTTTTCCTTTTTCCATTAAAAGCAGAGCACATTTCTAAATTTCAAAGCAATTTCAATTTTCAATCCCTAAATCTTGGCTAAAGATACTGGCTGATTGTTTAAGGGCTTCTCTTTTATTTTTGTTTTAGGTGAAAAGTTTGATTTGATCCGTGAATTATCCTTTGAAATATTGGAAATTATTCTTGCAATTTTGTTAATTTATACATTTATTAGCCTTTTCCTAGAATATAACTTTCGCGGTATGATCACTCTAAATAAAATTAGAGGATTTAATGGCTCACTATCTCTCCCTCTCTCTCTCTCTCTCTATATATATATATATATATATATATATTATCAACCACAAATAAACAGTTCTGTTGTCTCACAACTCTTCAGACACTCCAAGCTGGGATCAAAACCCACCTAACTTTATGTCAGGCTGATGACATACCCATAAGCTAAACCGGTGACCCAGCATCAGCACAGGAATTAACGCATATGTATTTACTTTCGTTTGCTTACATTTTGCGCAATCGGATACCGAAGTGCTCAATTCGTTGGAAGAGCCTTGCATTACGTGAGTGGCAGCCAATAATTCCTTCACTAAGGTGCTCAACTCCCTGTAAGGAAGGCGTATATATTATTATACTCAGACAAACTGTTTCATTGTATATATATATATATATATTGGTTTAGTCTCTTTTTATTATGGCATATGAAATTTTACAGGTTATTTAATGCCAAAACCATCCTTGCTGAAGAACAGAAATGGCATCATTTTACCATTCACTGAGGGAATAAGAGTTCATAAATTTCCCATGGGTATTAGTCCGAAAGTGAACATCTGGAGTACAAATTTGCTTACGATAATGACGAAGTCTTATTCGTTCTCAACTACCCCACAGGGAAAAAGATGGGTTGCTTTTTTTTTTTCACGGCATATAAAACCTTTTCGGGTCTTTTAATGCCGAAACAAGTCATTTTGATAGAAACTTTAACTTGGTTTGATTTGGTTTTTAGTCATATCAGCCATCATATGTTTGTTAATGCCAAATCCATTTTTATACATATAAACTATTTTATTTGAAACAATTCAATTTAGCATAAGTACAGTTTTTTTTTGCTTACATACAGGTACATTTAAAAATACTTCCACTTCAAACAATTCAGTTTAACATAATTACACAGTTTAAATGTGAAAACAGTTCTATTTCAAACGATTCAGTTCAGCGTAAGTATGCAGTTTAAATGTGAAAACAGTCATATTGCAAACAATTCAGTTTAATCAAAAAAGTTAAATGATTCCAAGTATTGCTATGTATCACTAGCAATGCAATTAAACATTCGTCATTTATTTACACACAGTTAACTATCAAAATATTTCTATTTCGAACAATTCAGTTTCGCATAAGTACACAGTTTAATTATATTTGCCCCATAGATAGGATCCTATCAGATGCTACCTTTCCGGGCAAGAGTGAACCTGCGAGCGATGGTAATGCTCGATTTGTCCCCAAAATCTTTAGTGGAGGTTCACCATCAGGTTATTTAGTGTCATACCAGGACATTCGTTGGGAGATACAGCAGAGATACAGTCGGTGTAGTCTGCAGCTCCAGCCGACTGGGCCGCGGGAAAAATGAGACTACTGGAAATTAAACTAAGAAAAATCTAAATAATAAACTCCCGCAAAGACACCTTTGTAAAATGCTCTTAGCCTTTCCCAAACAGAATAAGATAATATTTCAGAAAAATTATATAGTTTGGTTTATTTTTTTTTATCCATACGGCTTATTTAATACTGGAATTTGATTCGTTTGTATATGTGTAATTTCAGTCCAAACTATTTTCATTCCCAGTTGCCTGGGGCTGAAGAATACACCGACTGTATCTCTGCAGAGGGGTAATACTCCCAGCCAATGAGTGTCCTGCATATGGCACTAAACCATCTCATAGTGGGGCTTCAGTAACGATAGAGCTTTGGGGAATGCGGAGTACCGTTTCATTGCCATCGCTCCAAGGTCTACTCAGACACGGAGTGGTAGTACCTAGATATATATATAACTATGGGTGAAATAGAATACTTTGACATTTAAACTGAGTGCAAAAAAAATGACATGCTAAATGTAATTGTTTAAAAAAAAGAACTGTTTGATCATTCATCTTTGTGTAAATAAGTGACTGATGTTTACTTGAACTGTTAGTGATACATAGCAAAGCTTGGAACAATTTAACTTTGATTCATGCTAAATTATATTGTTTGATATAAAATTGTTTGATCATTGAACTGTGTGTAAATAAATGTCTGATCTTAGTGATTCATAGTAATACTTAGAGCCTTTTAACTTTGACTTATGCTAACTTAAATTTTTATCACTGAAATGTGTGAAAGCAAATTTTTGATTTTAATTGAATTGTCAGCGAACGTGGAACTATTTAACTTTGTTGACTTATGCCTACAAATCTTATATATATATATATAAACCGGATCGGCATTAAATAACATACATTGGGTAATAAGCTATAAAACCAAACCAATTTATTCATTTTATTAATTTTGTTCATTCATCTATAATTATTTGCTTGCACACAGTTATACTGTATCGTGCATCCTAATGTCATGCGGTTTCTCAGAAAAGCTACGCACAACTGTTTTCATCAATAAAATTGATTTTGATGTAATCTAGATTAAAAACAATTTGCATCCTAAAACACACACACACACACACACACACACACACACATATATATATATATATATATATATATATATATATATATATATATATAATGTAACAAATTGTTATTACTCGTACAACTCACAAGTTCGAGGTTCATATCTTCGACTGATAGGTAAGATAGTTATCCCCTTTTATGACATCCTATATAAAAAGGATGAATGACTATCTCTCCCATCCATTGGGACTTAAAACTAGAAATCGTGAGTTATTAATCTGCCCTTCAGGTGTTTATATTTTGTGATAATGCTTTCAATTTATATTTATGGATATTGGGGACTGCAAAAATGCGATTGAAAAACTCTTTGGCATTGAATTCAGTCCATAACCATAACACACACACAAACACACATACATACTTATATATATATATATATATATATATATATATATATATATATGTGCATTTTACTGTATTTGAAAATAAAAGAGCTGAACATTTGTAATAAAGCATTTATATCTTTCTTAGGTTAGCGTAGAAATACGGTCAACGGTGCTTGGAGTCTACGCTATCCTAACTTTATCAGAGAAAATCGAAATCAGTTTGACAGTATGTAAATATAGAAATATTGAACAAAAACAAAAACAAAACAAACGACATTCAAAAGATGAATTTATGTATCTTCGCATAATTTGCTTATGTTTCAGTCTTTATATCAAACCATAATCCGGGCAATGTTAATATGTAGTGATGTATAAGTTCTCTATGGTGACTATCAGTTGGACTGGTCGTCTGGCCGAAATAAGATGATCCGTTTGTACCTCAAAATCACAGAATTTTGTGTGTCTCATTTTCTTGGAAAGTTGTGCATATACCATTTGTTCGTACGGTCAAATTTAAACTTCTTGCACAATTCCCTGTGGATCACCTTGACCACCCAGTTGTGTCTATTCTTATACCAAATCACTGCATTCTTTATAATTATTATTGTTTCACTCCTTCCAATTTTTTTACGCCAGCTCTAATGGGTGTTTATTCACTGAACTCTGAATGACCACAAGTCTCATCACATCTTTAAGACTCTTCGAATGTTCGAACCGGTTTTAATAGGGTAGAAATTTGGTTGGTCTTAATTAATCCTTTCAACCCCAGTTCACGCAGTCTCTTCTTGGGAAACGATCAAGAGATTCAACTACTATCGGTATCACTGTCTCCTTCATGAAAGTGTCGTTTGAAATCAACCAGTCATGCTGTGCATCGAATAATATAGCATATCATTTACCGATATGATCAATTTTTTTAACATCTTGCACAATTTTTAAGGGAATATCTTTCCCATCCAATCATGCCTCGTCTTTTATTCAGTTCAGGCCAGTTTGCTGTATTCACTTATATGTAATTAACAGATTCCTCTCTATCACTGCATAGCCTAAATTTCTTCTTCTTCTATTATTATTATTATTATTATTATTATTATTATTACTCATTTGAGTTTTTCACTCCGGCTGAATTCAAAATCGATTTTCAATATTTGATATTTCTTTGTACATATAGCTGTTTATGACGTACTGTAAAAGATGTTTTTCTTCAGCAATATGTCCATTATTTACTCTTAACTTGTTTACGCAATTTATTCTTTATCTTCAAATCTCACAAAGAGCCGAGCTATCACGTGATATTTGGGATATACATTTCGTTTACTAGTTTTATTTATCAATGATTCAAGTAAACATGCATATTCTGAAAAGACATATTATGTAATACTCGATGCTGAATTTTATATTAGTCTTTAACATATAAAAGAAAAAGGCAAAGATAATATAAACATTCGCTATTTTAATCCATCCTTCAGTTTATCTTTCAGTAATGCATAATCTCTTTGGTTTCATGCTCCTAGGCGCAGTAACTCATATTTATGTTAAACCTTTTCTTACTTTAAGCTAAATTTGAAATTCTTTAATGGAAATTCAAAGAGATTAAATAAAATGAATTAATGACGTAGACGGATCTTTTTTTTTTAAATTAAGAGAGATTTATAAAATGCAAGATAAGGTTTTATAAAATCTAAGGAATATGAAATTCTGGCCAATGGACACCAATGTAAGGCATTTAATATTCAGAAAGAAAAAAAAAAACAGAAAACATGCTGTTGTATCAGTTATCATCGTAGGATATGGAATTGGTGACCCGAGTTCAAATCCTGGATGAGACTGGGTTTTATTTCGTGTTCATACTATTGGGAGAAGTATCAATCCATCAGTCATATTTAGCAAGTTAAGCAAGAATCCATTCCTGGGGAGTTTGATTCTCTCTATTTACACCAAATATTCTTTATTCACCACCAGATCAAATAATATATTTGCTGTTTATTAAGAAGGATGGCTTTGGCATTGAATAATCTGGGAAGGTTGATATGCCATTAAAGTACCAAATAAGGAACAAACTAAATCAAATATTCTCTCTTTAACAATAATTAGCCAAAACGTATTAACCTATTATATATATACACACACCGCATGTTCAGAATAGCACATAAGGTCAATTTTAAGGGGGATTTTACAGGTTCAAATTAAAAGATTTCCAACATCGAAAAGCTGTCTGCTCAAATATTAAGCCAGAGCTGAAATGGGAATAACTGGATTTATGCCTTTGAGAAGGGTATTAGTGCTATGTGAAGTTCAAAGAATATCGTCCAGCATTTGAAATATATATATATATATATATATATATATATATATATATATGTGTGTGTGTGTGTGTGTGTGTGTGCCTATGTTTGTGTGTGTGCCTATGTTTGTGTGTGTGTTTTTATATATATATATATATATATATATATATATATATATATATATATATATATATATCGTAGTGCAACAGTTATCATCGTAAGTAAATGGACTCGACGTGTTCAAATCTTGGAGGAGACTCATACATCTATTTATGTATGTAAATTATGGATAATTGGTAGGTCAGACTGTTTTCATAATGGTAACCAGTCAAGAAGAAGGCTCGAAATTCAGACCAACTTTAATTTTCTTCTTAAAAATTGATCTAAGGCCACATTCTACTCGTGGTAGAGAGGTTTGTTAAATGCATAAAGAAAACCAAGAAAAATAAAAAAAAACAAGAAATGTAAAACAAACTATATATGTACCATAGGATCAACATTTTGTGCTGTAAAGAAATAGAGCTGGCTGTTTGACACACGCCTGACAGATAGGTCGTAGCAGACTGGGGTAGGACGGGTCGGGGCATCCGGAACCTTTAACGCATCCGTTTTGATAACTGCCTTCAACTCTCCCAAAATCTCGTTACTTGTTTTCTTATATAGAGATTTTGGAGAACTAATCGAAGATCTTCGAATGTTCGATGTCACCAGTGAAACACGTGATAATAAATCCTTATTTTAAAACCACGTCTTATTTTGCAGGTTATTCTGCCCGCACGCGCTAGTCTCGTGACACCTTCACTGATTGACGACAGCGCCCGTCCGTAATATACATAAATTGGCTTGGGAAACACTTGAATTTAACACTTTTTCTCCCTGCTCTACCATTATACTATTATCGTTTATTTGTTATTTCTCCTTCGGAATCTCCCATTTTTAACTATCTTCTCCCATGAAAGTTAAAAACTGAAAGAAATAAAACAAAACTTTGCGCATAATCAATTCAATATCGATACAAAATTCATACACTGATCAAATTCTGTTGCATGCTTCACCCAATAGTTCGAAAAAATGCATTTCCCAGTCGGCTGGAGCTGTAGAATACACCGATTGCACCTTTGACGATAACAAGTGTCCTGGATATGAGACTAAACAATCTGATGGTGAAATTCCAGGAATGCTGGAGCTTTGGGGGATGCAGAACACGCCTTCACTGATCTCACTCCCAGGCCCATAGTGTCCCGTCTATAGTTCAGAGAGAACTAAAATGTGTTATTATGCTAAACTGAATTGTTTGAAATAGAACTGCTATTGATATTGAAACTGTACTACTTAAACTGAATTGTTTGAAATAGAACTGTTTTGACATTTAACTGTGTATAAACAAAAACAATATTTATACTAAACTAAATTGTTTGAATCAGAACTGTTTGACTAAATTGGATAGCTTGAAGTAGAAATGTTTTGGACAAATGAACTATGTACTTATGCTAAACTTAATTGGTTGAAATAGAACTGTTTTTGTATTAAAAAACTGATTTGGCATTAAATAACCTAGAAAGGTTGATATACCATAAAACATAAAGAAACCAACCAACCAACAAACAAGCTGAAATGCCCTTTAATTTCTTTTTTATTCCATTGTTTTTAAATCTAATTTTAAAATTTTTTACGTACTTGTTGTTCTTGATCTGATAAAGCAATTTTCCCCAAAACATATTAATCTATTTGCAAAAATATTCGATTGGTTTATCGAGATCGTTATGGAAATTTGCCTTGATTTTAAATTTTAAGTTCACGGAGAAATATTTTTAATAAACGGTCAAATAATAGGCCTTAGCGAGTAAGTTTACGAAAATGAATAGTAAAGGTGAAAGAAACTTTGAGTCAAGAACCAGAGAAAAACAAAACCGTTGTTCATCGTATATTGAATATTGTCTAACCCTGGCGTGGGCAAACCTTTTGGTGGGAAGACCGCATCACTGTGTTTTGAATTATCAAAGAGCCGCATCTTTTAAAATCAAAAAAATATAATCTGCATTTCTCAAAAATTTAGTCTGGATTCAAGTGTAAGTGTTTGTTTGTCTTGTTTTTTTCCAAGTCGAACTTCACCGAACAGTGCAGCAGGCTGCATGTAGCCCGTAAGCCGCAGGTTACCTGACACTGGTCTAGCAAAATTCTTTACCTCTCTAGCCTGAATTTTGTGTTCGACTTTACGTGGTACTAGGATTGAATGGTTAAAACCAATATAGAGGTAATCACTGTAACACCTCTAGCATTTTCATTGAGTTATATATATATATATATATATATATATATATATATATTGAATGGGAGAGCGAGAGAAAGAGACAGTGAATGAAAGATAGAGACAGAGAAACAGAGAGAGTTTTATGCGACCACCTTAGTTGCTAGTTATCCATATAACTTAAATTTATCATTGTTTTTGATGTTATAATAGTACCACAGCACTTTCGGTACATTGAACAAGTTTTGGTTTTGAACATTATTTTCTTTTCTCGCATTACTGCCATTTTTCATTGTTTCAAACGCCTAATGCTTTATTTTTTCGGTGTATGTGTAAATACACACACACACACACACACATACATATATATATATATATATGTGTGTGTGTGTGTGTGTGTGTATTAGTTGCTAAATCATACTTATAGCAATGAGTTCTCTGATTCTCTGTTGCTATCCATCCGTACCGTCCATCGCTCCTGGCAAGTTCTCTACTTTAAAGTCTTTACTTTTTGGCCAACACTATCGAGTCGATGTTTAGGACTCTACAAGAGAGCATCACTTATGAGTTCGTCCTTATTTTCCAATTATAACCAACACATCTTGCTTGAATGGTTTGTGAGATGGGAGGTAAGTAGCCGTTCTGCGGCTGTTTCGGGGATGCTGCTTCCATGAGTTGTTCAAAGGAGTACTTAGAATTCCAGTGTAGATCCCATCAAGGTGTGTCTTCATGCGTTTATTTACATTCCAGGTGCCGCATTGATACAATAGTCTCGATACAGTCACAACTCGGGAGAAATATTGTTTTAATTTATCTGAGATATCAGATTTCGTTATGATCGATAACCTGTCAAAGGCAGTCAATGCTTTCTATATGCATATAATGACATCGCTTTCAGTAGATGAGATATTATTGCCTAGATGTGTGAACTGGCCAAAAAATTTCAGAGGCTTGCTACTTCGAATGAAAATGTCTCTTCCTTATTAAAACCCTTGAACTTAGTTTTATCTGTGTTCATGTTGAGACCAATGACTCTCGCTGCTAGGTCTCGATGATACAACGTATATTCGGCTTGGACAGGTGTCGTTAAGAGAAGCGATAGACTAACTACGTATTCTCCGTATACCGAGAGAGAGAGAGAGAGAGAGGGAGAGAGATCGACAGACTGGCAGAGTACTGTTCATTCGAGCAAACATTCCCTTAACTTCTTATTTGTGTATTTTGAGACTTAAAAACGCGAAGAAACGTTTTCCGCCCAAAGTTTGATTATGTTTCCATTATATCAATGTTCTAATTAAGAGAAAAAAAAAGAGATAACATAGTGGCTCCATTTCTAAATAGAGAATGATATTGGTTCAGTCTTCGGCTATATATTATGTACTGGTATGCGTTAAAGAGAAGATTTGAAAATCAATTAAAAGAACGTGCTAATTTAATTAAATAGGCTTAAAATGAAATTTTTGAAAAAGTCTATCTGAATACGGAAAGAAAAGTGAATAGAACTGAATAGAAATATGTCAGGAGAACAAAACCAAGTTAGAATAATGATGGTTTCACGGAGATAGTAATAAACAATTTCAGGATACATAATCTCTTGTAACCCACAGAGACATGTATGAATAAATGAATAGAAAAAAAAGGTCTCTCTGTAAAGTACTAGGACTACGTGTGCTGTGAGAATTATCATATTTACCCAACCCCTCCGTTCGGGCAGGATATGACAAGGCTAATTTTTAAGCGGAGGTTTGAATTCAGAGTTTTTCTTCTTCTCGACTAGTTGCCTCACCAAGGCTGAAGAACAAAGTCTGCCCTACTATTTACCCATAGCTGAAGGGAGAATAATTGGATTCATTCCTTTCCAAAGGGTAATAATGCTATTTGAAATGCAATCAGTCTCGTCAAGGGTTTGAACTCGTGTCGCCGTGTCCATTTCCAACGACGATTACCATTACACCACAGGCACCTGTGAGAATTATAGACGAAAGAGAGATAAAGAAATTGTGTTATAATCTATCATATTTTGGGTATATATAACTGTACCACCATCTCGGCTGTGGCTGTAGACTACAGAAGGGTAAAAAAAACACACCGGCAATAGGTATGACTTTAAACAGTCTAGTGGTAAATTTCTAGTCATGAAGTTTTGGGGAATGTGGAGTACCCCTTCATTAACTATACTCCCAGGTTCAGTTGGGCCCAGGTTGATATTACATGTTAGGGTCCCATATATGGATCAAATAGAACTATTGAATCATTTACTATACTTGAAACCATTTAAATGAGTGCAAACATACTATTAATTTGTGTAAATTACAAAGATAAAGCTTAACAATTTTTCATCATTTAGAATACTTGGAAGATTGTTAACACCTTTAATCTTATCTTCATTACGTTTCGGCCAATGTGTCTTTCAGTCTTCTTCAGGAGTTTCTTGTCGAACTCAGGAATTAGAACAATTACCTCTGTGTTTTAAACAAAGGGTTTGGTTCGAAGTTCCGTTTAAGCTTCTGTGTTCGATTAGATACACTTGAAGAAGGCCGAAGGACGCATCGGCCGAAATGTAGTGAATATGAAAAATAAAAGGAAAACAATTGTCCAAATTCTTTCAATGATAAAAAACGATTGATATTAAACCAGCGCATTGGCATAATGGTGAAGGTATTAACCTGGGTGACCGGGGATCTCTCCCAAGTCAAGTCACACCAAAGACTTAAAAATGGTACTTGATGCTTCCCTACTAGACATCGTTATAGCGTAAGGATTAAGAATAAGTGGAGCAATCCAGGTGGTTGAGTAGTACACTCCCTTACACCTTAGGGTAGTAGCTGTTAAAAAAGGGAGCCTTCGGGCCGTCCTCAACAACGGTCGGCCAACTTATTAGTATAAGCAACATTTGAGTTTATTTAATTGTGAGCAAACTCGTGAGCTCAAACTCGTTTAAGAATAATGTTATCTAACGACTATTCACTTACACACACACACATACACACACACACACACACATATATATATATGTGTGTGTGTGTGTGTGTGTGTGAACTGGATTTGGCATTAAATAACCCACGATTTGATTTGCCATAAAACATGACCAAACCAAACCAAACCCAACTAAATTCATAATTATCTTCTTCATCATCATTATCATGACGTGCGGCTAGCACGAATATCCCTGACCCTCTCTCTCTACGTCTCCCTATCATTCATCGCCTTCGGCAGGTCTTTGGAGTTACATCCCGTATCATCACATAGCTGCTGTATGAATGTTCGAGCTAGTCATCCTGCTTTTGATTGGCCATATGCGGGGGTCCACAAGAGCACATCACTTACGATCTCGTCTTTGCTTCTCCAGCAGTGTCCGGCATGTCTGGTTCGTCTAGCTTATATAATTTTCGTGATAGGTGTTAGGTGGCTGTACAGTTGGCGCCGTGTGGGGTGTTGCTGCCAGAACCTGTTCAATATTTCTCGCAATATTCTTGTATAATTGCCGTCGAACTTCTTCTCCAACCGTTTAGTCATCATCCAAGTAGTGCATCCATACAGCAGTATCGACACGACCGCCGCCTGGAAGAAACTGCGTTTCATTTTATCGGTCAGGTTTGATTTCCATATGATCGAAAGCCTATCGATAGCTGTCCATGCCTTCGTTAGCCGAGTGTCGATGTCCATTTCGGTTGATGAGACGCTGCTACCTAGGTAGGTAAATTTGTCAACCAGTTTCAGGGAGGTTCCGTCTAGTGTGAAGATGTCGCTTTCTGATTAAAGCACATAAATTCAGTTTTCTGTGCTTTGACATGGAGTCCAATGCCTGCAGCGGCTCGTTCCAAACTATGCAGTAGTGTTTCGGCTTGGTTGGGTGTATTGGCCAGTAGCGCTATGTCATCGGCGTAGTCGGCGTCGGTAATTGTTTTTGCGGGGTACCTTCTGCTTCTTTTCTTTGTCGGCTCAAAGCCGTTTTCCCTAATGTTATCGATCCTAAGTACGTCGTCAAGAGAGATGATAAAGAGGTATGGGGCAAGCGTGTCCCCTTGTAGTACTCCTGCTACAATGTCGAAGTAATCTGTGTCTCCATCTGGTGAACGCACTTTTCCTTTGGTGTTTCTGTAGAGAATCATTATTGCTGCTACGGTTTCTTCTGGTAGGCCGTATGCTAGCAGTATTTGTTCCATCTTCCCTCAGTGAATGGAATCGCAGGCCTTGGTAAAATCGACAAATAGTAATGTCACCTGTAAGTTTTTTGCCCTCACGCCTTCTAGGATTCTACAAATGGTCAATATTTGTGAGGTCGTGGACCTGTTTCTTCTGAAGCCATTTTGGTTTTTCCTCAAGATTTTGTCGATTTGGGGTACTATGCGGTTTCGTAGTAGGGCGTTGTAGATTTTGGCTGCAATGGATGTGAGTGTTATACCTCTATAGTTCTTGGCTAATCCGAGGTCCCCCTTTTTAGGGAAGGGGAGGATGCATCCCTTCGTCCATCTGTCTATCGGATTTTGGTTATAAACTGCGTTGCAGTGTCGGAGCAGTATGTCGTCGAATTGTCTCGTCTTCCACACTTCTGGGGGAATCTCGTCAAGCCCTGCAGTTTTCTATTTTTAATTTTTCTAAGAACCGAGTCGAGTTCTTCTTTAGTGAACGGCCCTAGTTTAATGTCTAATTGCTTACTGATAATTCTGGTGATCGGTTCCTGCGTAATGTTCGGAGGGTTAGCTAGTAGATTTTCGAAATGTTGTTTCCACAGTTTAACTCTTTCTTGTTGGTTTGCCGCTTTCAGTTTTGCTTTGGCTGTGCTTTTCCTTCCACTCACTTCGTTTATTGTTTACCAGGCTATCCTAGATTGCCTATCCTCCACCGAGTCTCTAATCTTATCTATCTTATTTTGTATGAATTCCGTTTGTTCTTTTAGATATATTCCTGCTAATTGCTTTTATGCCTTCTTTAGTATTCCGGCATTTGCAATTGTTGGGTTCTTCCGGTAGCTTTCGGAGGCAGTTTTTACTTGTGCACGTTTTTCTCTAACCTCTTCCGTTTCCCATGGGGCTCTATATTTCGTTCTAGGTTTTGTTGGAATACACTTTGATGCTGCCTCAATGTGTGCGTTAACGAAGTTCTCATATTCGTCGTTTGGGGTATTTTTTCTTCCTTCTCTTGTAGTGTCTCGAACCTGTTTCTTAGTTCTAATACATATTTATCTCTAATATCTCTGTTGTTAAGGAGGGCCAGTTATAGTGTTTAGTGGTCGCTGTTCGTGTGGCGTTTTTTTTTTCGTAGGTTTTCCGTAACCATTTAATTTTTCACATGTTTTTGTTCACACCTCTTCTTTTTCAGAATTTCAGGAGTGTAAGCCACTCGCACTGAATAGCGAACATCAAGCAACAAATAAACCTGAAAAAATTTGGTACGGTTGTGGAAAAGTTCATCACGATCTCTTGAAATGTTCTCGCAAGTGTATGGATATAACACTACGTCACACATTCGGTGCATGGTGATCATCTATAGAGTGTTCGAATGATAAAAGTCTGCTGAATTGCTGTCAAAAAAGATTTGGTTCCCCAGTCGGCTAGGTCTGTAGAACACACTGACAGCTTCTCTGCAGTGGGGTATGACCCCTGTGGTAATAACACGGTCTATTTCTCTACGCGGAAGATTACAACCCCTTGGGGTAGGAATACATACATACATACACTCTGCCCATTTAGAATAAATATGCCTCAACTAAAGCACTCACGCCTTATGTTGTCCTTAAGCCTACTAAGCAATACTAACACCCACAACAACAATATATTACAACCCCCTTAATGAGTGTCCTAGATATGACACTAAACAATCTGATGGTGAGATCCCAATAATGCTGGAGCATTGAGGAATGCGGTGTACCCCTTATCACGAAAATTATATAAGCTAGACGAATTATATAAGCTATCACGAAAATTATATAAGCTATCACGAAAATTATATAAGCTAGACGAACCAGACATGCCGGACACTGCTGGAGAAGCAAAGACGAGATCGTAAGTGATGTGCTCCTGTGGACCCCCGCATATGGCCAATCAAAAGCAGGATGACCAGCTCGAACATTCATACAGCAGCTATTATCATCCTCTCCCGGTCCACTCTTGCCGGGGGCGATAGCACCTGATAGGGTCCTATCTATGGGTGAAATACAACTAAACTTTGTACTTAAGCTAGACTGATTTATTTGTTTGAAATAGAATTGTTTATTTGTATGAAGTGGATTCGACATTAAATAACCTACAAAGGTTGAAATGCGACAAACAAACAAACAAATGAAGAAGATTTGGGCTTGTCTGAAAAGTAACCGGACTTCGTATACTGAGCCTCTGACAGATCCTAACCGGGAAGGAAATTACCGTTCAGGAACAAACTCCCAAATAACCCGATCTTGCTCCATGTGACTTCTTTCTTTTCTCCAAGGTTGAGTCGATCATCAAAGGGATCATCAAGGGGTACCCTTTTTGATGTGTAGAGGGCATAAAAAACCGTTACGTTGGAGTTGAGGGTATATACTTCAGGCAGTGAATACATGGCAGAAATGAATGGGAAAATACATTAGAATCAAGGAGGAATACTTTGAACGAAAGCCATGTTGTTTTTTTGGTGTTTGGAATTGAAGTGTGACGTTCCACCCTCTATGAGCTCAATCGCATGATGAGTTGAAAAATTTCATATTTTATAAATAAAAAAAAACGGGAAAGATAAAACTGTCTCTAATAGTACAGTGGCAACATAATTACGAAGATTAATTTTTCAAAACTATAGCCGTGTCTGTACTTCTCAATGGTTGAACCACCTAGACTCTAGAGAATCGTTTGGGGAAAAAGCTTGATGAGAACTATCCAAAAATGCTGCATGTTGTTTTGAACAAATTCACGAAACAGCACTCCACAAAAACCAGCTTCATGGCTACTTCCTCCCGTCTCACAAGCTATCCAAATAAGTCAAACAAAACATACTGAGCACCTCTAGAGAAAAATTCATTAGTGATGTTCTTTTGTGGTCTCCTACACATGGACATACCAGTGTTGGCCAACCAGCAAATGCTTACATCAGTCTTCTGCAGATGCAATCTAAATGATTTTCTAGAAGCAAAGGATGACAAGAGAGAGACAGAGAGACAGAGAGACAAGGGAATCTGTGCTATGAGCACAACTTGGAAATATACAGAAATAAACAGACTGTCACAGATAAACAAATACACAGATACGAATATACTGGCACGGATATATACATAAAAATTGACTGAGATAGATAGATATATAGATGTGAATAAACTTTGCGTGAATCTAATACAATCCTTGGTCTCTTGTGACTTGTTTCTCAAGCCGAAGTTGATTATGCCGCTGCTGCTGACGACGACGATGATATATGAACATATATTTACGTTGGTATAATAGTTAGAGTGTTCGCCAATGGCCCGGGAGAACTGGGTTCAATCTCAGGTCGAGTCATACCAAAGACTCAATAAATGGCATTTGATGCTTCCTTGCTTAACACTCAGTTCTGGTCAAGGGTAAAGTGGAGCAATCCAGGGAAAGAAGTAGTGCTCTCCCCTACACCCAGGTGTAAGCGCATCACCCTCGATTATGGCCGCCAATTTTACAATATACATATATATATATATATATATATATATATATATATATAGTCATCCACTGACAGACTGTTTCGTTCTATCAGAACTCTTCAGTGTGGCTAGACACGCAGGACGCTCGAAGCCGGGATCGAAACCCGTCCAACTTTACATTAGACTATGTTTCAGACCACTCGGCCACCAAGCGGACCACGTTGGCTAAGGGAATTTTAAGGTATTTTTATTTTTAGTAACAGCAGCAGCAGCCTTTGTTTTACATTTTTTATACCCTATCGGCTACCACCATCATCATCATCATGTCATGCCGCCAGCACGGATATCCCTGACCCTCTATCGTCACTTCTCCCTATCATTCATCGCCTCCGGCAGGTCTTCAGGGTTACATCCTGTATTCACATAGTTGCTGTAGTGCTCAATTCTTTCGAAGAGCTTTGCATTACGCTAGCGGCGGCCGGCAATTCCTTCGCCAGAGAGCTCAACCCCCATGGGGGAGTATATATATATATATATATATATATATATATATAGTTATTTTATTCATAATATATCAGATACTAAAATATATTTCATAATAATACATTTATAATTAGAGTTAAGTATGCTTTAAACGCGTTTTAAATCAGTATTAAATATTGGATTTAAAGTATATTTATTTAGTTGAATTTAAATGATGTCAGGCGTGTTGATACAGACTCACCGGGGAAACGCAGATTCTTCAGTTTTTACCTTGTTTCATTTTATCATATATATATATATATATATATATATATATAAGGATGGCCTGCAAGAAATTATGTAAATATGCTTTGTGCAGACTCAGGATGCTGTCTAAAGGACCTACCCGGTGTTATTGCTAGGTAGGGACTGATGGTGAGAGGGAGAATCAAGGGAACTCTGTGGTATTAGCTCGACTTGATGCTGAAAAATTAGATAGATAGATAGATAGATAGATAGATATGTATGCGCGTGTCTTCGAGTGTATTCGTACAGATCAGTATATTTTAACGATTTTTTTTAAGTATGATAATCAGGAATTATACAAAATAGGAGGCTTTTAAAATCAGATACACAATTACAATTCTTTATCGTTTCCTCTGGAGAAAAAGATTTCTGTAATTTCAGTATGATATGTTGTCACTGCTCATGCAAACGCACGTGCGCATTATCTAAAAAGGAAATAAGATTAAATACTCCATAAACATTTGCTAACAATGTTTTCTTGCGATTTCTTTGTTTAATTTGGGTTATTTGCCATTTTCTTTGCATTGCAAGCTGCGTCTTCTGTATTTTTTAAAATTTTTCTGTGTGCATATGTGTTCACGTTTTCTTTGCCGTACATTTTTTTTCTTTCCTTTTTTATCTGTTAACTTCATGGATTTAGTTTTCCATTGTTAGTCTCGTTGGCATTATTTTACAAAGTGTAGAAATGATCTGCGTAATATTAGAACTTGGTAGCAGAGAGTAAGACGAGAGGAACAGAAGATGAAGAAATAAATTGGAAAGGAAGAATGAATGTCTTACAGAAATGAAAGGAACGCGAACTAAAAGAGAGACTAGTATCAAAGCCTGTTGAATGGAAGAGTAAAAGAGCAGGTCGAAGAAGAGTAGGGAAGAAATATAACGGAAAAGAAAATGAGTAGAGAGTAAGAAGAGATGGAAAAAAAAACAGAAAAAGACAAAAAAACAAAAAAAAAAAACAATACAAAACAAAAACAATACAAAACAAAAAGAGAACAAAAAGAGAACGTTAAGAATATGGAGGAAAATAAAGTCAGTTAACTGATACGAAATAAGGAAATACAGAAATAAAAGAAAAGAAAAAAAAAGTCGAAAAATAAAACAAGAATTAAAAGCATGAAAAAAAAGATAAGGTAGCAAAAGATAGCGACAGAATAGACAAAGATTTCCTGGCACATCGACACGGATGTGTGTCATGTAATCTTGAGAAACAAACAAGAGAGCTTAGAAAGAAAGCAAAAAGATTTTTTTCAAAAAAGTCGCAGAGAGGCAGGAATAAATAAACGAATGTAAGGAGTGAAGAATATAGGAAGGAAGGAAGAAAGGAAGGAAGCGCACAGAATATATGATCGTTTGGTCAGTATAAACAATGAAATCGAAAGTGAGTAAGTAAATTTGATTGAAGGATAAAAAACAATTTAACAAACAAGTTGTTTAATGGCATATAAACCTTCGTGGGTTATTTAATGCGAAAGCCATGTCTATAGAAGAACTCTGATGGTAGTATTTAACCCACAGCTGGTGGTGATAAAGTTTTGCCTTACTTTTCCGAGGGTATTAGACTGAAAGTGAACGAGATAACACGACTGAAATTCGAACTGACATACTTTGATTTCACTGTCTTCTCCGTTAGCAACTACAATACCGTGACTCCCTTTATAAATAAGGAAGGTAAATAAAAAAAAATGTATAATCAAAGAAAGTAGAGTACGAGTGTAAGAAATGTCTTTAGAACAATTGAGTGAATTAAATGAAGAAGTCTGAGGAAATAGAAGGGTTAAAGAAATACAAAGATGAAAAGTATCATTTTGGGTTTTATAGGGCATCAACGATTGTAGGTAATTAATGCCAAATCCATTTTATACATATAAGCAATTCTTTTTCAAACAATTCAGTTTAGTAAAAGCAGAGATTTAGTTTACACACAGTTAAATGCCAAAACAGTCCTATTTCAAACAAATCCGTTCAGGATAAGTACAGTTTCAATGTCAAAAGCAGTTCTATTTCAAACAATTCAGTTTAGCATACAAAAAAAAGTTCCATTTCAAATAATGCAATTTAGCATTGTACGCAAATTAAATGTCAAAACAGTCCTATTTCAAGCAATTTAGTTTAGCATAGGTACACATTTTAGTTCTATTTCTCCCATAAATAAGACCCAACTAGGTGCTCCAGCCCCAGGTCAGAGTGATGGCGATGAAGGAGTGCTCAATATTCCCCAAAGCTCTAGCATTACTGGAACCTCACCATCAGATTGCTTGGTGTTATATATCAGGACACTCGGTAAGGAGGCTTACCTCTCTGCAGAAGTGCCGTCGGTGTATTCTACAGCACCAGCTGATTGGGTAAAACGATGAAAAGGAAAAGGTCTTTAAATGAATAACGGAAAATAAATAAATAAAAGTGCAATAAATCATTTTATAAAGGACAATGTACGATTAGAACGGGAACATATTACGAAATAAAGATGAAAGTGAAAAAAAAATATTGTAAGAAGAAGAAGAAGAAGAAGAAGAAGAAGAACGTAATAGGTGTATAGAAACAATTATTAAACGACATGAAAGAAGAAGAAGAAGAAGAAGAAGAAGAAGAAGAAGAAGAAGAAGAAGAAGAAGAAGAAGAAGAAGAAGAACAACAACAACAACAACAACAACAACGTAATAGGTGTATAAAAACAATTATTAAACGACATGAAAAAAGAAGAAGAAGAAGAAGAACAAGAACAACAACAACAACAACAACATCAACAACAACAAGATGAATGGACATTAGGGGGATGAAAAAAATAAGATGAAAGAATGAAAAGAAAGAAAAAGAAAACACATAATGCGTAATTTGTCAAAGAAAAGTAGAAAAACAACGAAAAAAAAATTAATGATAGGATGAAAAAGAGATCATGAAAGAAAAAAGAAAAAGAAGAAAAAATAAAGTGTATGAAAGATTTTAAAAATAAAAAAAAAGAACTGAAGAAAAAAATTACAGCATTTTTTAGATCGGCCAGAATACTGAGAAGAGACCCGAAAACTTGAGGAGATTTGTTGTCACTCAAATTCTCGTGAAAACTATAAGCTAACATTGATGTGAAAAACTCTCAAGAAAGAAAAAAATAATAATCGTAATAATGGATCATGAATGTGACGATGATACTATTTGTAATTGGTACTCTTTGAATGATCCCCAAATGGTTGGTAATTGCACTGGAGAAGTTAAAACTCGGGATGGGCCGATACTATTAAAACTACAGGTTTGTTGAAGTCGGACAGAATATTGAGAAGAGTTCAGGATACTGGGGGAAACTTGCTGTCGAGCAGACTCCACCGAAAGACCATCAACTAACGCTGGTGTGAAAAACTCTCAAAAGAGTAAAATAATTTTTTTAAAAACTAAGAAAAAAGAACGAGAGAATGAGAGATCAAAAAGACGACAGAAAATAAATCATTCAAGAACGAATAAAATCGGTGAAAAAGAAGTTACATTTAATGAGAAATACGTTCATCATACCAGAAAAGAAAAAGGAATGATTGGAAGGAAACATCGTCTTAATGAAAGAAAGAAAATACTGATAGAAAAAGAAAGTGCATATGATAAAAAGAAAAAGAAAAAGAAACGAAAAAGCAAAAGAAGTAAAAAGGAAGTGAGAAAGGAGGAAAATAGACAATGAAAAAGCCATAAAATTGGCGTGAAGAAGAAGAAGAAGAAGAAGAAGAAGAAGAAGAAGAAGAAGAAGAAGAAGAAGAAGAAGAAGAAAATTGGAAAATATTTTTAAAATAAAGAAAACAAAAATATTTATAAAAAAAGGAAGACTTTTTAGAGCACAATGAAACGGTTTGGATTGGTTGTGTTTTATGGCATATGAACCTTTGTTAGCGATTAAATGCCAAATCCTGTTCACACACACACACACACACACATATATTTATATATATATATATATAAATATAATTTACAAGCGAATTGTTGGGAAAAAATTTTAAACTAGTATTTTGCACCAACTAAAACGGTTTAAATAATTAAGATCTTACACTAATATAATAATTTTGATGAACATGATTCATTCATTTTCACACAGGTAAATGGTGTTAAGCGTCTCTATCAACTAATAATTGCATTCAATATTATCAACTGCTTGCTAACATTCAAATAGTTTCAAGTGTAACAAAAGATTAAATTGTTCTCTTTGACCCATAGATCGAAACCTAACAGGTAATACCACTCCAGGTCAGGGTGGTCCTGGGAGAAATAATTTTGAAAGGGTACTCTACATTCCTGAAACTCCTAGTCTCCAGTCTCACCATCATATGTAGTTTAATGTCATACCCAAGACAAAAACAATCAACCGAGAAAGATGGAAAGAAAGAAAGGGGTAATGAAGGGACAAGCTAGAATAAAATATGAAAGAAAAAAGAAATCAAGGAAAAGTGAATGGTTGCAAGGAATAACGAAAGTAGGGAAAAAAAGAAGACACAAAAAGAATAGATATTTTCGGAAGGAAAAGAAAAAAAAAGATATAAAAAGAGTTAAATGGCTGTAAGGAATGATTAGTAAGGAAAGCTTGACAGGAAAATCGATGGAAGAGACAAGAAACAGATGATAATAGCCACAAAGCAAATGAAAGCAAAAAGAAAAAAAAAGAAAAGAAAAAAAAACAAAACAAGAAATTGGAATAGAGAGTTAAAGAAAAAATCAACGGATCTGCCTTCACCGAATGAAAGCTAAAATGAGAGAGAGAGAGAGAGAGAGAGAGAGAGAGAGAGAGAGAGGCAGAGAGAGAGAGAGAGAGAGTAAGAAAGAGAAATTGTATTTACTCAAGAAAGAAAGCAACACAGAAGCGATAAAAATAAACAAACATATACACACACACATATATCAATTTTATTATGATTATATATATATATATATATATGATTATTATAAAATGGATCACTTTCTTTACTAATCCAAAAATCCACAAGCGCACAGAATAAAACTGACACGTGAGCAATATGTCCGCCAGTCAGATTATGAACGGAGAACTGCATTCAGTAGTAGCAATAAACTGGGGGAAAAGAACATTGAGAGTCGCAAAGCTAAAAAGTCGCTGGCAAATTCTTTCCGCAGAAAAATGTAAGCATCTTCCACCGAGACGGAGTTGAAATGTTTTCAGCACTACTTTCTGAGGCGGATTAATATTGACAGTTTGCTTTTCAACTGTGTGCTTAATCTGAAAATGTTGGGGATTCGCCCAAAGGCCGCGTCAACAGAATGGCACACTTAGTTTTTCAGACACACATTTGCCAAATAATAATAAAAAAAAAATGTTTCCCAACAACAGCATATCTATCTATCTATCTATCTATCTATCTTACAATTATCAAAAAATACATTGTCTACGCACTTATCAAGAATATTGCTAGTCAATCTATATGTCAAAATCCTTCTATTTATACCAGTAGTAACCTATCTATATTACTATTTTCAAATCTGTCTACCTGTCTATCTATCCATCTATCTATCTATCGCTGATGAGAAAACAAGTTTTTCGAGTAATTCTAGAATTTTAACATAAAATTCAGTGATCTTTATTTTAGTACGTTATCTTAGAACATTATTTAAATATATCTGTTGTTTTGATGTCACAGGAAAACAGGTTCATAATAACCGACTCTTAAATAAGAATGAATCTCTATGTCTCTCTCTCTCTCTCTCTCTCTCTCTCACACACACACACGCACAATTTCCCTCTCTCTCTCTCTCTCTCTCTCTCTTTCACTCTTTTTCTCTTGCTATACCCCATATATGGCTTAAATAGCACCACTACTGTCCGGGAAGTATGTCATCGGCATTAAATAATCCACGAAGGTTGATATGCTATTAAACAAAGAAAGAAACTACATACATACATGCAACGTAAAAAGAGCCAATTACATTCTTGAAATAATTGCAACATGATGTGAAGTGAGGTTAACATTTGTACCCGAGTGCGCAGGGACATTTTCCAACTTTCTCTTTCCTGAGACCCAGACCAGTTGAGTCATTCCTTAAAGGGCAGTCGAGGAACACGTACATGTCCATTCAATATTGACGAGAGAAAGAATTGGAACAGATGTAGAGCTATGGAATGACATCAAATTTTGTGAGAAGATAGGTAAAAGTGATAGTGAAACGTGAGGCCTTTAAAAATGGCATAAGATGGATTTGCAGTTGAAGAAATTGTGAGTTATGGAGAGGCAGAGACGAATCAAAGAAGAATAAGAAGACTTGAACAATTGGTAAGTAGAACCACAAGGAACAGATGCAAACGAGAACAGCGTAAGAAACTTGACCCGTTCAGATCGGAGATTAATTGTGCAACGTAGCAGATGAACTGAATGTGAATAGGGAAAAAGGTGCTACAAATTCTCATAGAGGATTTGAATGAGAAAAAAAAAAACTTCCTCAAAGATGGTGCCTTGAATCTTGACTGATTAGCAGAAATAACGACCGCTCCATTTTCCCTCTGACCTTTTGAATAATTCAGAGATGTTTTATGGGGTCATTACCAGTGATGAAATGTGGTATGCTCAATACAACACGTAGACAAAACCCCAGGACATATAGTTGAAAACAAAGAATTTCACCACTGCGGATATCTTGCCTCTATCCTCCATCGTTCTTAACAGGTACGCTAAACAGTATCCAGTGTCCATACATAGATGATAAATGTAAGTATTTGCAGGTCATTCAACGCAAAAATTCTCATTCTAAAAACCCAACAAATTTAGCTCCGTAGATGTATATCTTCGCATCAATCAAAGAAACGGTCAAACCGGGGAGAACAGATTCGATGTCAATCAAACATGCATCCTTCATAATCATTCAGTTATGTATATCCTGGCTTGTCATTAGATAACTGATTGTGGTAAAATACAGTGTTATAAGAGTCATACACGTGTATAGCATTGAATATCATGGGATGCAGCATGGTGGTTTGGGATCCGAAAGTAGATTAACGGCCAGCTGCACTCAGTGCCGGGCAGAGAAACCTCCTGTATCAAACATTTCAGTTAGGAAACTACGGCAACTCATCTATACATTGCATAGCAGGAGAGATGAATGAAACAAGAACACTTATTGTATGAAAATGTAAACTATCTTTTCATTTAAGAACAGTCGAAATTGGTTGCATGAGTAAGAGAGATGGATAAACAGGGAACCGCAGGGATTTACACCATGTTGAGATGGATATATTCAGAGCTTTGATTTTTTGTGCTTCTTTCACGAGAGGCTGATAAAGGGCAGCCTTACGACCCACGCCCAGGCTAGCAATAAAACGGCATGACACTGCTCACTCCTGATTGCTCCCTCTGATGACTGACCGTCAACTCTTGGGGTTGAAAACTTTCGTTGTTACATATTTTCCGGATGCCAACGCATTCTTCTCACGCATTTCTGCTGTCCCTCATTTACCTTAAGATACAGCTGCACATGCTTTTTTGAATCCCCAATGTACCTGGCTTGTGAAAGATCAATACGTAACATGTAAAAGTAGCGTCTATAGACGAGGGAAAATAGAGACCAAAAGATTACAATAGCTCTTTTATTATTAAAGGATATAATGACACAGTTTTTTCTTAACCCAAGGACAAACTATTAATCATCATTTTTATTTGAAAGTGCTGAGAGTTTAATAAGAAACTGTACAGGAGAAGAAAATGAAGTCTGGTGGAAAAAGAAAATCCTCCATTATTGCTGTGCTCCAACATATAATTGTGTTAGAATTTACCTATTTGTTGGCTGAGAAATCCGTTACAAAAATTAACCATCCACCTTATTCACTGAACTTAGACAAAGCCGTTGTGAATTTGTCTGTTTATTAAACTGAGAGCTTATTTGAAAGGACAAAGAATTGCAAATATTCCATACATCGAGTGACAAGTGCCTTTCATTAGGGAAAAATATTCCGGAAAAGAAGTTCCAAAAATAATTTCATCAATAGTAGTATCATCTCACAACGTTTATTGCTGCACAAGAGGAGTATTTTGAAAGTGATAGCAGCTAATAGTGACCGTGTAACCCAGCATTGTTTTCAGAGGGTTCTTCAATAAATTGAATTATCTTACCTCGGATGTGTGTTTACATGTAACCCAACAAAAACGCCACATCATAGCGAAACCGTTATCAAAGCAAAGCTCTGAAAGTGCTCTAATTTAGGGAATAAAGACATTTCCAGTCTGGTTTGCAGCTGAACGTTAATTTGTAAGACCTTCATCCTCTCACGCTGAATGTTATTATATCTCCCAGCATATATTACTAAAATTCCGATTATGTTTTAAGGATATATCTTAATGTAACATAGCAAAAACAGCAAATGAAAGGGAGATTTTCCCCAGTGAAATTTACTTTAAGAGAGAAAATAAATCATTTTTTTGTCTAATTGAATCAACTGAATGGCAGTTTTATAAAGACATAGTATACGCTAAACGCCATTATTCTTTTTTTTAATCAAAGAAATATTCGAGATAAATTTGAACTGATAATTCGCAACTTCTTCTTCCTAGATAGAAACATCAATATCATCATGGACCGATGTTACAGCAAAAAATCAGCTGATTCCTTGCGAGTTGATTTTAAAAAGTTGTTCAATAAGAAAATGTAAAAACATGTTGTAGATACTGTGCCACGTAATGAATTTACCGTTATTTAAGCCAAACGAGGAGGAACTACACGATGTAATGCAGCTGTTTCTAATTTCTTGGCACTTCAGTTAACATACATATATTCATGAATATTGATTATATATATATATATATATATATATATATATATATATATATATATAGATATCAGAGCAGTATGTTGTTGTTCCTATCTTATTGAGTTTGTGGCAGACCAAAATCACGAACATACTAACGCTCACATATTCGACTGCACACTATAATGCACAAATATAACCTGCACACACACACACACACACACACACACACACACACACACACACACACACACACACACACACACACACACACATACAAAAGAGTTATACACATTCTTTTGACTGCATTTTTCGATTTTTTAAAAATTTCTTCGATGGCTTTTTTTCTGCCTGATAATTGTCGTATTAGGCGGTATGAAACCAGTCGTCGCTGATAAGCAACCATGATATTAAATATATATATATATATATATATATATATATATATATATATATATATAAACTAATACATACATACATACATACATACATACATATCATCATCATCAATCATCATCAAGACGTGCCGCCAGCACGGATATCCTTGACCATCTCTCGCCACTTTTCCCTGTCGTTCATCACCTCCGGCGGGTCTTTTGGGTTACATCCCGTGTCCTCACATAGCTGCTGTATGTAAGTTCGGGCTGGTCGTCCTGCTTTTGCTTGGCCATATGTGGGGGTCCATAGTAGTACGTCACTTACGAGCTCGTCTCTGCTTCTCCAGCAGTGTCCGGCGTGTCTGGCTCGTCTGACCTGTATAGTTTTCGTGATGGGAGGTAGGTGGCCGTACAGTTGGCGTCTCGTGGGGTGTTGTCGCCAGGACTTGTTCAGTAACATTACATATATATATATATATATATATATATATATGATCAAATAATAAAGACTCATTTTATCTATATAATCTTATTAGGATCGTTTCAAGTTTCCGGACCAGTGTTTTGGTTTTAGGTAAGTGTTGGTAGATGAATTTACCGAAATTGTTCCGAGTGTTTTTGAACATTTTATAGGCCACCATCAGGTGTTGTTTGCTAGTGTAAATATGTTGGGTTTTTTTTGTTTTTTTTTCCAGTTTTTTTTTTTTTTTGTAACATTGCAAAAATGACATAAACGTATAGTTGGATGAAACTTAAATGCTGCATGACATCGAACGAATTTAAAGCAGAAAGCTATTAACAGAAATAGAAAATTATCAAGAGAAATAAAATATCAAAAAAAAAGAACAGAAGGAATTTTTAAAAATTGTCGCTATTTTCAAAGTTAATTTTATTAATTTTAGGTTTTTTGCTTTTGTATGTAAGGATTCTAGGATTTTTAGTTGTAGCTTATTAATTTCGCGTGCTATTATTGTGGTGTTTTGAACTATATATATATATATATATATATATATATATATAGTTTTTACATATCAGTCAGTGCTTATATCCTTGAGAAAGGTATGCATACCACTATTCTTTCTCTAGCTTTAGGTAAAAATTTGAGCAAGTTGATATTTTCTCTCGGTAACTGAACCCTTCATAGAAGAATAAAAGCTGAATTCAAACCTGTTAAACTTCGCTTAAAAATTGGCCTTGTTCCATCTACTCCTTGAGTGAAGAGGCTAGTATATACGTATATATATATAATCATTTACAAAGTTTAGATTTTTCAGTTTAAAGTTTGGAAGATGAAGCGCTCAAAAGTTATGGTAGCTCAGCTTGCTGACCATAGCAATAGTAAATGTGTACATTTGTGTGTGTGTGTGTGTGTGTGTGTGTGTAAAGAGAGGAAGAGAGAGAGGTTAAAATGTACGTCTGCTTGAATATATGTATAAGGGTACTTCCATGAGGGAGGTAGGGAGAGTGAGAGGGAGAGATAGAAAGAGCAGGAGTATATACGCAGTAACTGTCATACTCATCAGAACGAGTGAGTGAGTGAGTGAGTGAGTGAGATGGAGTGAGGGATTGATGTTCACATGTGCTTAAATATACGTTTAATAGTACGTACGTAAGAGATGGAAACGGCGTGTTCGTACGCATTAATGTTCACAAGAATAAGAAAGAACGAAAGAAAGAAAGAAAGAAAATTTGAGAGAAAATGAGAGAGAAAAAAAGAGAAAGGGAGAGAAAGAAAGACAAAGAGAGAGAGAGAGAGACAGACAGACAGACAGAGAGTAGAAGCTGAGGAGTACGTCGAATATTGCTCTGAGAAATTAAAATTCATAGATCTACCCTGTTGAGTGTTCGTCAACATTTGCTGATCAAATCTTTGAAATCATATATCTTACTTGACCAAATTGCCAGAAATGTTACGATGAATTTATTAAGGCGTGTAAATAAGTGTTTATAAGTGAGATATAGCCTGGGTTGGATGGACTCCCATTTGCCATCATCTTTATATTTCAACAGAAATTGACAGTTGGAGAACCACTCGCCAAGTTCACCGAAGCACATGCAAGAGAAAATACGCCAAATATTTCACGAAATCGTTAGAGTCACAACATAAAACTTGCTGATCTGTTATTGCAAATATTATAAGTTATTGTTATCTATCTATCTATCTATCTATCTATCTATCTATCTATTTCAGTCCCTTCATATAGATATATATCTATCTCGTTGCTTTCATATCTGTATAATAGTCACTGTTATGATGTATTTATTTAGCCAGCTACATGCCATTTTTCCCATTCCGTTCAAATCTATCTATCTATCTATCTATCTTAGTCATTCTCTCTCTCTCCCTCTCTTATATATATATATATATATATATATATATATATATATATATATATATATATATATACTTGTTTTTTTTGTTTGTTTTTTTTATTTCAGCGTGACTGTCACTCTTCCCATTTATTTATTTCGCTAGCTATTATTATTTCTCATTCAGATTCAAATCAATCTATGTCTGTTGGCTATCTCTCTCCCTCCTTCCTTATCTGTCCCTCGCTCTCTCTCTCTCTCTCTGTCTCTCTCTCTCTATATATATATGTATATCCCAGTGCTTTCATATATATATATATATATTTATCTCATTCAGTCATTGTTGTATATTTCTGTCTATCCATAGGTAAACATGCAAGCTATACATCTCACTATGTCCATATCTTCCTTGTATGTTATCTATCTATCTATCTATCTATCGATCTCGGAATGCCTGTATCAATTTTTCTCGTGAAATTCATGTTTTTCTTTTCCCTTTCCATCTAAATAGATAGATAACTTAATATATATCCCAGTCTGTTTAACTGTATCTACATATTTTTCTAGCAATCGACATTCCGTTTGAAATCATTCGGTAAATCATATAAACTTCAATAATTCAAATTTGGTTTTAAAAAATATTGTCAAATATTAAGGAATCAATTTAGATGTCAAAATAAAGCCTGAGTTAAATTTTTAGACAGTATTTATGTTTTATTCACCTTATTGAATTTATTTGATGTATTTTTAAAAAATCTGACGTGTAAAATTATTAGGCAAAACCAAATAATTTCATTTTACTTCAATAAAAAAGGTAATAAAATCATCAAAAATTGATCATCGTCTATAACAGAATAAATAACAAACACATATCATAATTCTTGGAAATCTTTACATTTTAATATAGCAAGGTATATTAAAATACAGCCAGTAAGCCATTGTCGAATAATTTAGTTATTTTTTTTTTTTACTTCAGTAGATTCTATTTCCGAAATGGTAGTTTACTTTCATTAGGTCTGCTTTGATATTATATTGTTTGCAGTATTGTTTCATAGAATTTCATCTACACAATTGATCATAGATTTTCAAATGGATTTAGACAAGGACTTGTCCAAAGAATTTACAGATGAACTTAGACTCACGAGAAGGATCGTTGTCATGCATACATAGGCTCATCACTTTGAGATTGAGAGTTGCAGTATGCAAAGAAAGTCTTGTACTTAAA
This sequence comes from Sepioteuthis lessoniana, assembly GCA_963585895.1. Classification (NCBI taxonomy): domain Eukaryota; kingdom Metazoa; phylum Mollusca; class Cephalopoda; order Myopsida; family Loliginidae; genus Sepioteuthis; species Sepioteuthis lessoniana. Next base: position 43,718,282 of record OY757914.1, read on the forward strand.
ATTCGGTGCAATGATTGATTAGCTCTTCCAATCCATATCACACTACCACCGCCTTGTTGCATTAATTTAAGCACAGGTACGTCTTAATTGGGTAAACGCCATCTTTTAGCTCATCCATCAGGTCTTGCAAGTGTTACTGGAGATTTATCCATGAAAATTACTTAAGAAATTCAGTTTTCATGCAACTATTAATCCGACATTTGAAAGCATTTGCTTTAGTGTGTGGAGGTTGCCTAAAAGACTTTCTTTTACATATCACAATTCAGAAAGTATACTGTACCTTTTGCCATTCAAGACTCTTTCCATTCCAGACAATTTAATGAACTGAGCGCAACTGAAAACTCGCTGTAGTTTACGTTCATCTTGAAGAAGCAAGTTATTGAAGCATTTTTCTTTGCATCGAGTTCACAACTTTGTTATATTTCCAACAGCCTTTTTTTATCGTTTACGATCTCTGCAAAGCTCCTTTGATATCTCCAAAGTGGGAATTGCCTCACACAATAACTGTCATTTTTTCTTTTTAGACGTTGTTAGATCCTTCCTTTTACGTATAATATTTGTTGCTGCCTCCCACCAGACAGGACTTGACACAAAGTCAATAGCCTGAAGGCCTATTAAAGTGAGGTTAAAGGGGAGGGGAAAGTCGGGAACGAGCCGAGACTTGAACCCTCCTGGTCTGTGCTGCTCATCGACCCACTAAGTGCAATGTGGGTCTAGTGAGGCAAGCAGTGTCACGAATCCAAATTTGGATCCGGGCACGTATGCCGGGTTATAGCTTAAACTATTCAGCAAGGTCTAGTGCTATACACAGGGGACAAAGGTTGCAACTCGCCCACCCGAAGGTGGCCCAACCAAAGTTGGGAGCCTTTCGGCCTCGAATCTGCCATTGTTTGATACCCCATCCGACACGAATGGCAGACGGCCCAGCCAAAAGGCCAGGGAAGTATTCCTTCCTTTTACGTATGCTTTAACTTATAGACAAAAAGAAAAAAATAATTTGATTAGAATTCCGAGGTCTTAAGCTAATATTAGTTTAATCTGCATGCAACGTCAGTGAGTCCATTTTCATAAATTCTAAATATCTCAATAACTATATTCATTAGAATTGGCAGAAAATTTAGTTAATTATTTTTCTAAGGGTGGAAAGAGATGAGTTGAATTTTGAGAAACATTGGTGAAAATGTTTTTGAGTCAGTAATGTTTATAATGATATATATTTACAACTTACTTGAAGTTTATTTGATTTGCATCATAACATCAGACAGGCAGTAGATAAATATCAGAGTCTGTTGATATCTCTCTTTCAGTCTGTTATCTATCTATTTATCTATCAATCAATCTATCTATCTGAACAATAACTATTTGCCATCTTTGGTTGATAATTAAATCAACTTTTTTGCGAAGGAAAAATTGTTTGGATGTACATATTTATTGGTGATATGGAATATGAAGAGAAAAGGAAAAAAGAGCGAGAAAATGTTTGAAGACTATTAAATATCAGCTTAGGCAGATTGAAGAATTTTCTGTGTACAAAAATTAGCAGTCACCAATATGCAATTATAAGCGTACGCATCGATCGACCGATATTGAGAACCGTTAATCCTTTTCCGAGTGCATCTGTTTTCTCAGACATACGTGTGTCCGGCACCAACACCCACTGAGAACGTGGAAAAACAAGAAGAAAACAGAAAAAATGTTTTTCAACAATGTGTTTATCTATCAAATATTTTCCGATTACATATCACGTACTTTGATAAGACAGTACATTATATATGTATATATACATACATATATATATATATATATATATATATATATATATATATATAGTGGAAGTACCAGTTAGGGTCCTATATATATATATATATATATATATATATATATATATATATATATGTGTGTGTGTGTGTGTGTGTGTGTGTGTGTGTGTGTGTGTGTGTGTGCGTAAATTTAAAAATATAGCAAAACAAGGGATTAAGAGGATGAGTATTTATTGTTTAATAGTCTGCCAATGTTGGACGTTTATGTTTTTTTATCAAACTATCATTAGGGCAATATCTGATGAAAGTAGTGTCCCCGTGGTTTAATGGTTAAAACGCTAGACCGCGGAATCGTGGTAAGTGAGTTTGAACTCCAGTCGCACTATTACGTTCACTTTCGGACAAATATCCTTGGGAAAGGTATGAATCCCATTATTATCCCATCTAAGAGTCCCAGCGGTTAGAGTGTTCGCCAATGGCCCGGGAGACCTGGGTTCAATCCCAGGTCGAGTCATACCAAAGACTTTAACAATGGAACTTGATACCACCTTGCTTAACACTCAGCATTATAAGGTACGGTACAAGGGTAAAGTGGAGCAATCCTGGGAATGGAGTAGCGCCCTCCCCTATACCTTGGTGTAGTAGCTATCGAAAAGGGAGCCTTTGGGTCACCCTCGACTATGGTCGCTAACTTTACTTTTACTTACTGTCCTTCTAAAAGGATGGATTTGGTATTAAATAACACGAGAACGTTGATATGTTATTAAATAACAAACAACTATCTGATGGTGTATCATCTGAATTACATTCAAATATTAAAATGAAGCGAAAAAAAAAAAATTTAGATATTCTATTAGTAATAAGACTAATTTTTTTTATTTGATTATAGTTCAGAAAATGTGTCACATATTAACATTTATCCTTATAATGGTTTATTTTTTTTAAAAAAATGAGGAAATGTTTAATATGACTGAATATTCTTTAATAAATGAACCCAGTGTTTAAGGAGAGAATCCCCCTGGGATAATGGCTAAATTCCTCTACTGCCGTCTTGAAATAAGCGAGTTCGAATTCCAATAGCGCCTATTACGTTAACTTATGTTAAATACTTATATCTATGATAGCATGAAATATGATAGTGAAAATTAAAAGAAAATTACTACTGAACTCTTCCTTGTACTTTTATTACATATTCAAATATATGGTCCATCAGGATCTTTTCACGGGTTTGGAACGTAAATTAAAAAAAAGAAAACAATGATTCTATTCAAAATGTAATATTGTTACAAGGAAGGACAGTGTTTATTATTTTGTTTTCTTCGAGTCAAAACTTTATTACAAAAGCTACATCATCAAAATGCTTTCTCTTACGAGCCAAGCACTCCCGAAATCTCACCCGAAAATCAGCCTAGTCGGCAGCGGCTACAGAATCCGTTGACTGCAACTCTGCAGATGAGTAAAACACCTCCAACGAATGTCCTGAAGTGACTCTAAACCATCTGATGATAAGGCTACATTTCTGGAGTTTTGGGGAATGTGGAGTATATTTCCATAACCATTACTCCTAGTTACACTCTGACCCGGAGTTGTAGTACCAGTTAGTGTCCTATTTATGAGTCATTAAGAAAAATATCAGTTTCTAAACGTCAAACCACTTAACTGTGTGCAACCAAATGAGTACTGGCTCGTTTGAAAATGTTGCTTTCAAACTATACGTATACGAATCATATATATATATATATATATATATATATATAAAAACATGATTTGGCATTGAATAACTTACAAGGGTTGATGTACCATAAAAACGCAACTGACCAGCCGACCAACCAAAACCTCTAAAATTCTGCAGCGCTCACTTCGTATCTGCCTTTGATATCGCTCTGATTTCACGGATAAAATCTTTCTAGTCATTAATGGTCTGCAGCGTTCCTTTAAAAATTGCCTCAAAGTACTTCCCGTGAAAGTTGTCAGAAGAGGCTAGAACTGATGAGTTTGGGTTGGTTTAATTGAGATTATTCAACGATATATCAACACATTATGGTCTTTTAATGCCGAAAGTTGATTCATTTATAGATATTTGATGATAATCATTACTATTGTCATTCATTGAGCTAAGTAAGTATCTATAATGTTCATGTTATGAACAGATGATAATAAGTTGACGATTTTGTTCTCATTTTCAGAACAAAATCCCCTAATTCACATAAGTTAATGTGTTTCTTAGAGAATTCTATTTCCTGGAGATATGGTATAGTGTATCTATGGTAATGGCCATGAGGAACATTGTATTGAAACTTTTATTGCATTGATGCATTTTCTGTGATTCTTTTTATATATTAAGGACACCAAATTTTTTTTCAAGAACAATTTTTCTGTGAACATATAAAGGTCCTTGCAAAAGAAAAGAACAAAGCAAAAAACAACAACAAAAAGAAAAACAATATTCATGACATTTCTATTATTTTGCAGCTGTTTTCTTGCATTTTTGTGCACTTGCAATCCGTTAAATGACGAAGATTTTTTTCGTGTTTCTATTTAGCTATTGTTAATTTTTTTGAAACCGAAAAATTACTTGAAGCGATTTTTTTTTTATTAAAGAAGCCTTTTTCTCTTTACCTTAGAGTCGCTCTTCCGACAGTATATTTCTTCTAATTTTAGACACACACACACACACACACACACACACACGTACCCACACGTCCTCGTGGTGTAATGTTTAAAGTGATAGACTGGGGAATCGTAGTTAGCGAGTTTGCACTCCAGTAACTCTATTACGTTCACTTTCTGATAAATACCCTTAGGAAAGGTATGAGCCCCTTATCCTCTCATTTATGGATAAAATAGTACTGCTATTGCTCTTCTAGAAGGATGGATTTGGCATTAGATAACCCATGAATGTTAATATGACATAAAACACACACACACACACACACACACACACACTCACACACACACACACACACGCACATATATATACATATATTTCTTTAAGAAAAACCAAAAACCGGTCAGTTTAGGATTATAAATTTATTTCCATCCTGTTATGTGTTTCTGATGTAAACCAAAAACACGAAGAAAAATTTAACAGGACTTCTTCAGATCTTATGGATAAAATAAATTAGAATGTTTATAATCCTAAAGTGACCTGGTTTTTGTTTTTTCTTAAAGAAATTATTGCTCTGTAATATTAATTACATTGAGCTCTTTACCAGGAAAATTTAAATGTTCAAGTTTTGAATGATTTTCTTGTCCTGATGGAATTACTCCCAACTTTGGTTTAACTGGACTGAATATTACCTATATATATATATATATACGACGGACATTTAATTAATAAGGTGATTGTATTTTCAGAATTTTTTCCTATAAATGTAAACTATGCATTGTTTGGAATTGGTTTATAGTAAGAATTATCTTCTTGTAGCAAATATATTTCTTTTGACGCTATTCAAACAAAGTCCTCCACGCTTGAATATCAACATTTTTTTTTCGAGAAATGCAAACCAGTGAAATATAAAGAAGGAATGGTTGTTGTATAATGAGAAGAATTTTTGAGAAAAAAAATTCAACAAATAAGTTAAACATCGATTTGCCACTGGAAACCGGGACTGAAAATACAATTCATGGGGTCGAAAAGTATTAAAGCTCCTAAAAAGAATTAGTTCTAGGTGCAGTGGTCAGAAGAGTGGGTCATGATGACAATAATTTTAGATATGAAAAGATATATCTCTATTGATTCCCTGGAAGACAATACTTCCAACTGCCGATTCCTTCGATAATATTTCACTTTATTTATTGAATGACCATTGTATCAATGTTATTTATTCCTAAAAAGAAACAGACGCTCTGCTTACGCTATAATTATATTCAATACGATACTCTTTCAATAAAATATCTTGATTCATAAAGTTTAAGTATTATTCATTTCAATTATATCATTCAGCACTTAAGGGAGAATTTCTACCGATCTAAATGAATACTTGGAACCTGTCAGGAGACATCAGCCTTTGAAAATCAAAATCTGCATTTCTGAGAGGAAAAATTCAATTAGCAGAGAGCTCTTTCCGCAATAAACGTTTAACAGTTTGTCTCTCATATTGTGAAATCGATGGAAGGGCTATATATATATATATATATATATATATATATATATATATATAACCGGCCTATCGGCATAATGGTCAAAGAGTTCGTTAATGGCTCGGGATACCGAGGTTCCCATTGCGAGTCATACAAAAGACTCCATCAGTGGCACTTGATGCCACTTTGCATAATAGCTTTTTGAGCCACGAATCAAGGGTAAGGGGAACAATACAGGAAAATAAGTTGCAACCAACACTAACCCTCCGTATAGTACCTATTGGAAACGGAGCCTTCGGGTCGCCCTCGATTACCGTCGGCCAACTTACATACATATATATATATATATATATTTGTACGTATGTATCCATGTTTATGAAGAAGTATGAGAGCATAAACGTCTGGTTAGATATTTGAACCATTTAGCTATTGATAATATGATTTGTTAACATTCGTGACAATTGTTTTGGACCAGACACACTAGTGAGCCACAGATTCTTCCGAAAATCACTATTGTATTATTGAATTTTTTCTACAAAGTCTAGAGATCCCAGTCTTCTCTGATATTTAGCTGGAATATTTATCTAAGAAACAATATATCATCAGATCAAGCTGTTCGCACAGATTCTCTTGTATCTATTCATCCGTCTGTATTACCCAACGCTTTTTGGTAATTCTTCTCGACAGCATCTGATGTCAACACAAAGCTAATTAATATAGTTCTTAAATGTTCGGCCGACATATATCCATGTGTGGGAGTCCACAGGTAATTTTTGCTCATGATTTTGTTCCTGCTTTTTCTGCAGTTCCAAGCAGGTTCGTCTAATTTGGAGGATTTGTGTGATAGGAATCAAATGGCTGTTGTTGGGGTTGCTGCATCCTAGCGTAGTTCCTCTATAACTTTTTCTCTAAGCGTTTTCGTTAAAGTCCAGGTTGTGCAGACAAACTGTAGTACTGCTAAGGCTACAGCTTTAAAAACGCCAGTTTATTTTTCTGATTGATTAGATTTAGTTTGTTTGTTTGTTAGGGTGTTATGGTAAATCAACCTTTGTAGCTTTTTTAAGGCCAAATCCATTTTTATACGAACAGTTCTGATTCAAACAGTTCAGTTTTGTATAATTATAGTTTTTGTTTACACACAACTGAGTATCAAAACAGCTCTATTTCAAGCAATTTAGTTTAGCCTAATTAAAGTTTCAATATCAAAAACAGTTCTATTTCTAAGAATCCACTTTAGCATGCATAAACAATTCCATTTCAAGCAATTCAGTTTAGTATAAGTACGCAGTTTAGTTCTATTTGATCCATAGATAGGATCCTATCAGGTGCTTACACTCCTGACCAGAGTGGAACTAGAAGCGATGGCAATGAAGGGGTACTTTGCATTCACCAAAACTCACTATCAGATTGTTTAGTGCCATATCCAGGACACTCGTTACGGGGGTCTTTGGCCTCTGCAAGGAAGTAGCCGGTGTATTCAACAGCCGCAGCCGACTAGGCTAGGTTAGATTTAGATATGGTCGATAATCTGGTATTGCTTTCAGTAGATGAGATATTGGTACCAAGGTATGTGAAATAATCAACTAATTTTGGATGCTTTTCGTTTAGTATTAGATATGGCCCCATCTTGTTTAAAACACGTGGATTCAGTTTTATCTACCTTCACGTAGAGGCAAATTTTCATATTAACTGTTTCTGACTATGAGACTGACATTCAGCTTGCAATGTATTATTTTAAGAAGTGCTTGATCCTATCCGTAGTCAGCATCTAAAATAGTATATGTGGGAGATCTTCTGTTTCTTGCCCATGATACCCTTTAGGAGAACGATATACAATAAAATTCTGTTTTAAACTTGGGAAAAAATGCCACAGAAAAGTATGGAATGCTTCAGACTGCTTTTGAGCCATCTTGCATGAATCAAGCGTCATTGAGTGGCATAAGAGATTCAAGGAAAGCAGGGAGTTTGTGAGGGATGATGAGACATGTGGGAGGAGTAAGGAAGTCAATATACCAGGGTTGATTAGCCAGAGGGTTAGGGTTAGGGTTACTATGTTTAGGTTTTAAGGGAGTTAAGGAAGAGATTCCGTCGGAAGAGACCAGCACTCTTCAAATTGGGTCGGTGGCATTTCCACGAGGACAATACTCCAGTCCACAACTCCATCCTTGTCACAGACTATTTGACCAAGATGGGCATCAAGACAGTTCCTCAGCCTCCCTACAGTCCAGACCTTTGTTACCTGTGACTTTTGGTTATTCCCTAACCTCAGAGGCTGTCGTTATGAGATAATTGAGGCGATGAAAGAGGCTGTGACGTAGGTTATTGACATGCTCACACAAGAGGACTTCCATGGGGCTTTCCAGAAGTTTTTGGAACGGTATAACAAGAGCATTGATGCCGGAGGAGATTACTTCGAAGGAGACTCGAGTTTCATGTGTGTACTATCAATAAAAGTGCTCATACGAAAAAAGTCTGGAAAATTATCGTATACACCTCGTATATATATATATATATATATATATATATAGAGAGAGAGAGAGAGAAAAATTGATAGCAAAAAGAGAGAGAGAAAGATAAATTGATATAAAAGTGTGTATATGTACAGGGTGGAACGATAAAATAGTCGTCCTAAAGAAAACAACACTACAGCTTTACTTTAAAACTTTTTATTGAAAAACACCAATTCAGGTAACTTAATTATGTAGTAGAGCTGATATCTATTCAATGTAGCCGCCTTCAGCCTCAACCACCGCCTCGATACGGATCTAGAACTGGGAGCATGCTTTTTTCACAAACGCCGGCGGGAGCTCGGTGAATACTCGGCAAATGGCGGCGATCAGGCTGGCTTTGGTGTTGTGGGAGGTTATGTTGGTGATATTCTCGACGTATGACTAAACGAAGTAGTCCATCAGGTTTAGGTCGTGGGAGGAGAGGGGCCAGTGAGAGAAGGGTACAAAGTCGTAGGACTCCTTCGGGAGCCAAGCCTGGGTCTCTTTGGACTTGTGGGCCGGCGCCGAGTCCTGCTGCCACACACAGGGTCTGCCACCGGCCACGTGATTGCATCAGGGGATGACCACACTCTTCAGCACATCCAGGTACACTTTGGTGTTGACTTTCAAGCCGACTTCTGAGATGTGAGGTGGCATGATGTGTCTCTCACTTGAAACCCCACCAAAGACCATAACCGTAGCCGCAAACTTTGTTTTCATCACCCTGGGTACGTCCCTGTTATTCGCGGCAATCTAGATTTGCATTTAGAGGGTGCTGGCAATGGTCCTGTTGTCATAACTTGAATCGGTGGTACAGCGGCGCATCTCCGATCTCGCTCGTTGAACATTGTGTCACTTTCAGACATGATAGAAGGCTCCTGTCGCACTTGGGATTTGTACACAACTGGCCAACTAGTAGATGGTTTGCAACAAAAAAAGAAAACCGGTTTTCATTAAACAGAAATGAAATCATGTCGTCTTTTCTAGGACGACAATTTTATCGTTCCAACCTGGATGTGAAGTTAAAAGATCATAAATACGAGACTAAACCATATTATATATATATATATATATATATATATATACAGAGACAGAAAAAACTTAGCATTCAGACATGATTGAAAATACGAGTGAAACTTCGATTTTCTCCAACCGTTTTAGGTCTTTATATAATGGATTTAGGGTTTTATATAATGGATAGTTTTCCAATTCTAATAATCAATTCTGACAAATAATTTTGAAATATGGTTGGCTGGTTGAGTATCATGACATATCAACCCTTGTTCGTTGATATTTAAAACGAAACCTTCTTTATATATATATATATATATATATATATATATATATATATATATATATATATATACTTTCTAAACGAATAGTTTTTAGAGCTCATTTGTTTACACATGGATGAATTGTTTCAAGATGTGCTATTTAACTCTAATTATTCAATTTACTATTAATCCTTTATTTTTTCCCGGTTAAATTGTTTCTCGCCTAGTCAATGTTTAAACAGTTCAATTAGACCCAAAGATAGTATTCCCACTTCAGATTCACGTGGAACTGAGAGTAGTGGCAGTGCAAGTATCTCGTCACGACTCAAAATTCCAGGACTGAAGGCTCACCATCTAATGATTTAGAGTCGTAATCCAGGACATTCATTGGGAGAATCTTACCTCTCTACAGTGATGCAGTTGGTGTATTATTTAGTCCAAGGTAACTGGGTTATATATATATAATATATATATATATATATATATATATACTTTTAATTGTTGAAATCGCAAACAGAAATTGCAAATATAGTAGCGGGAACAAAATATTTTTCTTTCTTTTGATTTGTATGTCGTATTACGTCTTCAACGTTCCATGAAGATTTGTCTTTTTGGTTCATTCACATCTCCTACCAATAAACAAATGTTTCAATTCGACGATCAACAAGGTTGAGTGGGAGTTTTCTGACTACAATCTATTTAGCGGGTAGAATTTTCATGTTTCGTTTCCGTATAGTGAATAGAAACTGAGAGAATATATTGATATCGTAAGAGCAAGGACGCAGTGAGTTAATATAGATAATTCTTTCTCACACTCCTAAACTATTACTGAATCGGAAATCATAATCTGATTAAGATGCAGTAGTAACAGGTGTTCTTTTTCTCGGCAGTGTACGTATAGAAAGTATATCTATCATATATAGGGATATATCATTTGTAAATTATTAAGATTAGACAATGGAATGCATCTGCATGTTCATTCCCACACGTACATAGACACGTGAACACACACACACACACACACACATGCACACACACTAACTCACATATATATACACACACACACACATATATATGTGTGTGTGTGTATGTATGTCTGTTTTTAAATAACCTTTCTTACCTCACCTATTCCGATTAGTTTCATGTGTTTTTTTATAATAGAAAAATGAAACCTTTATATATATATATATATATATATATATATATATATATATATATATATATATATATAAAGGATTCGTTCATATATATATATAAAATAAAGTGCTTGTATACCGATAGACTTTGCATGATAAAAAAGAAAACGATTATTTTCTCACCTTAGTTGACTTATCTAAGACTAATTGTATCTTGTGTATTTTTCATAAAACTAAGAAAGTATAGAATATTTTCTGAACACACACATAGATACTCACACACATACACACACACACACATTGACAAATTAACCTGCCTAGGAAGCAGCGTCTCATCAACCGAAAAAGCCATCGACACACGGCTAACGAAGGCATGGACAGCTATCGATAGGCTTTCGATCATATGGAAATCAAACCTGACCGACAAAATGAAACGCAGTTTCTTCCAGGCTGCAGTCGTGTCGATACTGCTATATGGATGCACTACTTGGACGCTGACTAAACGGTTGGAGAAGGAGCTCGACAGCAATTATACAAGTATGTTGCGAGCAATATTGAACAGGTCCTGGCAGCAACACCCCACACGGCGCCAACTGTACGGCCACCTACAACCTATCACGAAAGCTATACAAGCTAGACGAACCAGACATGCCGGACACTGCTGGAGAAGCAAAGACGAGATCGTAAGTGATGTGCTCCTGTGGACCCCCGCATATGGCCAATCAAAAGCAAGACGACCAGCTCGAACATTCATACAACAGCTATGTGATGATACGGGATGTAAACCTGAAGACCTGCCGAAGGCGATGAATGATAGGGAGACGTGGAGAGAGAGGGTCAGGGATATCCGTGTCAGCCGCACGTCATGATGATGATGATGATGATATATATGTATGTATGTATGTATAAAGAGAGAGTTTTGGTTTGGTTTAATTTCTTTGTTAAATTGAACATCAACCTTACTAGAGGATTAGGGAGTTCATATTTATTCGTCAACATTAATTGTTTCGGTTTTTTTAAAACTTCATCAGAGTCAATGATTTTGAAATGAAAAACAGTTTTTAAAAATTCATATGTTCTGATGAAGGTTAAAAACCGAAAGGTTTAACATTGATGAATTATTCAAATTATGAAAAAAAAAACTTTTGAAGACTATAATTTTTTTCATATCTCCGGATCCGGCACAACATATCTCTTGCTTGGAATACTAATAAAAATCGGCAGCGTATATTCTATTCAAAATTTAATTTTCAGGTAAAAAGACCGACATTTTCCAATTTAAAAAAGATAATCATTTTCTTTTAAGATTCTATCGACTAAATGTTTGTTCCCAGGATCTATAGACGCCTGAAGACTCGCTCTGAAGTTTTGCAGAGCTTGCGTGGGTACTGCCTCTGGTATTGCTGTGATTTTATGATGAATAACATCCTTACGTTTAAAGAGTTGAGCCTTCAGGTATCCCTCAAGGATATAAACACATGGGGATGAATCTAGTGAGCGAGCCAGCTACAGGATGTTAACACTAGAAATTATAGTCATCATTCTGTAAATATCAGGTTGTTCAGAAAATAATGTGTATTTTTTTCTATAAACAGTTCTAATTCTGTTCGAACAAATATTTTTTTTTATAATGACAGCATAAAAATGTACATTCCTAATCATTCAAGTTTGCTCTTTGTTGATTTTTTTCTCACTTTCAGAATTTCATGTTCGACGATATGTGCCGTTACTTATGAACAAGGAACAAGAAAAGATGCTTTTCCTTTTCTTTTTACTGTTTTTATTTCATTTTATTTCATTTTATTTTCAAGAGTTATAACTTATTTATGACACCTCTAAAATGGCTGCTAATATCAAAAGAGAATGGGATAAAGTATCCATTTGTGATCGAATAGTACGGGGTTGGTTTCAGAATTTGCGAGAAAAGGATACGAATCTTGAAAATAAAGAGGATAGAGAACATCCGTCCACAACTGACGACCAACATCTGAAAACAGATGTTTAACAAAATCCATTTTTATCATCAAGGGATTTTTTTGGCAGACACCTGCATTTATAATTTCATATATATATATATATATATATATATATATATATATATATATATATCCTTGAAAAAGATTTAGCATTAATAACCCACAAGTGTTGATATGCAATTCAACCCCAATCAACAAACGAATCAACCAATGTCTTTAGTAAACTTTCCGGTACTCATATTATCCTTGAAAGAAGTAACTTCTTTGCATTCAACGCTTTTCTCCTTTTTTTAATATTTAATGTATGATAGTGTTTACTGCTGCCTTTTTCGTTTTATATATTTATTTTTGAAAATTAACTTTTTAAACTCTATTCTTTTTCCTACAGGGTTTGAAGATTGCATCCTTTTAAGACTTACACGTTCCTCTGTCTTTATCTTGCGTTCTTATCCAGTGTGGATTCAGTGTCTATCTTATTCTGAGTGTAATGTTAAACTGAACCTGATGGTGAGGCTCTATTTCAGAGGCTTTGGCGAATGTAGAATCCTCCTTCATTGCCATCACTCCCGGAGTGGTAGTACTTGTTATTAACTCATCAATTGATCAGATAGAAATATTTACTCATTTCATATACTTGAAGACATCTAAACATTGAGCAAACAAATAACTGATGTTAAATTGATTTTTTGTATCACATAGCAATACGAGAAACAATTTAACTGTGAGCAAACATGATTAGTATTGAATTTGATAGGAATTCTTGATAACTAGAGTACCTAATCTGAAATAGTAATATATGAAATCATTCGAATGTGTGCAAACAAATGAGCTCTGGTTTCGTTAAAAATAATGTTACCAACAAACTATTCATTTGACAATTATATATATATATATATATATATTTGTGTGTGTGTGTGTGTGTGTGTGTGTGTGTGTGTGTGTGTGTGTGTGTGTGTGTGTGTGTGTGTGTGTGTGTGAGAACAGGATTTGTCATTAAATAACTCACAAAGTTTGATATGAAATATAATACAACTAAACCAAACCAATTCTACTTGTAAATAAATTGTTAGTAAGACATTTCTTGAAAATATTGCCAAATATATTTTTAACAATGTGCAAAGAAATGATTTATACTAGATAGAATTATGACTGTTAAATAGCAATACTTGAAATCTTTCTTTTGAGTGCAAAAAATGAACTTTTGCTTATTTAATGTTACCAACAAAATATTTGTTTACAAATTATATATATATATATATATATATATATATATATATATATATATATATATATATATATATATATATATATATAAGATCGGGCAATTAAATAACCAAAAAAGGCTTGATATGATATAAAACACAACCAAACAACCAATCATGTCTTTCATTTAGATCATTAGTATAGGTTTTTATTTCAGTTCTCAATTTTAGAATTCCTGTTTTTCTATTTGTCCTTGACTTATCTTTGTGGTTTTGTCATTGGCTGTTATAATAAGTCTTTCTTTTGTCCTTTTTTATGTATGATTTTCATTCTTTGCAAGTTTTTCGCTCCAGCTAAAACTGGTAGTCTTTCAATAGAGTCCGAGTTACTGCAAGTCATCTCAGCATTCCTGGACTCTTTAAAGTATTCAAGCTGATTTTTATAGTGCTGGGGTTTCGATGATCTTGTTTTTTTTTCTCATGATCTTCAGTTTATTCCGTCTTTTTTGCAGGTTTTTGAAGAAAGTTTCAAGGGCACTAACTACAGTTGATATTACGATCACCTTCATATTCCACACCGTTTTTGCTTTCTTTTATTTTTTTTCTCAATAATCTGCTTATATACTCTTTGTTTATTTTCATCCAGCGTTGTAAAATTTTTCAGGTCCGATCTATGGTTAAAATAGACCTATGGGGTATGAGAAAGTTTTCTTTTATTTATTTCTGGTGTAGGTAGTGGTTGTCGGTTAATTCCTGTGTTCTATTTTGATGATTTTGTGTTTCGTATCTGACTCTTTTTCTTCTTCCTATACCCATTTTGTCTATGGAAGCAACAAAAGAATTCAGTACAGAAGGAAAGAGACATGGATATTTTTATACATACAACTTTATTTTGGGGTTCACGAATATTCTGTAAGAAGAAACGTTTTCCAGGACAAGTAGAATTTGAAACGTTTACCTCGCAAAGTGTTGAAATATATTCCGTCTCTGTGGGTTACAATTTCGAAGGTTGGTAGTATGTTAATTCAGGTATATTTAGCAAAGGCTACTACAAACAGAACACACAACCTGTCGCTAATCCCAAGACATAGAAAGCTCGTGTGTTACCGGCTTGCTGCCGAGAGAAAGATGTCTTTCCACTCAAATTGGTCACAATTTGACAGAGAGGTTTTCTCTTCAGTACCAGGAAGCTTCTTTCCTTGGGCGTGCACCGTTTTTGTTTCATGTCCGAGGTTCCCTGGGAAATTTCTACATTTTTTAATCTATTAATTTCATCATTCTTATTTCCTTTTAATTAATCCCCACAGATCTGTTTAAAAAATTTTCATATTTGATACTACCGTATCCAAAATAACTTAAAAACAATAAAACAAATGGAAATATGAACGTACAGTGAAAGCTTCAAAATCAAACAATCAATCAATCAATCTATGGAGTGTTGGAAAAATAAAATCTACTAGATGTCAAGTTCTTTTCTCTTCGTTGATAAATACTTGGTCAGCGGTTCGGACTGGGATTGGATTTGTATCTCAAAGCCCCCACGAATTGTTTGATTCACATTTTTTATCATTCGCACAATTCCCAAGAAATCACCTTTCCCACTGAGTTGTTCCTAGTCATGTAATTATTTTGTGCCTGTTGACTGCATTTACTTATTAAGTGAATGACCGTTTCATCTCTGTCATTACATAACCTACACTTGCTATTCCGCTGCAAATGATCAAGATTTTCTTTGGCATAATTCCCATAGCATTTTTTTGCTCAGTAGGCTGGGTCTATAGAATACACCAACTGCTTCTTGCAGAGAAGTAAGACTCCCGACAGCAAGTGTCCGGGATATGGCACTAAACAATCTAATGATAAGGTTCCAGTAATGCTGGAGCTTTGAGGAATCTTGAGTACTTCTTCATTGCCATCGCTCCCAGGTACACTCTGGACCGGAGTGGTAGCACTTGATAGGGCCTAATCTAAAATGTGTACCAATACTAAACTGAATTGTTTGGAATGGAACTGTTTTTGAGATTGAAACTATGTACTTATAATTAAACTGAATAGCTTGGAATAGAAACATTTTGGTATTTAACTGGGTGTAAACCAAAAACTTGCTTATGTAATATAATGGCCGAGGGATTTTGTTTTATGCCTTTGGGTTTAGTTAGGCTGAGAACATTTCGGCTCAGTGCTTGGGTTACTTAGGTGCAACATTAACGCAGGTGTTCGCGAGCGCGCGGAGCGGACGTGTCAGTCAGATATGTCAAAATAGTCCAGATGGGAAACGGGGCTACAGAGTGCGAATGACGTCACGCGGAGGATTTGGTGAATTTTGAAGAAAGTTAGTAGAGTTGAAAACTAGATACCAAACGAGAAGGGTAGACTTTCAAGGCTCAGACGAATTTGCACGCTACGGGCGCCGCACGAGATGGTGGTGGTGGTGGGGGGCAAATGGAAAAGCCAGAATAGAAAGAATGTGTATCTCTCTCGCCTTACGTCAAATAACCTTTTAACTCAAAGGTAATAAAAAGTTTCGTACCCGAACTAAGAAGTCGTAAGTGTTTTTCGTGTTTCGAGATTCCTATGTTATATATACATATGTTATATATGAACATTTTAATGAACATTATATGTCCATTTCACATAGCCGTATCTGGCTATGGTACACTTATCATCATCATCATGTCATGCCACTAGCACGGATATCCCTGGCCCTCTCTCGCCACTCCTCCCTATCGTTCATCGCCAATGCCAGGTCCTCTTGGCTACATTCCGTATCCTCACATAGCTGCTGAATGTATGTTCGGGCTGGTCGTCCAGCTTTTGCCCGGCCATATGTGGGGGTCCATAGGAGTACATCACTCATGAGCTTCTCTAGCAGTGTCCTGCATGTCTGGTTCGTCTAACTTGGATAGTTTTCGTGATAGGAGGCAGGTGGCCGTATAGTTGGTGTCTTGCCGGATGTTGCTTCCAGAACTTGTTCAATATTGCTCGCAGTATTCTTGTGTAATTGCCGTCTAGCTTCTTCTCCAGCCGTTTTGTTAGCGTCCATGTAGTTCTTCCATACAGCAGTATCGATACGACAGCTGCCTGGAAAAAAATGGTCCACTTATACTAAAGGGAATTGTTTGAAATAGAACTGTTTATACGTATAAAATGGATTAGGTATTAATAATCAACAATTGCTGGTGCGCTATGAAAGTAAACCAAACCAAACCAGAATATTATTTTGTGCTTCAATTAAAACAGATTCTGTTTCTATCTCAAAGTTTGATTTTATTAGTTCTGTTTAAGAAATGTTCTTAGTTGGTCGCTTGTCATGTTCGTACAGTTGTTTTTCTTCCCAATTTATTTTCTAGATCTTTTAATTATTGTTTTTCTTATGATATTGCTATTACTGGTTGTTGTTGCAATCAATCTTTCTTAGCTAATGTTTGTATAATTTTGTGTCACTGAATTGCTGTGTCTACGCAGTATTCAATACTGGTGAGTTTTTTTCTCCTTTTCTTGACACAAAGAGTCTTTTTCTGGCATCTCTTGGGGGTTGTGAATTTTCTTCAATTTCATTTGTCTTTAGCCCTGTCGGTTGGGGCTGCAGAATACACCGACTGCATCTCTACTGAGGGGTAAACCTTTCAAAGAGTGTTCTTGATATCACATTAAACAATCTGATGACGAAACTCCAGTTACTCATGCTAAACTGAATCGTTAAAAATGGAACAGTTCGACCATTTAACTGTGTTTATCAACAAAATGTGTTTATTAGTCATATAATAATATCCATGAAAAAACATGATCTGACTTGAAATAACGAATAGTTGTTAATATGCCATAAAACCAAATAACATTTCTGAGTTTCTATCGTGTTAATTGTAAGAAGCGTTTGTAGTATCTTACAAAACGCGTTTATTCCTTTGATTAAATTTCTACAGTCGTTTTTTTTTCCATGAAGTCGTCTGGTTTATTTTTTAAGCACATCTTTCTAAGTTTTTCTTTCATCTCTCTTTGTTTAATGGTGTCCGCTTCTAATGCTCTCAGCTATTTATCGTATTCTTTTTTACTAGTGTGATAATGCTTTCCTGGTACACAGTTTATTTTCTTCCGTTGTTTCTGTTTTTTCATTATCAGCTTGACACATTGTAAAATCCCAAATTTAATTTTTATAACATGACTGTAAATTCTAATAGTTTGGCTAATGGTTTCTTTGTAGTTTTCCTATTTGGCAAATAGTTTAATATCACCAATGACAGGGTCTTCCTGTGACTTTGTAAATCTGTAGCCTCTTTTGCTTTTTTCTAAGTAGATAATTATCATCATTAGATGGTTGTCATCATTACTATAACAAATAGTAGGGGTGATAGTGAGTCTATATGGAATATACCTGACCCAGTCGGTTTGGGGCAGCAGAATACACTGACTGCATCTCTGCAAAGAGTTAAGACTATCAAATGATATAGCATTAAATAATCTAGTGATGCAGCAAAAGTAATGCTGGAGCTTTGGGAAATGCAGAGTACAAGTTCATTGCCATTGCTCCCGGGTCTACTCTAGCTCGATAAAATAGCTCCAGATAGGGTTCCATCTATTGATCAAATAGATCTAAACTTTGTACTTATGCTAAACTTAACTGTTTGAAATAGAACTGTTTTGACATTGTAACTGTGTACTTATACTAAACTGAATTGTTTGAAATTGAACTGTTTATATGGAAAAATGGATGTGGCATTAAATAATCAACCAAACCAACCAAACCAACCCATACCAAACCAAACTATATAGTATACCTCTTTGGATTTTATTTTTTGCTCAGATTGTCCTTCTGCTGCTAATTCCAATTTCTGGTTCTCCATAGACTTTGTAATAAAGCTTATTTTTTACCTAGGATATTTTGAAAATATTCAGACATTCAATTATTTAAGTTTACTGGACAATATCATTGCTACTTTGTAGCCTATGTTTTCCTCTTTATACTTAACACCTTACAAATGTGCTATTCTATTATTATTACTAGCAAAACATGCACCCATCTTTTAGTGCATAGATCTAAGTTTTAATCAAATAAAATATTAAATTGAATTAAGAAATATAACGAAACTATAAAGAAAAAATTAATAAAAACACATTTTACTGATTTTTTAAAAATTTTAATTGATTTCTATATGAATGTAATACAATTTTAATAAATTTGTGAATAAAACAATAATATTAGAAATAAATAAAAAGTTAAGTTGGCGACCGTAGTTAAGAGTGACCCAAAGGCTCGCTTTTTAAAAGCTACTTTACCGATGTGTATGGGAGGGTTCTACTTCTTTTCCTGGATTTCTCCACTTTACCCTTCGTCCGTACCTTATGCTGAGTGTTAAACAAGATGGCATCAAGTAATATCTTTTTGAGTCTTTGGTAGGACTTGATCTGGAGTTGAACCCTGTCTCCTGATTCACTGTCGGACACTCTACCCATTAGGCCTATAGGCCGGTCGCCAAGTAATTTTTTTTTATTAAACCCTATTTTTAAAACCAGTATGCAAATTATTCACACAATTCAAAATGTTAACGTATATTTTTTTAGTCATATAGATTGCAGGATTTTACTAATATTTTTTCATCAAACCCTATTTTTAAAACCAGTATGCAAATTATTCACTCAATTCAAAATGTTAACGTATATTTTTTTAGTTATATAGATTGCAGGATTTTACTAATATTTTTTCATCAAACCCTATTTTTAAAACCAGTATGCAAATTATTCACACAATTCAAAATGTTAACGTATATTTTTTTAGTTATATAGATTGCAGGATTTTACTAATATTTTTTCATCAAACCCTATTTTTAAAACCAGTATGCAAATTATTCACACAATTCAAAATGTTAACGTATATTTTTAGTTATATAGATTGCAGGATTTTACTAATATTCACAACATAGGCAGTTGAGAAGCAAATATAACTCGACTAAAGTTACCTAGATAACTTATTAATATATAAGATGCTAATTAATATTAATAATGATTACTTAAAAATCATTGGGAATATAACGTAAATAACTAATGGGATTATGACGTTGGTGGTGATATAGTTTAGTTAATTGACAGACTGACATAATCTCCATTATAAGTAAAGTTGGCGACCGTAGTTGAGGGCGACCAGAAGGCTCTCTTTTCAATAGCTACTACACCGAGGTGTATGGGAGGGCGCTATTCCTTTTCTCTGGATTGCTCCACTTTACTCTTCATACGTACCTTATATTGCTGAGTGTTAAGCAAGGAGGTATCAAATACCATTTTTAAAGTATTTGGTATGAAGCAACCTGGAAGTGAACCCAGGTCTCGTGGAACATTGGCGAACACTCTACCCACTAGGTTAATGTGCCGGTTGCAAGTTTTTTCTCTCCAGGTGTACCTAGTGGTGTTCATTGAAATTCGAGTGACATTACGTGTTCTCCTCGCTTCGAATATCAGTATTTTCGTTGATCTTAACAATGCTGTCATTTGGACAGTCTCAATTTTTCATCGAATATTTGTAACTCATTGTCTTTTTCAGATTCTTTATGATTGTCCTAAGCCATCAACAATGAGTTGTAAACATGTCCTAGCAATTTCATTCCGTAATTTCAACCATCTGAAGTGTACCAACCGTTTTTTTTTCTCATTTTTGTTTCTTTATTCTGCTCTGAGATATCGTAGTAATCTAGTTCGAACTCCAGTTCCGCTATTGCATTTACTTTTGGACAAATACCCTTGTAAAAGTCATGAACCTTCTCATCTCTTAGCTCTGCGTTAAATTGTACCACTGCTCTTCTTCAACAAAGATGGCTTTGGCATTTAATAACCCGCGAAATTTGATATGTTATATAAGTAAAGTTGGTGACCCGAAGGTTCCCTTTTTAAATAGCTACAACACTGAGGTGTAGGGGAGGGTGCTAATCCATTGCTTCACATTACCTTTGATCCTTACCTTATAATGCTGAGTGTTAAGCAAAGCGGCGTCAAGAACCATTTTTGCGTTTTTGGTATGATTCGACCTGATATGCCATATCATCATCATCATGTCGTGCTATCAGCACGGATATCTCTGACCCTCTCTCGTCACCCCTCCCTATTGTCCATTGCTTCCGGCAGGTTTTCAGCGCTACATCCCGTATCGGCACAGAGCTGCTGTATGTATGTTCGAGCTGGTTGTCCTGCCTTTGCACGTCCATGTGAAGGGACCCACTGGAGTACGTCACTTATGAGCTCGTCCCAACTTCTCCAGCAGTGTCCTGCGTGTCTGGTTCGTCTAATTTTGATAGTTTTCGTGATAGGTAGTAAGTGGCCGTACAGTTGCTGCTTTGTGGGGCGCTGTCTCCAGGACATGTTCAGTATTGCTTGAAGAATTCTTGTGTAGTTCCCGTCAAGCTTTTTCTCCATACGTTTAGTTAGCGTCCATGTAGTGCATCCATTAAGCAGTATCGACACGACCGCGGCTTGGAAGAAACTACGCTTCATTTTATCGGTCAGGTTTGACTTCCATATGACCGAGAGCCTTTCGATAACTTTCCATGCCTTTGCTAGTCACGTGTCGATGTCTGTCTCGGTTGATGACGACTGCAGCTTGGAAGAAACTGCGCTTCATTTTATCGGTCAGGTCTGATTTCCAATATGACCGATAGCCTTTCGATAACTTTCCATGTCTTTGCTAGTCACGTGTCGATGTCGGTCTCGGTTGATGAGACACTCCTTTTTAGGTAGGTGAACTTGTCAACTAGTTTATATGTCATATAACCAAAGAAAATCTTATCAATAATTCATGCGTTTGTTTTAAAGGGTCTTTCACATTTTTTAAAAAAGATCGGGTACAAATCAGGAACCGCAAACGTTAGAGAATTGAAACTGTATTTATAATAAGATAACAGGATAATATTTCAATATGCAGAACCACTTCATTTCAAGTATGAAATAAAATTGTCTTAACGAGATCAAGAGTACAGGCTCCAGATCTCCGTCGTTCAGTTGAAAGTATGGCTGAATGCAGCGTGCTAAGTAGTTAATGACGCATGCATATTCATCCTGTGTGATTGTTTGTTTGTTTGGGTTAACGGCATATCAATCGTTGAAGGTTATTTAATGCCAAATACATTTTATACAAATAGACAGTTATATTTCAAACAATTCACTTAAGCATAAGTAAACAGTTTAATTGTCAAAAACATTTCTATTTCAAGCTATTCTGTTTACTCAAATAGTTCTAATCCAAACAATCCAGTTTAGTATAAGTACAGTTTTTGTTTACACATAGTTGAATATAAAAAAAGTTCTATTTGAAACAATTCAGATTTGCGTAAGTACAGTTTAAATGTCAAAAACAGTTTTATCTCAAAAAATTTAGCATAAAAATAGTTCCATTTTAAACAATTCATAAGCATTAGTACGCAGTCTAAATATCAAAACACTTCTATTTCAAGCAATTCAGTTTAGCATTAGTTGGCAGTTTAAATTTGAAAACAGACTTATTTCAAGCAATTCAGTTTAGCATAAGAACACTGTTTAGTTCTATTTGACTCAAAGATATAACCATATCCGGTGAACCTGGGAGCGATGGCAATGAAAAGGTACTCCACACCCACCAAAGCTCCAGCATTACGGGAATCTCACCATCAAATTGTTTAGTGTCATATTAAGGACATTCGTTGGGGTGGGGGTCTTATCCTTATGCAAAAAAGCAGTCGGTGTATTCTACAGCCCCAGCTGACTGGGCGATGAGTGATGGCTTGTTACTTGAGGCTCAGGTAGTGAGGAACCCTTAACACTACAATCTTACCAAGCGCTCATAACTCTTGATGAACTTGAAAATCTGGCTTTGTATTCAAATTGACCTTCTTTCTGTATTTTCCTTGAACTATCTTGAAAGTCTAAGTTTTGTAATCGGTCTTCACACATAAGGACCTCTGCTCCATCATCCAAGTCATGGTTTCGCTATTTTTGGTTAAATAGATCAAAATGTTAACTATTTCCCAGCAATAATCTGAAAAAGAAAGGAATTAAAGTCAACAGGGAAGACCTAAGAAGTCGCTGCTTTATTAAAAAAACTGAGAAGCACCTTGTATTATTGAGCGGTTATGCTATTGTCTTTGGTATAAAAATTTCAAGTCATTCAATTATTATACATCAATTACTATTATTGCTTAGTTTTTAGAGAAATCACCGATTACTTTTATTGAAATAAAATTACAAAATAAAAAATATTTTCTAAGAACTGCAACATAAATTTTCTTATATTTTAAAACTGCAAAATCCTTAAAGCCATATTGATATTAGTATTAGATTGGAATACTTGAAACCATAAATCAATGTGTAAATTATTTGTATTTGATAAGAATAGTTGATATCCAATAACTAAGCACAAAAGCTCATAAGAAACAACAACACAAAAATATAAGCATAAATGGATTGTGAATGTGATTCCCAAACCTCCACAAATAAAATAATGTTAGAAGTATTGGTATGCGGTTAGAATTAATTTACAATTTAGGTCTAAAATTTTGTGAACATGTTGTTATTCATTTTTGAGTGCTAACAGAACTATTTTAAACAATTTAAGGAAAATAATGTTTAATTTTCAACATGATATCTTTTTTCATGGGGCTTGTCATGGCTCATTGAATTTGGATAAATAAGTCGCTGTGCTTCACCGTAAATAAAAAGATGTGGAAGAAAGGTTAAAAAAACTGGCTTATACACACACACACACACACACACACACACATATATATATATATATATATATATATATATATATATATATATATTAGATTGTTCAAAAAATTGTTATCATAGCGTGTTTCAGAAAAAGTAGGATGAAGAACATGTGAAACTGAATATAGAAGTTATAAGCTGTCAAGAAACTTTAGAAAAGTATAAATGAATAAATGATTTTCAATTAGAATAATTTTACTTTAAACAAAAATATACGTTGTAATTATAATGCAATTAGTTTAAAACAGAAGACGTGCCTCTTATAATATTAAAATCATATCCCTTACAATATCACACCAAAATCAGTACACCTCTAACAAAGTATTTTATAATATCGTAATTTACTTTAAAAAAAAGTTTCATGAGTTTCAAAACAATCTAGTATTAAATAACACGGAATAATATCCGTTTTGATAGTAGAATATTCCATTTGAAATAATAAAATCATGTTTTACACTAGGCACTCCCTTTTTGGAGGACCTTACCTCTCTGCAAGGGATACAGTCAGTGTATTATACAGAGCTAAATTCATTCGGGTGTAAATTTAGTTACAAGGAGTGGATCAGTTAAAATGTTTGAGAAGTTCTAGTTTAGATGAAATTCTATATTTTACAAAAAAAAAAAAAAAAAGAAGCAAAAAACAACATGGAACAAAAAGAAAGGATGTTAAGTGTATATTTATATATGGGCAACACTGTATATATTTAGAATTTCATTTTCAGTAAATTGATATTTCATTATGTCTTTGTCTATATATTTTTGTTCACTGTGGGATGCAGCATCCGATCCAACAATAAAAAGTTAAATCAATAACGCTGGTCGACACATTTCAACCTCCGTTATCTCATCGTTAGTTTGGTAAAAAAATCCATTATCTCGTATTTATCGTATATGTTGTCTAATTCGTAATTTCTTTTATTACATTAATCTTGTCTTTCAGTTCGCTTTAAGAGGTGTCTTCTTCTTCTTCTTCTTCTTCTTCTTCTTCTTCTTCTTCTTCTTCTTCTTCTTCTTCTTCTTCTTCTTCTCTCTCTCTCTGTCTCTCTCGCTGTCTCTCTCTCCCGACCTTGGAACTTTAAATTTTTTGATTCGATGAGGCCCAGATGCAAGTTCACTGTTTTGCCGTAGGCATGGGTAAGCAGCTTTCACTTAGAAAAATCGCTCATACTTTAAAGCAAAAATGTCAGAGATTGTTTTTTTTTTATCATTTTTATTTTTTAAATTAGCAAATATAATCTTAGGGGAAAAGCATCAGACCCCAATCAATTTAATATAACCTACACCGGCTCCTTGGGCTAGTGGGTGAGAGTTCGCCAGTAACCCGGGAGACTTGGGTTCAATCCCAGGTTGAGTCATACCAAAGACTTAAAAAAAGGTACTTGATTCCTCCTTGTTTAACACTCAGCACACAGGTACGTATCAAGGGTAAAGTGGAGAAATCCAGGGGAAGGAGTAGGACCGTCTTCTACAACTTAGTGTAGTAGCTATGGAAAAGGGAGCCTTCGGGTCAACCTCGACTACAGTCGCCAACTACATGTCAATGCGAATGAATTTCGGATGTCTTTATGCCTGTGTTCATTATATATATATATATATATATATAGAGAGAGAGAGAGAGAGAGAGAGGAATGGTAGATTTTGATGGATCTGACTAGTTGATAAACAAAGTTGAAAAGTGGATAAATCCGACTCTTACAACAGGGTTAATGGTTATATATTTCGTTCTTTATGAACAGAACTTCATTAGACTAAACATTTTTTGTGTTTTTCAACATTTTAGCAATTGAGGAATTAAATAAACTAGTGGAGAATTTAAAAAGGTATGAAGTGAGGGAAAGGGTCTAAAGACAAGAAGACGAGAGATAGATAAGGGAAAAATAAGGACATCTCCGTATATATATATATATATATATACATATAGTTAGAATAGCATAGACACAGTCAATGATATTTGATAAGTGTCAATTTTTCGACAATTTGATCATCAGATAATATATACATACAGGCATATATATATATATATATATATATATATATATATATATATATATATATATATATATATACCCTTTAAAAATTTTTAACACTTTTTAGATTCATAAAAATTGTTTATAATAGTTGCCCAATATTTTGACGATTTTGTCGGACTATGACTTAAATTAAGTAGGTTTCGTACACATGTATATGTATAGGGTAGGATTGGTAAATTGCCGCCATTTTGAATGTAATAATTTCGTGTATGCACTTTCTTTGTTACAGATTTTTCCTACTCGGAAGTAAGGCACTGTATGGAAAGCAGCACCCAGAGCTTTCAATACCCGTGAAATGCAATGCATTTGATTAAGTATGAAGTGTAAATCACAAAGCCTAAAAATTATCAACTGAAAAAATATGTAATGAATGCATAACAAATGTGCATGCATATGGTTTTAAGTCATCGAGTGCTTACAAATAAACCTGGTCATCCGTACAAACATAGATACACACTAACACTTGCACACACACACACACACATTTCTCATTTTTTCAAGTTGGTGATGAGGTTGTTTGGTAAAGTCGTCTATATGTTAAGTGCCATAAATTTTAATATTTCATTACTCTGATCAGAAAAGCAAAGCTTGAAGTAAAAAAACAAAAATTTCAACATACACTAGACATAAGCAACTGGGAAATAACACTTTTAACGAAGGAACGAATATGTTTTTAAAATGTATTTTAGTTAAAATTTTGATTGCCTCTTGAGAGAATATTTGCGTAAAGTTAAAATTCCTAGAAGACTAACAATCAGAAAAACAATGGAGACGTGTTCGTGATTGTTACCTACCCTTATATATTAATGAGAATAATGATTTTAATGATAAAGCAGAATAATAGATTATATTCATGCGTACATTAAATAACCTTAGAATAAGAGGTTTGTAAATATTAAAAAAACAATATATTCAAAAGATGTATTTATTTGTATAATAATATACCAAATTTTAAAAATGAATCAATAAATAAAAAAGTAGGAAATAAAGTAAGATAAATGGAATTTAAAATCTATAAATCTAAAACACTAATTTTCTTAAACTGCTATCTTTTTGTTGTATAATTTGGTGATGTCCGTAATATTAATACAGATACGGATACGAAAATAGGCGGACTCAATTGTTTCAAATACGAACGGTTTATTAATTTCTTGACTTCGGTTCATGGTGACACGAGGAGAGGGACACAATTCTTAAAAGCTTATGCTATCCATAACTAACTCCACTCCACGCGCGGCACATCTTGTGATGTTAAAGATCTCAATTCATCTCTGTCGGTCGAGACCCGAAAAACTTAACCACCACCGCAACGGTAGAAAACTCAACTCTATGCCTCAATGGCAGAAACTCTTCTCTCTGCCTCCATGGTCCAATCTCAACTGACTCTTTTTCAAAATCCTCAAAATCTCAGGACAATCTCTTCCGGGCATTACGTCATCCACACTCCAGCCCCATTTTCTGTCCGGGGTTCATTATGACAATGTTGATTGCCATATCCTTTGCACCCAGTGACTATGCACCTGAACTTAAGAAATTCGAATAGTTCAAAGCCTTACCAAATTGAATGAAAAATATGATTAACGAAAAATGATTAATATAAAAAAAATCATTCCTTAAATATATAACATTTTTAGTCTGAAAAAAAATTACAACGAAACAAGAGGTCGACTTATTCTGCAGAGCTAAAATCCAAACTAGTTAGGCATTCAGAATAAATATCTTAATTTATGCTCTGCCGTATAAGTCGATCCTTTGGTTGTTTGAGATATTTTCTGGTTTAAAGGACCAACTTATACGTTGCAGTTTAGAGCAGGTCTTATCCATTTTTAAATAAGGCTTCAACCTATGATTGGAAGCTAAGAATATTCTCGTTTTTTTTTTTTCGTTTAATTTTTAATTGATCTTTTTTTTTAGACATCACATTATAGTATCGCCCTAAATACAGTTTTAAAAAAGGAACTGTAAACGTTGGCGTATTATTTATATATTAATAATACCCCCTTTCAATATTTTTTGCATGCTTTCATGTTTACTGCTGGATTTATTTCCGTTTTTCTCTCTTAAGAGAAGTGTAAAATACTTTTATTATATTTTTTATATTATTAATATAATATTAATGCCATGGAACCAAAGAGGCGTGCATAAGATAATTCGAAAAATGTTTAAGAAATAAAAATGTTTCAAGAGGATGTAACAGTTACTGGAGGTGGGTATAATGAAATGGAAGACAAAGGAGAAATGATCAACAAGATAATTTCGGAAGCCTTTCGTAATGTAGTGATTTCGATCCCGACTAAGAGACTTTCTGCGTCAGGAATCTGAAATTATTTGATAACCTAGCAGTTCAAAACCGAAAATTGACAAAGTAATTAGGTTTATCAAACGTGATTAGTTTTATACAAAGGCAGAACACAAAATATTCAATTTAATTAACGGGGAAACCGCACAATATTAATACAATCGAATACAATCTAAGAAACACGCTTCTTAGATTCAGGAAAAAAAAGAAAGGGTCGCATTTATTAGGCCTAGCTTAGTTTGACATAAGGCAAAAAGTATGGTGCACACTGCGAATCGAACTCACTACAAATTGTATCCACTACATTCTGTAGAAAGTGAGTTCGAACTCTAGTCGTGCTATTGTGTTTTCTACCGGCTAAATGGCCCAGTCGGCTGGGGCTACATCTCTGCAGAGGAGTAAGACTCCCTTATCGAGTCTCCTAGATATGACGCAAAACAATCTAATGGACAGTAATGGTTAAGCTTTGTGGAATTCTGAGTACCCATTAATTTCCATCGTTGTCGGATCCAGACTGGCCCGGAGTAGTAGCTCCTGATAGGATCCTATCTAAGGGTAAAAAAGAACTAAACCATGTACTTAAGCTAGTTTGAATTGTTTCAAATCATCATCATCATCATCATCATGTCGTGCCGCCAGCACGGATATCCTTGACCATCTCTCGCCACTTTTCCCTATCGTTCATCGCCTCCGGCAGGTCTTCTGGGTTACATCCTGTGTCCTCACATAGCTGCTGTATGTAAGTTCGGGCTGGTCGTCCTGATTTTGGTTGGCCATATGTGGGGATCCATAGTAGTACGTCACTTACGAGCTCGTCTTTGCTTCTCCAGCAGTGTCCGGCGTGTCTGGCTCGTCTGACCTGTATAGTTTTCGTGATGGGAGGCAGGTGGCCGTACAGTTGGTGTCTCGTTGGGTGTTGTCGCCAGGACTTGTTCAATATTGCTCTCAACATTCTTGTGTAGTTGCCATCAAGTTTCTTCTCCAGTCGTTTGGTTAGCGTCCATGTAGTGCATCCATATAGCAGTATCGATACAACCGCTGCCTGGAAGAAACTGCGCTTCATTTCATCTGTCATGTCTGATTTCCATATTATTGAGAGCCTATCTATAGCCGTCCACGCTTTCGTCAGCCGTGTGTCGATGTCGTTTTCTGTTGATGAGACGCTACTTCCTAGGTAGGTGAATTTGTCCACTAGCCTCAGAGAGGCTCCGTCTAGAGTGGTAATGTTGTCCGTTTGGTTGTAACACATATATTCAGTTTTGTGCGCATTGACATGGAGGCCAATGCCTGCTGCAGCTCGTTCCAGACTATGCAGTAGTGTCTCTGCTTGATTAGGCGTATTCGCCAGTAACGCTAAGTCATCAGCGTAGTCGGCGTCTGTGACTGTTTTTGCGGGGTACCTTTTGCTTCTTTTCTTAGTCAGCTCGAAGCCATTTTCTCTGATTTTGTCGATCGAAGCTCTAAGCACGTAGTCTAGACAGATGATAAAGAGGTATGGGGCTAGCGTGTCTCCTTGTAGTACTCCTGCAACAATGTCGAAGTATTCCGTGTCTCCATCTGGTGAACGTACTTTCACTTTTGTGTTTTTGTAGAGGATCATTATTGCTGCTACGGTTTCTTTAGGTAGGCCGTATGCTAGTAGGATTAGTTCCATTTTTCCTCTGTGGATGGAATCGAAGGCCTTGGTAAAGTCGACAAATAGTAATGTCGCCTGAAGGTTTTTTGCCCGGACGCCTTCAAGGATTCTACGGATGGTCAATATTTGTGAGGTTGTGGATCTATTTCTCCGGAAGCCATTTTGGTTTTTCCTAAGGATGTTGTCTATTTTGGGTTCTATGCGGTTTCGTAGTAGGGCATTGTAGATTTTGGCTGCTATGGATGTAAGTGTTATCCCTTGGTAGTTCTTGGCTAGTCCGAGGTCGCCTTTTTTAGGGAATGGAAGGATGCATCCCTTCATCCATCTTTCTATCCTATTTTGACTATAGACTGCGTTGCATTGCCGGAGCAGTATATCGTCGAATTGTCTAGTCTTCCACACTTCTGGGGGGATCTCGTCTAGCCTTGCAGCTTTCCTATTTTTAATTTTTTTAAGAACCGAGTCGAATTCTTCTTTGGTGAAAGGCCGTAGTTTAATGTCTAATTGCTTACTGATAATTCTGGTGATCGGTTCATCCGTTATTTTCGGTGGGCTTCCTAGTAGATTTTTGAAATGCTGTTCCCACAGTTTTACTCTTACTTGTTGGCTTGCAGCTTTCAATTTTGCTTTGGCTGTGCTCTTCCTTCTACTTACTTCGTTTATTGTTTGCCAGGCTATCCTGGATTGTCTATCTTCCACCGAGTCTCTAATCTTATCTATCTGATTTTGTATGTATTCTGCCTGTTCTTTTAGATATATTCCTGCTAATTGATATTGTGCTTTTTCTAGTTTTCGGGCATTTGTGTTTGTTGGGTTCTTCCGATAGCTTTTGGAGGCAGTTTTCACGAGTGCACGTTTTTCTCTAACCTCTGACGTTTCCCAAGGGACTCTATATTTAGTTCTAGGTTTTGTTGGGATACACTTTGATGCCGCCTCTAGGTGTGCTTCAACAAAGTTTTCATATTCGTCATTTGGTGTAACTTTTTCTGTCTTCTCTTGTAGTGTTTCGAATCTGTTTCGTAATTCTAATGCATATTTGTCTCTAATGTCTCTGTTGTTAAGTAGGGCTCAGTCATAGCGCCTAGTTGTCACTGTTCGTGTGGCGTTTTTTCGTAGGCTTAGACGTATTTTGGCCGTGACTATTCGATGATCGGAGGACACATCCTCGAAAGTGGAGTATGCCTCGCAATACATCGCACTATTTTTCCATTTTCTGTTTATAAAGAGGTAGTCTATCTGTGCTTTACTCTTGTTCGCGTATGTGTAGGTCCATAATTTTCCCACCCTTTTTTGAAAGTTTGTATTGAGGCATGATAATCTATTTTCTATCATGAAATCAATTAGATGTTGTCCATTCCTGTTTGACGTGTTGTGTAGGCTGTATTTGTTGTTTCTGTTTTTCCCGATTTGTGCATTCATATCTACGCCAATGACTAGCAGGTTCTGTTTCGGAATGCTACGTACTAGGGAGGATAGCTCCTCGTAGAAGGTGACTAGTTCGGTTTCTTCGCTAACATTGGTAGGGCTGTAGCAGGAGATGATCGTTGCTTTGGGGTTGCCATTAAACGTTGCGGCCATCATCCTAGGTTGTATTCTCTCAATGCTATTAAGTGTTTTTAGCGCTCTTGGTCCTATAAGCATTCCCACCCCTCCTACCGATGCATTGACAGAGTTTTTCCATGCCGATACAGTCACCAGCATCCATCCATTGCCAGTTTCGTGATATTTGATATCTTCGGTGTGAGTGTATCGATGTTCTTGTATACAGATTATGTCTATCTTATGTTCTACGGCTGATGAAGTTAGCTCTGGTAGTTGACCTATTCTATTTAGGGTTCTAACGTTAAATGTCGCTATCTGTATTATTTGTTTGCATTTTAGTAGTGTTCATTTGAGCTCTGTAGCTGATTTTTCGAACACTGAGGCCAGGGCTCCAACCTCACCAGGACGCGCCCCTTTTTTACCCACGCGAAGAGCGATGCAGTTTGTGAATGTGGTTTGAGTATGAGTCATGGTTATCTTTCGATGGCTGTTTTTATTCTCATCTATAGAAGCTACTCTTATAGATGAGCAGCAGTAGTTCCCCGATCGAACTGACAATCCTGAGCGTTAAGCCGCAAGACTCACACGTTCAGGAAATATTAGGCATTGCGAATTCGAACACCTTCACGTACACGATGCTGCTTCCCATGTGTACGTGAAAAAAAATAAAAATAAAAATAAATAAATAAATAAAATTTTTTTAAAAAAATAAGAATAAAAATAAAATAAATAAATGAATAAATAAATCAATAAATAAAATAAATTAAAAATAAAAGTAGAAAAAAATTTAAAAAATAGAAATAAAAATAAATCTTTTACCTTAAGTTTTAACTTAGTTAAAGTCCTGGACTGACGTATATTCAAAGAAATTTTGGGGTATATTTCATCTTGTTATTCGATACAGGCCCTACCAGGTTTTTATTTTATTTATTTTAGTGGAGGTGGAATGCTAAATTTCTAAGTTTGGCGCGGTAAATTCAAACAATTCTTAAGTTGACTCGTGATAGTTGCACCTGGTAAAACAATTTAGTCGATTAGAAATAAATCAAGATTCTTAGATTAAAATATAACAAAAATTCACCAGCAGATTTTACAAGTCATAGAAAATCCAGTGTTATTTTTAAAAAAGAAAATTGTACTAACCTCTACCCAACGAGTCTTTTCAAATAGAACTGTTTATATGTATAAAAATGGATTTAGCGTTAAATAACCGACAATGGTTGATACGCCATAAAATCAAACCAAACCGAACTTTTAAAAAAAACCCTACCAGCTACAGGATGAATAGTACCACTGTTGATCATTTCGTAGAATAAGTTTGAAACCACGAAGGTTGATATACCATTAAACAAAGAAACCGAAACAAAATTCTCCTTAGAATGATTCGAGGGTCGGCTGAAAATTTAAAGGCTGACAAAAACACACACATGAAATGTGAACATGCGGGGTTTATTTCCAATATAGTCCCCTTGCTGTCCACACACTTCTTTTATCGTTGTCACAGTGCTTGGATCTCAGTGGACAAATAAATAAACAGCAGTTATGGGGTCATCTTATGAACCCAACCCAGTACAGATTTGCTTCTCTTATTAAAAATTTCAGCTCTTTTATCTTCGTTCAACTTTAATTATACTGTTTTATTTTTCTGTCTAAACAGTATTTTCCATTTAGTTTGGATGGGATTGTTTTATTTAACGGTATATCACTCAATCTTATGGGTTGATAAATACCGAAATTTGATTTATTTGTAAATGATTGATTACAATAATGATTATATGTTCAACTTTCTATTTTAATAATCTTTTTAAATTAACATTTTTTACTTTGTCTATAACAATTTCTTTTTACCAAGTATCATTGTTTCAAATATTCCTGTCAAATACAAATAATTCATATACGAATTTATTGTTTCAAGTAACATTTCTTATTCATTAAAAAATCAGTGTGCGTACAGTTAAATGTTTTCCGGAATTTTTCTCTACAGTAAATAATTTTCATACAATTTGATCCATAAAGGAGATTCTAACTGGTGCGATGACTCTGTTTGGCCCAGGAAGTAATGGCAAATCAGGTGTGCACCACACTCTCCCGTACTCTGGAAGTGGAACCTGACTAACTGATACAAGGTGCATTCGATAAATTAACAGACTTTTTTGTACAGGCATTTATAATTGATGTAGACTCTTGACAATTCAGTATGTTATTGCGATACATCTTATCAGATGACTGACCAATGCTTATGATTTCAGCTTCAAATGAACAGCTACTGCGGCAATTGGAATACATCCTACTAAAGCCTGATTGTCCCAGCTGATGAATTTCAAAAATCTGACACTTTAGAAGAACGATATGCAATAAAATTTTGATTTAAACTAGGAAAAAATGCCACAGAAACGCATGGGATACTTCGCACTACTTTTGGTGCATCTTGCATGAATCGAGCATCAGTTTTTGAGTTGCATAAGAGATTCAAGGAAGGCACAGAGTCTGTGAGAGATGATGAGAGGTATTGGAAGAGTAAGGAAGTCAATACACCAGAGTTGATTGGCCAAAGGGTTAGCGTTAGGGTTGCTATGTTGAGGTTTTAAGGGAGTTCAGGAAGAGATTCCTTGAGAAGAGGCCAGCATTCTTCAAATTGGGTCAGTGGCATTTCCGCCAAGACAATACACCAGTCCACAACTCAATCCTTGTCACAGACTATTTGACCAAGATGGGCATCAAGACAGTTCCTCACTCTCCCTATAGTCCAGACCTTGCTCTCTGTGACTTTTGGTTATTCCCTAAGCTCAGAGGCTGTCGTTATGAGACAATTGAGGAGATGAAAGAGGCTGTGACGAAGGTCATTGACACACCCACACAAGATGAATTCGATGGGGCCTTCCAAAAGTTGTTAGAACGGTGCAACAAGTGCATTGCAGCCGGAGGAGATTACTTCGAAGGGGACTAAGTTTAATGTGTGTACTATCAGTAAAAGTGCCCATACGGAATAAGTCTGGAAACTTATTGTATACACCTGAAGAGTCGTAATTCCTAACCACCACCCAAAAAGTTGTTCCGATCTGGTATTAAATTGCATCGAATAGAATAACTTGAAACCTTGAAAAATAATCTTGAAAAAGCAATATAACTGTTTAGATCTGATGTCACTCTTTCATATCTGCCATGAAGTAAAAAGCGATCAGTACGATTATTGCCTACTCCTACTATTCATGAGGCTTAGTTTGGCTTGATTTTTTATTTTATTTCATGGTATATCAACCATTGTAAGTTATCTAATACTAAATCCATTTTATACATATATACAGTTTTATTTCAATCAATTCAGTTTGACATATGTGCACAGTTTGAATGTCAAAATAGTTCTATTTTAAGCAAATCAGTTTAGCATTAGTACGCAGTTTAGTTCTATTTGACCCATAGATAGGACCTTATCAGCTGCGACCACTCCGGGCCTGAGTGGTCTCTGGAGCGATAGGAGTGAAAGTTTCAGCATTACTAGAGCCTCACCATCAGATTGTTTAGCGTCATATCCAGGACACTTGTTCAGGGAGTCTTACTCCGCTGGAGAGATGCAGTCGGTGTATTCTCTAGCTCCACCTGACTGGGCCCAATTCATTTGGGGTATCCTCAATATCAATATATAGAGCGTTTAATTTTCACCGAGGAGCCGATATATAAGTTATAGTATGTGAAATTAGAGCGTTTCTCTGGAAATCAATATGCTGTAATAGTCTTAATATCTTAACAGCCATGTCGACAGGGCTAAGAATACGCTAATTGTATCCCCAGTAGATAAGTAAGACACCCCCACTCCGAAAATGATATTTTGGGTATTAAACAAAACCAGTTCTGCTTATGAAATCTAGGTTCTCATTGCTATTACTCTCATGCCCACCCAGTGTGTTACTCACTGTTTGGAACTCATTAATTGACCAAATATATTTATTGCAAAATTATATGTATTAGACTCTTCAGAAACAACAAAGTAAAATTTGTTAATATGAACATACAATGAACGGGATTCCCTAACCTCTGGACACGAACTAATCCAAGACGGTTTGACGTGCCGATAAAATCAATCACTTAACTAAAGCGAAGATTATAAAACATGCAACAAATTTAGTAATATATACATATATACAGAATAATGGCATATCAACCTTTGTGGGTTATTTAATACCAAAGCTACCTTTGTTGATGAATAGTTGTGGTTCTATTTGATGCATATGGGTGAATTGCCTTATCCCCCATTGCTACGGGGATAAAGGTGTCCAAACATTTCCCTGGAGTATTAGTTTGAGAGTCATAGCGTGACTGGAGCTCGAAGTCGCTACGATGTCACCCTCTAGCACATTTACCACTATGCCACAGGGACTTTCCCATATTAGACAGAAATACAGATATTTTTTAACTGTGAGCAAAACACTCTTGAGAAACATTTACACAAAAATTGTAAATATGGACGTACAATGAACGCGATTTCTTAACCTCTCGTGTCCAATCGGCTGAAGCAAGTAGAATACACCGATTGCTTCTCTGCTGAGGGGTAAGACTTTGCCTCTAACGAGTGTCCTGGATATGGCATTAAAAATCTGATGGTGAGGTTCCAGTATTGCTGGAGTTTTGGGGGATTGACATCGCTTCCAGGCCCGGAGTGGTAACACCTCATAGGATCCTATCTATGGGTCAAATAGAACTAAACTGTGGTTATGCTAAACTGAACTGTTTGAAATAGATGTCAGAACTTTTACTAAACTGAATTGCTTGAAATAGGACTGTTTTTGACAATGAAACTTATGCAAGACTGAATTATTTTAAATCGAACTGTTTTGACAATAAACTGTTTGTAAAGAAAAACTATACTGATACTAAACTGAATTGTTTGAAATTTAATTCGGCGTTAAATGAACCTAGTAATTTGACATGCCGTTAAAATTAACCAATCCACATTTCAAATATCTTTTAAGGATTATTTCTTGAAAGAGATTATTTCTATTAAAACTATTACGTGCGTATGGTTAGATTGTTGACTAAGTGTTAGTGTTTATCATTAAACTTAGTGTTTATCATTCTGATGGAAAGCCTATAAAATATTCTTTATTAGTAATGATAAAGAGCTGTTTTCTTTTGCAAGATAATGCTCCTTATCATGCATCATTCACATTAAAACGTTCATTTCAGTAAAAAAAGGAAGTTTATATAATAGCCTCCTAATTCAGCAGATTAAAACCCAATTGAGATTTCATAGGAGATCGTCAAAAATGGCTTCATGAAAAATCAATAGCCAACATAAAACTCTTTACAGTTGAAACAATAAGATCTTGATCTCGTCTAAAAAATCACACTGTCATAAAAAATGGTTGAATCAATACCCATGAGGGTTAATACATTGTTGAAGACTAAAAGGGGTCCAATTAATTATTAATTTTTTGTAATCAATTTCATTTGGGTAAACAGTTTTACCCATATTTAATTTTGATAAAGAATGAATTTTTAAGATAAAAAGCACCCTTCTTTTTTTTCGAAAATAAAATTACTATATAGTAATTAAATTATTCTTAGTGGTAACCATCTGCTTATTTAAAAAAAAAAATTAAAACTTCTTTTTATCTGCAATTAGATTTTATGAATTAAAACATAATTTGACGAAAACTTATGCACATTAGCGTAATAAAAGTGAGATTTAAACATTCTGGTAGACATAGTGTAAAAGGTAGTGAGATATAAAAGAAAAAGAAAGTCATTATAAATGGAATAAGAATAAAACTGGAAATTAAACAAAAAAAAAGCAATTGAAGTTTGAATGGAATCGTTACTTAAGATGAAAGCTGTCTTTGATGGGGTGAAGAATTATTGGGCAGGGTGGGTTTTGGTAGGTCAGGGTACGGACTGAACTATACTAGACTCATGCAGATCTGATAAATAGTGTTGTTTAATCATTTTTTTTTCTTCGCTCCATTGTTATTCTTGGATGCGTTGAAATGCTCAATGGAATCTGTAAAAAGAAAGAGCCAGGTGCACGATTTCAGTGTCAATTCTAATATAGTTTTCTATCGTTCTATCTTTCTTTTTTCTTTCTTTCTCGTCTACAAGAACAGAATCGATTGAGAAAGTGAGAGTGTACTAATATACTGCGATAATATCGTGTTTAAAAAGAACAGCATTACAAAGAAACAGAGGCAGAGATACAAAGGAGCAGAGAGAGAGAGAGAGAGAGAGAGATAGAGAGAGAGAGATAGAGAGGGGGGAGAGAAGGAAAGAGAGATAATGAGTGAGGAGGTATACGGTGTCCTTGCTGTGAACAATATTTACAAACTTACTTTATGAAAATAATTTTTTAGAAATTTTCTCAAAAATATTAATACTGTGAAGAGTTCAATATTCACTGATTACTATACATTATATCCTTGAACAAGACTTCGTAATTCTTTATTTTGTTTTTTTTTTGAGTAACATATTTTAAGCTCATCTGTCTGATCAGTCTACTCATTCGTTTCCCGTGTTTCGCAGATTATTTCATATATTTCTTGAAATCACTCTGCCAGACAACAGAGAATAGGATTCTTCACCATTTTTTTCTTTCTTTAAGAAAAATATTTCCATTCATTGTTTTATTTTTCAAAACTTTTTTCTCATTTTTGATTAGTTATACAGAGAGAGAGAGAGAGAGAGAGAGAGAGAGAGAATATTAGTTATTAACTGATTTTAATGATATGTCAACTCGTCTAATAATATTTTAAGCCAAGAATTTTGAGAATTGCGTTCATTGTACATTCTATTTTGTATTTTTGTGTACTTGTTACCTAAGAGTTTTTTGCAGTCATATCATACCCAGTATTTGTATCTAAAAATAATTTGAGCACATTTGCAAGTCTTCAATTATTCCTATCTAATTCTAAAAATTGTTTCACGTAAATATTTACATCTAATAAGAATTATTTACGTGCAAATATTTAAGTTTTAATGTTATAAAACGGCAAAAATGAAATAGAAAGACGAACGAAACTAAATAAGAATATCTGTTTAAAGATTACAGTTACTCTAATTTTCATTGGTCTGTTTATAAAATTATACGTAAGATTGCTTTTCATTAGTCTGTTTATAAAATTATACATAGGACTGCTTTTCATTGGTCTATTTATAAAATTATGCATAGGATTGCTTTTTATACATTTGAGAATAAAACAATTATATAAAGAATCAATAACACGAAGAAATCATTTATTAAATCCTGTTTTTAAAACGGCTATAAAAGTAATCCGCTCAATATTCAATGCAAACGTTCATTTCTTAGTTTTATATAACACACAAGCAAGATTTTAAAAATATTAATAACTTGGACTATTTTGAGACAAATCTAACGCAGCTAATAGATATATCGTTAGTCGATGAGATGTTAAAACAATGATTATTTAAAATCATTGAGAATATATTGTAGGTAAGAGAATTTAGACGTTAGTTGTGTCTAAATTTCGGTTAAACACAAAAAGATACATAATTTTTTTATAATAATAATAACATTGAAAAAGAGGCGGGTAGAATCAAAGAAAGATAGTTTAGATGCTGGCTCTTCAGATCACTTCCGGCATTGATTTTTTCTACTTAAGTATATAACTATCAGTAAATAATAAACAACAATAACTTTTGTTTGCTCATATATATTAGGATTAAAACAAAAAAATTAAAATAACTAATGCCAAGTAAATACGACGGGCATTAAATAAGTTTCCAGACTTTTTTCGTATGGGCACTTTTATTGAGAGTACACACATTAAACTCTAGTCCCCTTTGAAGTAATCTCCTCCAGCGGCAATACACTTTTGTACCGTTCTAACAACTTCTGGAATACCTCATGGAAATCCTCTTATGTGAGCGCGTCATTGACTTTGTCACAGCCTCTTTCATCTCCTCAATTGTCTCATAACGACAGCCTGTGACCTTAGGGAAAAACCAAAAGTAACGGAGAGCAAGGTCTGGACTATTGGGAGGCTGAGGAACTGTCTTGATACACATCTTGGTCAAATAGTCTGCGACAACGATGGAGTTGTGAACTGGTGTATTGTTCTGGTGGAAATGCCACTGACCCGATTTGAAGAGTGCTGGCCTCCTCCCCAGGAATCTCTTCCTAAACTTCCTTAAAATCTCAACATAGCAACCCTAACCCTAACTTTTTGGCCAATCAACTCTGGTCTCTTGACTTTCTTGCTCTTCGTACACCTCTCATCATCCCTCCCAGACTCCGTGCCTTCCTTGAATCTTTTATACTATTCAAAAACGGATGCTCGATTCATGCAAGATGTTCCAAAAGCAGTTTGAAGCATTCCATACGTTTCTGTGGTATTTTTTCCAAGTTTCAAATAGAATTTTAATGCATGTCGTTCTTCTAAAGTGTCAGATTGCATTTTTGAAATTCACCTGGTGTGACAATAAGGCTTTAGTAGGGTGTATTCCAAGTGCTGCTGTAACTGTAAATTTGAGCCTGAAATCATAAAAATTGGTCAGTCATCTCAGAAGATGTATAGCAATAGCATAGTGAATTTTCAAGAGTCTATGACAATTTTAAATGCCTGTACAAAAAAGTCTGTAAACTAATCATTATGCACATCGTATTTATCAAAATCTAATTTGTAGGATGAATATGCAAACTAATCTTTTCTTTGACACTGTAGATCGCTACTTAGCTGTATATTTAAGGAAACAATCAAAGCTGTTTAATCAGCAAGCCTTGATAATGACACACACACACACACACACATATATATATATATATATATATATATATTAGAAATCCATCAAAGCCCAAGGAACGTTTGAAGTCATATCTCGGTAAATGCAAATTTCATGGGGAGGATAGGGAGTTCGTTACCAGAAATAGACTGCATTGGTGCCGTATGGAGACAGAATATATCAAAGATGAACGTATCTGAGAATGCCGCCTTCAAACGTTTCCTTTGCAGAAGTGTGTATGCCACGGCCCGAGGTAATTACCAGGGACATGTCAACAGTTTATTCCAAAAGTTCCGCTGATCGCTCACTGAAGATAAAGGTCACATGAGCTAGAATTCTCAGCCTGTTCGTAATCAGTCTGACATTCTTGTTGGAGAAAAAACTGATTGGCAATGTTCGACCTGTGATTGGTTCTATCACTTAATCGTCGGCTTAAATAGTTACGTTTGGGTTTAATGATTAGTTTAACTTTGAGGGAATGTCAACACGTTTTAGGGTATTTCATACCTAAAGTTTAGGGAATTACCGGCCAATTGGCCTATTGGTAGAGTGTTCGCCAATGAGCCAAGAGACTGGGGTTCAATCTCAGGTCGAGTCATACCAAAAATGGTAACACTCAGCATCATAAGGTACGTTTCAAGTGTAAAGTGAAGGAATTCAGGAAGTGGAGTAGCGGCCTCCCCTACACCTCGGTGTAGTAGCTATTGAAAAGGGAGCTTTCAGAAAGCCCTTGACTACAGTTGTCAACTTTGTTCATTGTACAATTTATTCATTGTATGTTAATATTTACATTTTTGTGATGTTGTTTTAGAGCTGTTCTTTTTTTCTTTTCTTTTTTTTTTTTGCTCACGAATACAAATAATTTTAAACAGATTTAATTGACACATAGTTGAGAATTTTACCAGTACTACTACGCCACACTTCCCAAATCTCCAGAAGCGGAACTTCACCATCAAATACAGTTTAGTATCATACAAAAGACGACCCTTTTAGGCGGTTATACCCTTCTGCAATCAGACTATACTGAACGTCATCTATCTGGGCGTATTTATATTTGGGTGGGCCTGTCATTGGTTATTACTGACACAACAGTGGAAGCTGGTTGTTGCTTATCTGAGAGACACTATATATTCACTGACCAACCCAATTTTAGACTGAGGAAGTCCTTACAATGAAAAAGAATGAAATATCTCTTCGACTAAACTTTTGTAAGTGTTTATTTATCCATCTTTCCACTTATTTTTATCATCTTGTCAGATTCACCACAATCCATCAATTCAACGTATATATATATATATATACGAGGATCATTAAATACGTTTCCAGACTTTTTCCGTATGGACACTTTTACTGATAGTTCACACATGAAACTCTAGTCCCCTTCCAAGTAATCACCTCCAGCTCCAATGCACTTGTTGTACCGTTCCAACAATTTCTGAAAGGCCCCAGGGAAGTCTTCTTGTGTCAGCGGGTCAATGACCTTCGTCACAGTCTCTTTCATCTCCTCAATTGTCTCATAACGACAGCCTCTGAGCTTAGGGAATAACCAAAAGTCACAGAGAGCAAGGTCTGGACTATAGGGAGAGTGAGGAACTGTCTTGATGCCCATCTTGGTCAAATAGTCTGTGACAAGGATGGAGTTGTGGACTGGTCTATTGTCCAGCTGGAAATGCCACTGACCCGATTTGAAGAGTGCTGGCCTCTTCCGAACGAATCTCTCTTCCTGAACTCCCTTAAAACCTCAACATGGTAACCCTAACCCAAACCCTTTGCCCAATCAACTCCGGTGTATTGACTTCCTTACTCCTCCCACATCTCTCATAATCTCTCACAGAATCCCTGCCTTCCTTGAATCTTTTATACTATTCAAAAACTGATGCTCGATTCATTCAAGATGCTCCAAAAGCAGTCTGAGGCATTCCATATATTTCCCTGGCAAACAGAATTTTATTGCATATCGTTCTTCTAAAGTGTCCCCACGTCCAGATTGCATTTTTGAAATTCAGGCAATTGTAGGGTGTATTCCAATTCCTGCTGTAGCTGTTCATTTGAACCCGAAATTAAAAAAATTGGTCAGTCATCTCATAAGAGGTATAGCAATAACATACTTAATTTTCAAGAGTCTATGAAAATGTTAAATGCCTGTACAAAAAAGTCTGGAAACATATTGAATGCACCACACACACACACACACACATATATATATATATATTCATCTTTATATCTAATCTATAATTTTCTTGGCGCGAAAAAAAAACTGATGGTACAATTTGCAAATTCTTGAAACTGATATCTGGGGAAAAATTCAGTAAAACAAAGAAAAGACGAAAAACACACGGGTTACTTGAAAATAATCAAGCGGGACGAATGTATAGGCAAAAGAAAAAATCACATAGAATTACCTAAGCAAAAACGTAATCAAGTCCTCTATACATATTCTGAAAATAATTCCTACATGCCCAATAGGGAGTCTACCTAGGTTTCACCTAACGGCTTTTCAGGATCGCACTCTTCAGGCCTGTGCAATCCTGAAGAGCTGTGTGGGGAAACCTAGATAGACTTGCTCTTGGCCACGTAGGAATTATCTTCATTATATATATATACATATATATATATATTGATTGCCACATCTTGACAGATGATAACTTATTTTACCCCCTAAGTTATTACTTAAACATCCTGATTATGGACTAATTTCGAAAAATATACACGATGCGTAAGATTATAACGTAGAAAACCACTTGGCAGTCTTTGGATTATTGTACTATATGCGTGTATATGACACTTTAGTCACTCTCTGGGTTTACAAAGCTACGAATCATCCCTTCGTGTAGATGAAGCATTGAAGAAAATGAATGTTCTTGGGTCCATGCTCTGATGCTCCTATGACAAAGCAGTACTTTGTGTAATGAGCTACATTGCTTTTCCGGTCTTTCTTGAAGACATGGATTTGCTGACCGAAGATTCCTCTAACAGAGAATCTCTGCCTATATGATTCAACAAGTTTCTTTGATGATATACAATTGTAGCAGCTGGACAGATCCAAAAGCAGTTATGGATAAGCTCGATGCCAGTCATCGGGAACATAATCACAGAGTATAATCACTGGACACCGATCGCCAAAACAGCCTAATATCCCACAAGACAATGTTACACGATAAGAAGCACCATTCCACTTATGAGCAAGTGTGAAATAACAACGAATGTTAACATTTGGACATGTGCTATTGATGCTCATAAAAAACCTGCACATACATCTCGGGGGTTGCTGTAATAGGGTCCAACAACTACATTGATACCATAGGGTTTGCACTGGACAAACTTGATTTCTTAGGTGCGG
Source organism: Sepioteuthis lessoniana (assembly GCA_963585895.1). NCBI lineage: Eukaryota > Metazoa > Mollusca > Cephalopoda > Myopsida > Loliginidae > Sepioteuthis > Sepioteuthis lessoniana. The sequence goes on from OY757914.1 coordinate 43,761,499, forward strand.
GTACTCCACCGAAAAGCAGAACTGGTTGCTTTAAAATAAGGCAAGTGCCTGAGGGAGCGAAACACCCCGTAAAAGACATGACAGTGACTTCAAATGAAGGACTAAATGTGGCTGAAGGGTGTTCCAAATAACTATAGCTGTAAAATGCAATAAAACACAGTTACTTGAAACCATATAATTGTGTATAAACTTATTAGCAATAGATAGGAATACTTGATTCCGAGTAACTCTGCTAACAAAAAATTAATTATATTTTTTAGAAATGAGAATAAAAACGTTTGGCATGTAACGTTGAATATATAAATGCTTATATTAGTTTATTGGTAAATTGCATATCAATCTTCTTAGGGTATTTAATGCCAAATCAGTCCTTGTAGAAGAACAGTAGTGGTACTATTTACCTCATAGCTGGGGGTGGTATAGGTGCCCGTGGTGTAATGGTTATAGTCATAGGAAATGGACACGGCGACACGAGTTAAAAATCCTGGACGAAACTGATTGCATTTCACATAGCACTAATACCCTTGGGAAAGGTATGAATCCAATTATTCTCCCTCCAGCTATGGGTAAATAGTAGGGCAGACTGTTTTCTTCAGCCTTGGTTAGGCAGCTAGTCTAGGAGAAGGAAAACACTGAATTCAAATCTGTTGAACCCCGCTTAAAAATTGACCTTGTGTCATATCCAGCCCGGGCGAGAGGGTTTGGTAAATATGATAACGGAGTTCCTACCTTTCCCAACGGTATTTGTCCGAAAGTGAACGACTGAAGTCTGATCTCGCTTACTACGATTCCGCATTAACCATATACATAAATGTTTATGGTTATAATCATTCATTTACAAATAACTCACTTTCCGGTATTAGATAACCCATAAAGAGTTTATATACCGTAAAAAGATAAACAAAATAAATAAGAGGGAAAGTGAGTGAGTTTTTGAGTGCATGTGTGTGGGAAGAAGAGAAAGAGAGAGAAAAAGAGAGAAATAGAAAGTTTCTTACCTCGTTTTATTATGCTCAAAATTTCTATCTATATAAAAAAAAAACTAGACTTGCGAGTAGACTGTGAATTCTCCCGTCGCCATTTAAAGTTTAAATTATATTCAAACATTATAACAAGCAATAAGAGCATAAAATTTCAGCACACTTTGTGAAACGATTATTCAAATCGGATACTGAATAGGTGACCCGAGTGGAAATCCAGAACGAATGTATTTGTTTCATTTCCCTGTAATAGCCGTGAGAAAGACACGAATACATCTCATCTTTCTCCAGCTATTTGTAAATAGTATGGAAAACTGGATCTTTTAGTTTAGGTCAGTTAACTAGGAAAACTCTAAATTCAAACCAGCTGTACTTCTATGAACAATTGATCTTGCGTTGCATCCTATTATCTAAATACATACTTTTCTCTACTTTTTAGTGAGGAAATACGTTCAGCTTGATTTTTCAAGGACAACAGATTATTTGACAGTGTAATTTTAAACATAAGTTAATCGACATAATAATCCATCGTAGATTGTGATGTCCTGAACTTGCAGGGTCTGCTAAGCCTGCATTACAATGAATGACTTGTTAGAATGTTTTTTTTTTCTTTCACTGTCGCGACCTGGGATTGAACCCAGGATTACCGGCCCATTGGCGAACTCTCTGACCACTAGGCCAATGAATGCAAAGTACCCTTTTATTGCCATCGATCCCATGTCCACTCTGACCCGGTGTGGTAACACTTAAAAGAATCCTATCAAAAGGTCAAATAAAACTAAACTGTGTACTTATGCAAAACGGAATTGCTTGAAATAGAACTGTTTTGACATTTAACTGCATGTAAATAAATGAGTGATGGTTAATGGAATTGTTAGTGATACATGGCAATATTTGGAACCATTTAAGTTTGTTGACTAAACTGAATAGCTTGAAATAAAACTCTCTATGACTTTTAAACTATGTGTTAATGGATGTCATTTTCCCCACAAAAGGCCTTGAGTTCGTTCCCGACGTTCCGTGAGTCATGTCTTTTAGTAACTAGTAGTATGACATTCGTTTTTCTTCTATGTTAGATGCTAGTTGTTATGCGAAGTTACTTTAAGAAAAATGATGATCATAAAATTTGGTACATGTCGGGTAAGGTTATCTTCTATCTGTTTCCACTTTTATTTCTTCTTTACACGTCCCGTAACATTGTTTTATCGTTTGGGCATTTCTCATGTACCGTGTCTCGGGCAGAAATAGTCTGAGAGCACTCATTCCTCTCCAAGTCCACATCTGGCTCAGATTCAAAGTTTTCCTTTTCTAGGTCGGTTTCCATGCCAAGATTAAAGATGCCAACTATTTACTCCTTGCTGCAGATGATATTAGTGCTGAGTGAAAGGGAAGCAGCCTCGTTCAAGATTTGAACACCAGTATCCAGGTTCATTTTCTTCCACGTTAAACGTTATGCCACGAGCATCTTTACTAATGCCCCGCTAAATGCGTGATCAAATATAACTGGCGCAAACTGTACATTCAAGGATGTGCATGTATCTATGTGTGTTTGTTTGCATGAATATATATATATATATATATATAAGAAAACAGTCCTTTTTATGCTGTCATTTTGGTCGCTATAACTCAGCTTGATGTGAAAAACAGCGGTTATTATGGCTTCCGTCTTTTTATCAGCCACGTACCGGCTCCATGTCTTTGTTGTAATGTCAAAGCGTCTTTATCGAATTACTGTGTTTCATTTTATTTTATTTAATTTTTTTAAAAAGCAAAACCTGTCATGTCTGTCTTATCAGCCTGCCATAAAGGGTTTCTCTTCAACAATCCAACCAGATGACAACGTTGTACTCTCAAGGGTGTCATTGGCGTTCGTTTATTTATTTGTTGATTTTCATTTTATACCTTTTTTTTTTTTTGGTTTTTCATTCTTTTTATTTTTCCTTTTTTTCAGTCAATACATTTGATGCTAAATGAAATCAGTGACGTTAATGTGAAGGTGATTCAAGAGTTAGGTAATTTATAATGCATGTGAAATATTAATAACATATCCGATTTGCGACTGGTGCAAGTGGAACCGAGTTCAAATTCGGTGAACCGAGTTCGAGTCCTAGTCATGATTGTATGGGTTTATATATAGCAACAGAAAATCATTCTCTTCTCAGCTATTAGTAAAATATAATGTCTACTGGGCTTTCTAAAACTGTCGGGCAACTAGAACGTGGATTAAGACTGCGGGTTTCCCATGCAGCAGGTATTCTCTTTCTGCAACGCATGTTGTTCAGTGTCGGTTGGTTGGTTGTTTGTTTTCTTTTTCGACGTATCAACCATTTTCGGGTCATCTAACATGGAATTAAATTTCAAACAATTCAGTTGAGTATAAGTAAAGTTTTTGTTTTCTAACGGTTAAATGTCAAAATAGTTTTATTTCAATCTATTCTAACATTAGTACTCAGTTTGAATGTCAAAAACAGTTCTTTATCAAACAATTCAGTTTAGTATAAGTGCATAGTTTACTTCTATTTGACCCATCGATAGGACCATATCAGGTACTAGCATTCCGGGCTAGAGTGAACTTGGGAGCGATGGCAATGAAGGGGTACTCCGCATTTCTCAAAGCTCCAGCATTACTGGAGCATCACAATCATATATTTTAGTGTCATAAAAAGGACACACGTTGGGTTAAGTCTTACCCCTCTGCAGAGAAGCAGTCAGTGTATTCAATAGCGCCAGCATAATCGGCAGTTTTCTATGTCATCACAGAGTTTACTAAACGAGACTGAAGATAATTGCTTTCAGGACTTCAATCCCTAGTTTTGAATTCAGAATTTTTCTTCTTTCAGACAGGTTATCTTCTGACAACTTAAATGCCCAGTCTATTTAATTTTTGCGGAAAAGGATTGACATCATAACTTATGGCCTTGTCGGATTGAGTTACAGAATACACCGACTGCATCTCTGCTGAGGAGTAAGACCCCCCGCTCAATGAGCGTCCTGATATGACACTAAACAATCTAATGGTGAGGCTCCAGTTAAGAAGGAACTTTAGGGAATGCAAGTATGGAAATTTACTAAGCTTTTGCTTAGATGTGGCACAAGGCCATATGAAAGGGGCACCCAATGAGACTCGAACTCACTCGTCTAGGTTTGCTAGTCAAGCTTGCTAACCATTACACCACCAGAGGCGCCTTGGGAATGCAAGTATGTAAGTAAAGTTGGAGACCGTAGTCGAGGGTGACCAGAAGGCTCCGTTTTCAATAGCTACAACTCCGACGTCTATGGGAGGGTGCTACTCTTTTCCCTGGAGCGCTCCACTTTACCCTTGATACCTACCTTATATTGCTGGGTGTTAAGAAAGAAGGTATCAAGTACCATTTTAAACTCTTTGGTACGACGTGACCAGGGATTGAACCCAGGATTACCGGCCCATTGGCGAACTCTCTAACCACTAGGCCAATGAATGCAAAGTACCCCTTTATTGACATCGATCCCATGTCCACTCTGACCCGGTGTGGTAACACTTAAAAGAATCCTATCAAAAAGTCAAATAAAACTAAACTGTGTACTTATGCAAAACGGAATTACTTGAAATAGAACTGTTTTGACATTTAACTGCACGTAAATAAATGAGTGATGGTTAATGGAATTGTTAGTGATACATGGCAATATTTGGAACCATTTATCTTTATTGACTAAACTGAACAGGTTGAAATAAAACTCTCTATGACTTTTAAACTATGTACTAATGCTAAACTGAAATGTTTGAAATAGAAATGTTTATATGTTTAAAAATGGATTCGGCATGAAATAACTTAGTTGATATGCCATAAAATCACTTTGATGAAATAAAACTCGAATTGTTCCAAGCTGTAGCCGTGTCAGTACTATTGTATGACTGCAATAGCAGGCCATTAAAAAAGCACTGAGAGAAAAAGCTAGATGGGAACTACACAAGTAGGCTTCTAACTGTTTTGAGCATATCCTTATTGTAGCAACCCACAAATAACACAGCTGTATAATCACTTACCTTCCATCCATGGGATGAGCTCTCCTGGGGAAGCAAGAACAAACTAATATTCTACCGGGGACTCCCATATATGGATACAGACGCCTCCTTCAACACATATGTATTCATACGTATGTATTTCAATCCCATGGCTCCTTATTGCATAACAACCTTACTAAGTTCACTAATGATATCATCAGGTCAAATTATTGAGCAAATAGTGAAATACATCTCTTACTTAATGACTTTCAACATTTTGCAACTGGAATAGGCCACATTGCAATTGGCTGTCATTTTCAAACTCAGAATCTCTTTTATCTGACAAATTTCCAATGTTGGAGTGAACTCATTTACAGTTTGAGCAAACAAGAGAATAAACCAAATCATGTTTCCTGAAAGAAAGTTTTGTCCTAATGTAATAAAATCTATAGATTTTATTATATCGAAAAATCCAAGGCTGTTGATATCTGATTATCAATCAATTTTAGCCTCTCTCAACAAGTATCCATCATATGACACTAAACCATCTGATGGTGACGTTCCAGTCCTTGAGCTTTGGGGAATGTAGACTAGTTCTTTATTGCTATTACTACCAGGTGTACTCAGATCCTGAGTGGTAGCACCTGTTAGGGTCCCATCTATGGGGCAAATTGAATTATTTAATCATTTACTATACTTGAAATCATGTGTGCACATTATTGATTAATAATAAATTGAACTACTAGTATTTTGTAACAATGCGTGGAACTAGTGTCGGAACGCAGTACCTGAAACCAATTAATTGTCTTCAAACAAATGAACTCTTACTCATTTAAAAACTCTAAACTACAAGGTATTTTTTATAAGTCATGTATATTTGATATATATGCATAAACATGATGTGACTTTGAAAAAACCGGAAGGATTGATATGCCATGAAACACAACCAACTAACCCCTATTTCAACCTGATCATATCTATCTATCTAATTCGGCTCATATCTATTCAGGCGAGTGTAGTCTGCTTTGTATCCTATCTATATATGAATTTTTTACCCAACATGCGATCTTATTGAAATGAAATTCTGAATTTCGTATGTCTTTTTCTTTCAGTCTGTCCATATAAAAAAGTCAGATTTTGTTACTGCTGGATCATGTCACTGGCTATAGGTTTTACTAATTAGTACGTATATATATATATATATATATATATATATATATATATATATATATATATATATATATATGTGTGTGTATAAAACTTCTAAATGGATTTTAGATAGAGCATTATGTAATAAATATTAAATGGTATATATATGATTTTGGTCTCCTACAGCTTAAATTTCCCGACATCGATCTTCCGGTGCGCAGTTAAATGAACTGAATAGTATAGAAGTTCATCAATTTTCCCACTCTCATTTTTTTCAGTCTCTTCTTTGTATTAAAAAAATCTGTAAGCTGACCTAAGCTAGTTATGTGGCGAATAAGAAAGGAGAAGTATGTTTCGAATGTGCATCTAACGACAAACGTTTAGGAATTTTTAGTAATTTATTCTATTTTAGGAATCCTATTTTTCACAAAAATTTTTTTCCAAGCACAATATACCTGATTTTGACACCCTCATTTAAGCGGACCCTCTTCTTGAAAATGTTCTCTCGTTGTTTTAAATTCCAATATATACATACGTACTTTGACAGCGTTGTACTATTTGCATAATCTTTATTGTATCTTTGTTTCAGGATTCACTTTTAACCAAATGTAAAACTTGTTGGATCCTTATACATTTTTCTTACCATTGTTTGGTACACCACATTTATAGTCAACCCTTTAACCTCTGAAGGACAATTCTTAGAATTATAATTGCAGCGGGATGATCTCATATCTACAGTTTGTTCAGTCTCGTGGGGATGGAAATCAGACCTAACCGATAAAATGAAACGCAGTTTCTTCCAGGCAGCGGTCACATCGATACTGCTATATGGCTGCACTACATGGACGCTAACAAAACGGCTGGAGAAGAAGCTAGACGGCAATTACACAAGAATGCTACGTGCAATCTTAAACAAGTCCTGGCGGCAACACCCCACAAGACACCAACTGTACGGCCACCTGCCCCCTATCACGAAAACTATTCAAGTTAGACAAACCAGACATGCAGGACACTGCTGGAGAAGCAGGGACGAACTCATAAGAGATGTACTCTTATGGACCCCCACACATGGCCGTGCAAAAGCAGGACGACCAGCACGAACATACATTCAGCAGCTATGTGAGGATACGGGATGCTGTCCTGAAGACCTACCTAGAGCGATGAACGATTGGGAGGAGTGGCGAGAGAGGGTCAGGGATATCTGTGCTACCAGCGCGATATGATGATGATGATGATTATATTGACAGTACTAACTCATTTTTGGCGTATTTTTGCTAAGTATTTTATACGGCTTCCTTGCTTTGGGAATATTTTTCTTTATCTAAGAATCTTTTCCTTACTTTTCTTTTTATTGTTTTGTTAAATGAAGGATTAAACTATTTCATATTCATTCTATGTTTATCCATATCTCATATTGGTTGCTCGAGTTGTTTTCATCAAAAACATGTTTTATAATTTTGTGTTCACCTGCTTTTAGCTCTATTTCATGTTCTATTTATGCCTGTTACTTGAGTCTGAAGACAATCCATGATAAAATAATAATAAGCCTTATCAAAACATGTCGAATGAGAGTTTGATGAAATGTTTATGTAAATTGGGATACAATTTGCTTTTTTGTAGAGATTCTTTGCTTTCAAGATCGAATATAACATCCAACGAGTTTATCATTTTCATGTTCTTCATTTCTTTTGTGGACAGGTAAAGGGTCTGGAAGAAAGACATGAACTCGGGTTTACATGGAACAAAGTAATTTAACAAAAGTATAATACAACAGAGATAAAAAGGTGCTGATCGTCAGTCTGACTGCCAAAATGTTAGGCTGGGGAGAACTCACAACCGAGATTAATGTTCTCCCGATATTAAAATAAAATTTTTGCCCTTAAACAACTTTACACACACACACACACACACACACACACACACACACACACACACACACACACACACACGTATATATATATATATATATATATATATATATATATATATAATGAATCCATATGTGTGTGTATGTGTATTATAATTGATAAAGGACTTCAGGCATAATGAGTTGGACGATACTTAAAGAAATATCCAACCCTGTCCGTGGGGTTTGTAATACGCTGACTCTATCCCCTGCAGATGGCAAAGACCCACAAAAAAAAAAAAATCAGATGGCAAGGCTCCAGTTCTGAAAATCTCTCAAGTGTGGAGTATCGTCATTGCTATTACTACCAAGTCTTCTACGCTGTACTTGGAGGGGTATTATCTCTCAAGGTACCATCTATGGGTTAATCATATCAGTTTGAAGATTGCTCGTATGTGATAGAACAGGGTGAGAAGAGCCAACATCTTAAGAAGCACCAACACAAAAGGCAAATCTAAACATAGAATGAAGTGATTCCTTAACCTCTTGGCATAAAATAACCCTTGATAGATTTCATTAGACTCAACCAATCAATGGATCAATCAATCGATCAGATGACAATAAGTATTGAGTAAGGTTACTGAGTTTGTGCGCGTAAATGCTTGGGCATTCAAGCGTGTGTGTATAAACTCAAACAATACTGATATCCATCTTATAGAATGATAGATTGACTGATTTTAACGACATGTAATTCCATCAAATCATCATCATCATCATCATCATCATCATCATCCTGTTGCACCACCAGCACGGATCTCCCTGACCCTCTCTCGACACTAGTCACTATCGTCCATCGCTCCCAGCAGGTCTTATAGACTACATACTGTATCGGCACAGATCTGTTGTACATATGTTCTAGCCGGTCGTCCTGTCTTTACTCGTCCTTATGAAGGGGTCCACAGAAGTATATCACTTAGGAGCTCATCACCACTTCCTCAGCAGTGCCTGACATCTATAGTTAGTCTAACTTGGATAGTTTTCGTGACGAGTGGTAGGTTGCCGTGCAATTGCTGCTTTGTGGAGCGCTGCCTCCAGGATTTGTTCATTATTGCTCTCAGCATTCTTGTGTAATTGCCGTCAAAATTTTTTTCATACTTTCTAAGCACGTTGTCTAGGCAGACGATAAACAGGTATGGGGCTAATGTGTCTCCTAATAGCACACCTGCTTCAATGTCGAAGTAGACTGTGTCTCCATCCAGGGAGCGGACTTTTAATTTTGTGGTTTTATATAGCATCATTATGGCTAGTCCGTAGGTGAGTAGTATTTGCTCCATCTTCCCTCTGTGTATGGAGTCAGAGGTCTTGGAGAAGTCGATAAATAATATTGTTGCCTCAAGGTTTTTTGCACGTACACCTTCTAGAATTCGACAGATAGTCAAAATTTGTGATGTCATGGATCGATTTCTCCGAAAGCCATTTTGGTTTTTTCAAAGTATCTTCTCAATTATGATTTCTATGCCGTTGCGTTGTAGAGTATAGTAGATTTGTGCCGCTATTAATGTAGAGGTTATATCTCGGTAGTTCTAGGGTATTCCGAGGTCAAACCTCTTAGGGAAAGGGACGATGCATCCCTTTGTCAATCTGTCAGTTGTTATTTTGGTTATATACGGCATTACAGTATCGTAGCAGTATGTCGTCGAATTTCCTGGTCTTCCATAATTCTGGGGGTATTTCATCAAGCCTGGCAGCTTTCTTATTTAAAATTTTTGTTGGTACTGAATCGAGCTCTTATTGCGTAAACTTTCGTAATTTGATGTCTAATTGATTATTAATAATTTTCGTGATTGGTTCATACGTAACTTTCAGAGGTTTTCCGAATAAATTCTCGAAATATTGTTTCCATGAGTGTATTCGTTCTTCTTAGATCATAGTTTTCAGTTTAGTTTTAACAGTACTCTTCCTTCTCCTCACTTCGTTTACCATTTGCCATGCTATCTTAGATTGTCTATCTTCAACCAAGTTTCTTATCTTATTGATCTGATTTTGTATGTATTCTATAGGCATACCTACACCACCTGTAGTGGCATTAACAGAGTTTTTCCACGCAGATGCAGTGATTAACGTCCATCCATTGCCGCTACTGTGATATTCAATATATTGTCTATGAAAGTATCTGTGTTCTTGTATGCATCAAATAGTATATATATATATATATATATAAACTCATTGAGAAAAATGTTACTTCAAAATATTCTGTCTGGGGACAGTGAGCTTTTGATTTTCTTTTAAAGAAGGCATGAAACTAACTGTAAAATATTGGATAAGAAAAGTGAGACATCAGAACACTGAGTATTTTATTCAATGCTCTGAAATGATTCTTCTTTCTATTTTCATTTTTCATTCTTTTCTCATCCATTGCTAAGTATATCATCATCATCATCATCCTCAAGTCACACTGCTTGACTCTCTCTCTCTCCCTCTCCCTCTCTCTTTCTCTCTCTCTCTCTCGCCCGCTCCCTTTCTCCCGCTCCCTCTCTCTCACCTTCTCTCTCCATTTGTCCTTATCACCATCGTTCACGGCAGGTCATCTAGATTACATCCATTGTCCGACAGAGCTGTTGTTGATTAGTTCTTTTTGACCGGCTAATACTGGCACGTCCATATGATGGGATCGATAGAAGATGTCTTAATCGTCTAATTTTGATTCGTTTTAGAGATGGGAGCTAAGTAACCATACAGCTGTTCTTTTATGTTGTGTTGCTTTCTTGATTTGTTCAATATACCTCTTAGTACCCTTGTGTAGTTCCCATCTACAATTCTGAATGTTTGTGGAAGTTTATCTTCAAAGTATTAAAAAGAATTCCAGCGTCTGTCTACATTCAACTTTATACATTAATAGATAATTAAAGTAAATTTATATATATATATATATATAGTACAATATTGCCCAGTCAGCTAGGGCTGTAGAATTCACTGACTGCACATTTGCATAGGGTAAAAGACCACCCTCTAATGAGTGTCCTGATTATGAGATTAAACAATCTGATGGTGAGGTTCCAGCAGTGCTGGAGCTTTGGGGAATGCGGAGTATCCCTTCATTTCCATCGTTACCGGATCCACTCTGGCTCTGAGTGGTAGCACCTAATAGGGCCCTATCTATGGGTTAAATAGAACTAAAAGCATACTTATGCTAAAATGAATTGTTTGAGTAAACTGAATAGCTTGAAATAGAAATGTTTGTGACAATTAAACCGTACTTACATTTAAACTGCATGCTAATGCTTAACTGAATTATTAGAAATAGAACTGTTTTTCGACATTAAAAATGTATTTACACTTAACTGAATTGTTACATATAACTGCTTGAATAGTTTGAAATGGCAATGTTTTGACAATTAAACTGTGTACTTATGCTAAACTGAACTGTTTTCAATAGAACATATTATTTACATAAAAATAGATTTGGCGTTAAATAACCAACAAAGGTTGATAGGCCATAAAACCCAACAAACCAAACTATATATATATATATATATATAAGGTCGAATTTTTCTTTGGATTTTACAGAAATACTTGGGTTAGTCCAATATTTTTCAATATTTTGCAACATGCTCGTTTGTGGCGCAAAACAGTTCAAACCATGATAGGTACTCGATCTTGTTGGTAGTATCCGGGTAGTTTGTTCCCGTACTTGTTAAGCACTGCTTCACGCTATTCGGAAACATGTGCCTTACGAATTTGAATTGACCCATAACGCCGCGAAGAAACAGAAAATATTTGTATTGCCAAAGTTGAAAATATAGCTGATCACAATAAAGAAACCAGAAGGTTTTACAAATTTAGCTAATTTTTTAAGCCTCCTACTTACAATTGAGACGGCTCGTTCTCGTTTAAAAGACATATTCTCTTTCGCCAGTGGTCCGAGAGACCTGGGTTCAGTCCCAGGTCGCATCATACTAAAGACTTTAAAAGTGGTATTTGATACCTCCTTGCTTAACACTCAGCAATATAAGGTACGTATCAAGGGTAAAGTGGAGCAATCCAGGGAAAGAAGTTGAGCCTTCGCTTACACCTCGGTTTAGTAGCTATTTTAAAAAGGAGCTTCTGGTCGCCCTCGACTTCAGTCGTCAACTTTATGTACTTACGTTAATGTGGAGTCCACTATTTCCTGCTGCTTGCTCTCGGCTATGCAGTGGGGATTCAAATCTGACAGAAGCGTTTCTAAGAAGCGCTAGATCATCTACATAATCTGCGTCTGTTATAATTTTTGTATGATGTCGACTGCTTCTTGCATTTTAGCATAAATCCATTTTTTTTTAAAAATCTATTGATATTTGAATTACGTCGTGTAGGCAGAGTATTAACAGAAATTATGCTAATGTAGCTCCTTATCAAACTACAACCACAATTTTGAAGAAGTCAGTGTCTCTATCAGGGGAAAAAACATTTCTTTCATGTTTCTATAAAGCATTGTCATAGCTGTAACAGTTTGCTTAATGTTCCCTCAGTGTATAGAATCAAATGCCTTGGAGCATTCTGCAAACAATATTGTTGACTCAAGATTTTTTACTCACACACCTTCGATGATTCGATGGATAGTCAGAATCTATGGTATGGATCGATTTCTCCGAAAACTATTCTAATATTTCAAAAGAATTTTCTCATTTTCAGGTTTGATACGATTTAGAAGCAGAGCAATAGTTTTTCTTTTGATTTTACAGATATACCTGCGTTAATCAAATGTTTTTCAAGATTTTGCAACATGCTCGTTTGTGGCGCAAAACAGTTCAAACTATATATATATATATATATATACACACACACACGCACAGATAGATAGATAACGCTGTATTTTTCTTGTGATCTTTCTGAAATGCCATTTACTGAATCGTAGCTGTAATAAAAGTAAAAATTATGCCACTGTAGTGGCTGATTCCAAGGTCATTTTTAGTATGAAAGAGGAGGATGCAGCCTTTTGTCCATTTCTCTATTGTATTTTGTTACTATACGGTGTTGTAAATTCGAAGAAGTAAGTCATCGAATTTCCTTGTCTTCCATACTTCGGAGGTATTTCGTCGTGGCTTGCTGCTTTTCTGCTTTTAATTTTTATCAGTACTACGTTAAAATATACAGAACGCACTCCATATTTATCCGTCCGAAGGGCAATGGAGTTTCGATATACTGTTTGAATTAGAGTCATGGTAATCTTTCATTGACTGTTTTTTTTTTCTTCATCAATAGACCCTCCTCAATTTGTGTTGATATCAATGAGTTCCCAGACTCTCTTTCTCTCTATATCTCTCTCCAATCTAATAGGCTATCACTTCTTGCAAGTTCTCTAGAGAGCTTCTTGTATCTATACAGAGCTGATCTATATCAGTCTTTGCTGGTTGTCAATTCCATGAGAGAAACACCGCTTATATATAAATTCTTTCTGCTCAAGCATTTCTTGTTCATCTTACTTCGGTGGTTTGTAAAATGGGAGGTAACTGGCAGTTCAGTTGTTGTTTTGTAGGGTGCTGTTTCCAGGATTTTTCAAAACGGCACGTAGAATTCTCATGAAGTCCTTATCTAGCTTTTTCTCCATTCATTTCATAAGAGTTTAGGTGGTGCATCCACAGAGTACGACGCTGCAACAGCTTGGAAAAATCCTGTTTCAATATAATTGACAATCTTTGATTAGTAGTCAACCGGATCCCTGCGCGTACATTGTCATTTCTTTCAGTAGATGAGATGTTGCAGCCGAAGTATGTGAACAGGTCTACTAGTTTTAGTGGCTGGCCATTTAAAGTGGAGATTGCTCTTTTTTTCTTTAAAATACGTGGATGCTGTTTTTATTTGCGTCCATGTAGACACAATGCCTCTTGATACTTGCCCTTGGCTATGCAGTCAGGATTTTGTTTGGACTGATGAATAACAATGAACCATCCTTGAATATTAGATATTAAAATAATGCCAATAGATGACTGTTCATTAGATACGAAAAAGTTTTTTTTAGACTGTCTCCAGTCCTGGCAGTCTGATACAAAAGAGAGAGAGGAAGAATTTGTAAGGATCTATGAATGAATCTCACTTACTGCTACAAAGAGACACCCACCACCCGTCCTGACCAACGGCCGACTCTCAAATTTTCAAATTCGCTAATTTCTATATATTCTGAAATGATGTATTTCATTGATGTGACGTCTTCTAACTAAAATCATTGCATCATATAATCATGATCATCACACGTGTCCCTAATTTCATCATATTTTTATTCAATTCCAATCAAACTTATGACACAATATGAATCCATTTTATTTACATTTGGTCTTCCTGACCCGACATGATTGGTGTCCTTTTTCATATCCTCAAACATACACGCGCGTACTACCCGACCACTGTGACAAGTTAAATTGAAAGAAAATATCACCGAACAGTTTAAAACCTCACCAAACTAAATATTGAAATAATCATTATAATCAATAATCAATAAAATAATTACTATAATTAATTACCACCCAAATTATTTTACATTTGTGCAAATGTGGGAAGTGCTAGATTATCTGTGAGAAGTGCGTCTATCAATGGGATATCATTTGCTTTTTTTTAAATTTTCCTTTACTAGATATATTGACGTTTTTAGTATGTAATATTGGCATATTACACGCACACACACACGCTCCCCCATGGGGTTTGAGCACTCTGGCAAAGGAATTTTTGGCCGCCGCACGCATAATGCAAAGCTATTCGAAAGAATTGAGCACTCTGATACCCGATAGGGTATAAAAATGTAAACAAACGGATGCTGCTGCTGATGTTGCTACATAATACCTTAAAAATTGCCTTAGCCAACGTGGTACGCTTGTTGACCAAGCGGTCTGAGACTAAGTCTAACGTAAAGTTGGACGGGTTTCGATCCAGGCTTCGAGCGTCCCACGTGTCTAGCCACACTGAAGAGTTCTGATAGAACGAAACAGTCTGTCTGTGGATGACAATATATATATATATAGAGAGAGAGAGAGAGTGAGAATGGAGTGAAATACTGTGCTAAGGCACCTCATTGCATGACTTCAGTGACAATGAGGAAGAGTTTCGGCGTCACAAATGGGGTGAAAGAACGATCTCTTTAGCCCTTTTGTTAAACCATAATAGTTCTATTACGCATCACTGTATATAATTGGTTGCTTCGTTTGTTTGTTTTAAGGCGTATCAACCCTTTTTGGTCCATTTAACGCCGGAATAACTTTTAAACAAATCAGTTTAGTATAAGTGTCGTGTTTGTTTACAGTTAAATGTCAAAATAATTTCAAACAATTCAGTTAAGCATAAATACACAGTTTCAATGTCAAAAACAGTTTTATTACAAACAATTCAGTTTAGTATAAGTACACAGTTTAGTTCTATTTAAAAACAAATTTATTTCAAACAGTTAAATTGAGCATAGTTACGCAGTTTAATTCTATTTGACCAATATATAGGACTCGATCAGGTGCTACCACTTCGGGCCTGATTGGACCTGAGAGTGATGGCAATGAAAGGGTATTCCGTGTTCCCGAAAGTTCCAGCATTAGATTGTTTAGTGTTTTATTCAGGACCCTCATTAGAAAGTATTACTCCTCTGCAAAGAAGCAGTCCTTCCGAATGGCCAATCACTGTTCATAAACAAACCACAATTGAGAAATGGAAAAAGATTTCATCTTCCCTTTCCTCGAAAAAGGTGATCTCAGAATATGCGGCATAACATCTAATACTATATCTCCTAAGGCTTATAATGTGCTTATTGTCAATTGAATCCGACTTGCAATGAAAAAAATTTTACGAAAGCTCAGAACTACTTTTAGAGAAATCTATCCTCAATTTCACAGATTCTGGCTATCCGTTTCAATCATACATCTTAGATGCATCAGGGAGGTCTTCAGTGATGCGCTGTCTTCATTGCCGATTTCGGGTTATTTCTGCATCATATCAGCGCCGACAGTAACTCCGGCTTGACTCTGAAAGAGCCAAACCGCCTCCGTGATCGCAACGTGCTACGCTCGTGCCTCTACCAAAGCAAAGAAAAAATAAATAAAAATCCGGACTTCGGCCGTTCTTATAGACATCTGTCTTTTAGTAAACAGCCAATGAAAACAGGGCATTCCACACTCCTCTGCTATATAGTACCATCTTTACCTCATCCGGTTTCTCCCTGCTACTTCCGGAATCAGTACCGAGGTCAGATGTTATTTTAATACTCGTCCGTGTCCATGATTTACACTTCACTAGACTTACACGAATTTCCCGCCAAATCTGTCCTATACTAATACTACTAAACTAACATGAATTAATGCCCCGCTCAAAAGTTATCGAATGAATCCCAGGAAAAAATGTCAAGTCAACACTGTTGTTCGTAGATTTCTCCAAGACTTGATTCCATACTCAGAGGAAAGATGGAGCAAAGACAACTAGCATAAGGTCTCCCCCTCCTAAAAAACAGTTATCGTTATAATGATACTTTACATGTATATGTATACTTTACACACACACACACACACACACACACACACATATATATATATATATATATATATATATATATACACACACACATATATATATATATACATATAAATACATACACATGCACACACACACATGCACAAACGCACACACACACACACATACACATATATATATATATATATATATATATATATATATACATGATATTATATATATATATATATATATATATATATATATATATATATATATATATATATATATAACGTTGTATTTTGCTTGTGATCTTTCTGAAATGCATTTACTGAATCGTAAATATTAAAAGACAACGTCAGACTTCTGTCAAGATAACGAGCTAGAAAAAGCTAGCATACTGCCCATGCCAAGGAAAGAAAATATTAAAAGCCATATTTTTATGCATTGCCACAAAGTTTATATCGAATTCTCTTGGCAGTACATCACTATTGTGACAAATAAATAAGTAAAAATTCAATAATTCTTCTGAAACCAAAAGAAAAATATAACTGAACCATATCTTGGAAGTACTGAAATAAAACTCGTAACTAAATCCGATCCTCGCTTTTTTTTTCTCTTCAAAAGATTGAGAGATTCTTCAAAAAAGAAAATAATCGTGTAAAAATGAAGAAAGCAACAAGATTTGGTTTTGTCATCGACAACTCGTACATTAATTTTTGTTTGAGATTTACGTCATGCTGTCTTCATTTTTCCATTCATAGGTTATCGTATTTTACACACTTTAACAAGTTTGTACAACGTAATGAACATTAGCATACTTGAAATATTAGAATATATTGTATTTTTTAAAGTCATCTGTGTCACGCCTATACACTCATTTCATGTGTCGTTAGATCTCTTCCAGTTTCTTTTTACAAATATGTGTTTAAAATTTATATATATGTATGTATGTATGTATGTATGTGTTTTAGTCAATTCTTATCTCTTTGTTATACATACATACACACACACACGTATAACAATATATATATATATATATATATATATATATATATATATATATATATATATATATATATATATATATACCTTCATTAAGAAGAAACACTGTTTTTTTCTGAATGAAATTATTGCTCTGTAATGGCAGTTACATTGAGCTCTTTACCAGGGAAATTTAAATGTTCACTCTTGAATAGTTTTCTTGTCCTGATGGAATTACTCCCAACTCCGGTTTAACTGGACCAAATAATAGTTATATATATATATATATATATATATATATATATATATATATATATATATATATATATATATATATATCGAGGTAGATATATATATATATATATATATATATATATAGAGAGAGAGAGATGATTAGGATGAAATTGATATGTAAGGTACAGAAAAGCGTCTTCAAACGATTACATTACTTCAATTATCCAGATGAAAATTCCCCGTACGCATTTTAGGTAGAACACTGATCGGTAAAAAATATGAATCTTTCTCAATCATTAAGCAGTCCGCTTATGCCACAACCAAATCTTTACTATGTAAAGGCCTGGTAGCCATGAAACAAACTAGAGTCTTTTACTTGAGGCGGCTATGTACTGGCCTGAATTACCAACAATTTACAATCATTATGGATATTTTTGGCAATGGACTTGTTAATGATATCCAATAATTACCCAATTAGCAACTATACTTATTACACAGAATCAATTATCATTTCTTGTTGATCAGAAAGCAGAGAAAGCGTACCAGCATAAAGCAATCGGAGAGATTTCAGCTTTTGCGAATATACTCATCAACGAAGAATAAAAAGATCTTACAAAAAAAAGTAAAAGAAAATAATAAGACACAGAGAAACAATATTTTTGATAACATTTAGAATTTTTATTCGTCAGTTCTTTTTTTATAGTTATAATCGTAGCTTTCACATGCATTATTTATTTATTATTTCATGGAATGAGAAAAACATACAATGCTCAAATTCAAGTCAACATCAAACCTGTTAGTACTAGTAATTAAGTTTCCTGAAGAGACAGAACCTAACTAGAATTATATGATAGAGAGACTTGAATAGACTATAATAGATACATAGATATGAATAGATTATAGTTGATAGAGTGATTGTTGGATTAATGTGAATAGACATAGATAGATAGATAGATGTTAAGCGAATTTATCTCTCCCTATATTTATCACACCCTTTTCCTGTTTTAACGACAAGAATCAGTGTTGACATTGAGGGAAAAAGAGCTAATTATATTCATCGTTTGATTCGATCTAAACGGATATTACACGTCCAAGGTTTTAATTGCATCATGCTTAAACGGCAGGTTAAGTACGTTTACTACTTGCAGGGCAGATTGCAAAAATATATAAAAATCTCAGAGGAAGAGAGTTATATGAAAAGATATTAAAGCAAAATGAAAAGAGAAGGGGAAAAGAAAAGCAAGAGAGAAAGTAAGAAAAAAGAACTGAGAAGGATAAAAAGTTAATGATATCAAACTGCGAACCCAGGAAGAAAGGATTAAAGAAAGAAGGAAAATTTGACTGGATAAAAAATAAATGAATAACACTTTTAAAAAATACCAAGAACAAAAGGAAATAAAGGAGGAAAAGATGAGAGAAATGGAGTTAATGACGTAGAAAAAGAAAGAAAAGATTGATAAAAGAAAAGATGGATGAAAAAGAGGAAAGGTTAATATGGTTAAATGAGATTAGAAAAAGAAAGTAAGAAAGAAAGGGAGAAAATGACAAGAGAGAGAAAAAAAGAAGAAATTGTAGAAAGAAAAAAAGAAAGAAAATGAATGAAAGAAAGAAAGGGAAATGGAATAAACGAACGGAATAAAAGAATGGAATAAAAGAGGATAAAAAAAGAAGGAAGGATGAATGAAAATAAGAAAAATAATTGGAAAGAATAAAGACAATAAGAAACAAAAGTAGAAAGAAAAGATGGAAGAAAGAATTAAAGCAAGGAAGAAAGTTGAAAAAGGTAAAAGAAACAAGGAAAGAAAGAGACAAAAAATTCGATATGAAAAAAAATAAACAGAATAAGAAAGAAAGAAAGAAAGAAAGAAGGAAAGAGAGAAAGAAAGAATGAAGTCCCAAGTAAAGACCAAATATATAAGGAAAAAAAAGTAGCAATGATGGAAGGAAGACGGGAATAACGAATAAAACTAAGAAGAAATTTAAAGAAAGAAGAAAAGAATGAAAAAAGGAATGAAAGCAAGAAAGAAAAGGAAAAAAGAAGGAAAGAAGGAAAACGAAGGAAAGAAAGGGGGAAAATGATATGAGAACCAAGATTTTCAGAAAATATAACAATAATAAAAGAAAAACAAAGAAAGAAAGAAAGAAAGATAGAACTTGAAGAAGAGATTATTTAAGTAAATAGATGAAAAACAGAAAATAATTAGTGAAAGAAAGAAAGAAAGAAAGAAAGAATTCTAAGCAGACAAAAGAATGAATGATGGGGTATTAATAAGAGATTATGATCTCATTTCTAAAAGAAAGAAAGAAAGAAAGAAAGAAAGAAAGAAAGAAATAGTTCGGAGTAGATTATAAAAAAGTAAAAAAAGAAAGAAAAATAGAGAATGAAGAAGGGATTATTGATTAGTAAAAGAAAGAAAGAAAGAAAGAAAGAAAGAAAGAAAGAAAGAAAGAAAGAATTCGAAATAAATTATAAAAAAGGAGAAAAAAGAAAGAAAAATAGAGTATGAAGAATGGATTATTGACTAGTTTAAATAAATAAGAGAAGGGAAGAAAGAACAACCAGAAGAGATTATAAAAAAGAAAAAAAGAAAACAAAGAAAGATGTACTTTCAAAACAGTTTAAGAAGTTATACATGCATTTTTCTGAAACATTCAGTAACAATAACCTAATCCTCCTTTGCTATAGTTAAATTGTACCACTATTACTCTTCTACTACCCTTGTTACATAGCCATATACACGAATATGGCCATGTGCGAAATGGACATCGAATGTTCATAACTCATTTCGATAACATGTATACATAAAGAACATAGGAATCTCGAAATTCGAAAACACGTAACGATATCTTGTTCAGGTACGAAACCCTTTTATTACTTTTGAGTTAAAGGTTTCGACACAAGGAGGAGAGACACAATCTCACTATGCCGTCTTATTCATTTGGCTCCTATCTCGTCCGACACCCACGGCGCACAAATTCGTCTCACCTCAGCGAGTCCCAATAGTCGAACCTCCTCGTTCGGCGTCTAGTTTTCAACTCTCTAACTTTCTTTCAATTCTCCACAAACCTCTGCTCGCTTCCAGTGTGTGACGTCACTCGCACTCCGTCACCCGTTTCGTCTCGGACTATTGTGACATCTCTGAGTGAGACCTTCGTTCGCCCGCACGCTCCCGCGTTCACACCTGCATCAATGTTTGCACTTAACTAACCCATGTGCTGAGCCGAAAGGTTCTCAGCCAAACTGAATCCAAAGGCATGAACCGAAATCACTCGGCTATTATATTACACCCTTGCTATGGCATTGAATAAACCACAAAGTTTTACATACCATTAAAGGGAGAAACGAAACAAGGAAAGGGGAGTTGTTTTCTGCTTTAATTTACATGAAATTCGCCAACCCTGAACAAAAAGCTGCAAAAATCAATCAGTCAAAAACAAAGAGATCGATTTGATCAATAGATGGGACGGTAACATATACCACCTCTCTGTGTCGATGTAGATCCAGATGTAATTGCAATGTAATGGTACTCCACACTCCTTAGAGCTTCTGGACAGGAGCCTCACTATCAGATGGTGCTTTGTCCAAGAGAAAATCTGTGGCTCTGTGGTACATCATTCTTGTCAATGAGCTTAGAAAGAAAAATTAAGTCTCCTATTTCATTTCACTTTTTAGGCTTTGAAAGATTTTTTAAAACTTTAAATCTAGCCCCACTTGGCTGGGGCTGCAAAATGCGCCAATTGCATATTACCATAAAAATCCATACTTGCTACTCCTTTGCAGAGGAGTAAGATTCCCCCTTACAAGTGTCTTCGATATGACACTGAATCATCTAATGGAGAAGCTCCTGTCCTGGAGCCGTGGTGAACGTCGAATAACTCTTCATTGGGTCGCATATTGCACTGCTGGACAAACAATGAAGGACTCTTAGATATATACACATATAATTTATATTTTTGTTCTTCGACGGCGACGATTGTGTGTATGTAGGAACACAGTCAGAGAGAGTTCGCACATATCTTTCTTCTGTGGCGGGGACCCTTTTTGTGAAGTAGTTCGGCGGCCGGAGAACACGCACGAGGATCTGACAGGTCTGCTTGAGGGACCAGCGGGTCTCTCCCTTCGCTTGAGCGACCGACGGATCTCTCCCTGTCGCTTGAGAGGCCAGTGAGTCTCTCCCATTCAGTCCAAATTTACAGACCTTATATTGTATTTTCACGACCCATGCGGACGTATGAACATCCTCTTTGCCGCACGACTTTTTTGTTTGTGGATGGTTATCGGAACTTATATACTTCCGATTTTTTCCGGTAATTTGTTGATCTTATCGGCGAACGGAAATATCTGTCACTCAATCCATAGGCTGTAAATCATATTCTCTTTCCTGTGAGACCACTTTGTTGATGTTATTTAGTTCATCGTCACCAGCTAAGCTAGTATATTACAATGGCTATTTCTTCCAGGTCCATTCTGACCCAGCAGTACCTATTAGAATCCTATAAATGAATCAAAAGATCTGTTTAATCATTTAGGTTTGAGCAAACAAATGACGGATATTAAATTGATGCTTACTGTCATAAAGCAATGCTTGAAACTAATTAACTGTGAGCCGACAAATGATTAATATTGAATTGGCCCAGCGGTTAGAGTGTTCGCCAATGGCCCGGGAGATCTGGGTTCAATCCCAGGTCGAGTCATACCAAAGACTTTAAAAATGGTACTTGATACCACCTTGCTTAACACTCAGCATTATAAGGTACGGTTCAAGGGTAAAGTGGAGCAATCCTGGGAATGGAGTAGCGCCCTCCCCTACACCTTGGTGTATTAGCTATCGAAAAGGGAGCCTTCGGGTCACCCTCGACTATGGTCGCTAACTTTACTTACTTACTTACATATATTGAATATAATCATTAATATTAGATACTTGAAACCATTTAAATGTGTGCAAAGAAATGCTGTCTGGTTCTTTTGAAAATATTACATACAGAACGGTTGTTCTTACATATATTGAAAATATGATTTGTAAACAGGGTTTGGAATTAAATAAACAACAAGGGTAGATAAAGCGTAAAACCCAACAAACAAACTGACCAACAAAACCTCTAAGCCGGAAGAAATAAGCACAAAATTTATGTCTGTGATATATATAATCAAAAAGTGCCAATAATGGATGGTTAAAATGGTTAATAATTTAGAGCGTGTAAATTTGATATCGCTGGTCTATACTGAACAAAGTGCAACTATATTTTTGATGATTAACTTTAACAAGCTCTCCTTTTTTTCCCCCATGTGTATTTTAGATTTCTTTACATTCAGTCTTGGAAAGTTAACATTTAATAGTTGAATTCTCAATGAAACTTGATGAGATGTTCATTTTCTTCTTAGCCAATTTTGTCTTGTTTTCTGAAATCGAGTGAAGTTGATAAAGTTTCTTTTGTTTTTCATTTCACAATTTTTATTCTGCTAAAGAAAAAGTTACTAATGATCCGTCGAGACATAAGTATTTCCTGTTTTTAAAATTGTTTTCATCGTACAATGTGTGAAAGCACGTGCGATACCCTGTCCTCATCAGCTGCCAACCAGGGGTTATAATACAGTTTTGGGTTGCTCAAGGCAGTACTGCCACTCCTGGCGCTACCAAACAGCTTTTGCCACTGGGCAGGGTATATTCTGAAGTCGAGTGAAGTTGATAAAGTTTCTTTTGTTTTTCATTTTACAATTTTTATTTTGCTAAATAAGAAGTTATCAATGATCTGTACACGACTAAAGTATTTCTTGTTTTTTTTTTTTTTTTCATCATACTACGTGTGAACGCACGTGCGATACCCTATCCTCATCAGCTGCCAACCAGGGGTGATAACACAGTTTTGGTAGCTGAAAGCGGTACTGCCACTCCTGGCGCTACCCAGCAGCTTTTGCCACCGAACAGGGTATATTCTGAAGTCGAGTGAAGTTGACCAAGTTATTTTTTTTTTCATTTTACAATTTTTATTCTGCTAAAGAGAAAGTCACCAATGATCCATATATGACTTAAGTATTTCTTGTTCATCTCTTTGTTTGTATGTATTTATTCAAACCCTCTGCTCTGAACAGGATGTAACACAAGGTAAGTGTTTAAGCTGAGTGAAGCTAGTTTGAAATTAGAGTCTTTCTTTTCCTAGAATAACCGCTTTATCCAGGATAAAGAGCCCAGTATTCCCGACTATATATCTTTAGATGGGGTGGAGTAGAAAAGAATGATTCATTCCTTTCCCAGGGAAAATTTTGTTTTAGTGCAAAATAAAATGCGAACAACCTCATTCAGGTTTAAAATTCTGGTTCTTGATTTCATATACTACATTGCCCAGTCGGATGGGGCTGCACCTCTGCTGAGGGGTAAGACCCCCGCCAACTAGTGTTTTGTATAAAACACTATACAATCTGATGGTGAGGTTTCAGTAATGCTGGAGATTTGGGCAATGCGGAACACCCCTTCATTGCTATCGCTTCCAGGTCCACTGTGCCCTGGAGTGGTAGCACCTGATAGGGTCCTATCTATGGGTTAAATAGAACTAAACCGTGGTTTCGAAAATTTACTATTTTTGGCATTCAAACTGCGTATTTATTCGAAACTGAATTGTTTAAAATAGAACTGTTTTGATATTCAACTACGTACTTATGCGAAACTGAATTGTTTGAATTATAACTGTTTGTCTAAACTGAATGACTTGAAATAGAAATGTGTGTGACAATTAAACTGTGTACTTACATTTAAACTGCGTGATTAGGCTAAACTGAATTGTTTGAAATAGAACCGATTATTTGTATGAAAATGGATTTGGCATTAAATAACTTACAAAGGTTGATATGCCTGGAAATCACACGGATATCTAAAAATATTACAAACTATAACAACTTATAAAACCAAAACTATGTTATTGTGAAAATGGACTTTTTTATTGATGAATAGAAAGATAGGTAGATAGATTGTAAAAGACAAATTATTGCAATTTAAAAAATACAATGGAACATTCAACATATCGTTATGATTAGAATTTTTTCATTTTCAATGTTTATTCTGTTAAGAACACCTTGTCAACAGGGTTTGGAATATACTGATTGTATCTCCTGATTGTAAGGCCCCTTCCAAAAAGCTGCATCATTGGTTTGATATTTAATTGTATCTAATGGTGGGGACCCAGTTCTAGAGCCCTGTGGAGTACAGCTTTATTCCCATTACTTTCTGGTCCACTGTCAAGGACTGGTAATAGCTTTTAGGCTCTAAAGTACGGTTAAAACAGAGCAGTTGAAAATATTTGTCTTAGATTGGAATACTTGACATCATAAAAACGGTGAGCAAGTAAATTGTATTAAGGATAACTGCTTGGGGCTATGATTTTTACAAAGTTTTATTATTACTATTATATCATCATCATCATCATCATCTTATTATTATTATTATTATTATTATTATTATTATTTACTCCTCTAGAGTTTTTCACATCAGTATTAGCTGATGGTTTTTCCCTGGAGTTTGTGTGACAGCAAGTCTCCTCAAGTCTTCGGGACTCGTCTCAGTATTCTGATCGTCCTCAGCAATGCTGTCGTTTGGATAGTCTCTACCCGTCCGCTAACTTCCAAGTCCTCGAGGCCTTTTAATAATCCTTTAGTTATTGTGCCTAACGCACCAATCACAATTGGCACAATCGTAACTTTCATGTTCCACAGTTTTTTTTTAATTCTCTAGCAAGGTCGAGGTACTTATCCCTCTTTTCACTTTCGTTCAGATTTATTCTGTGGTCCACCGGGACAGCGAAGTCAAAAATTTTGCAGATTATTATTATTATTATTATTATTATTATTATTATTATTTTTTTTTTTTTATAAATAATATATTATATTAGTATTATATCATTATTATTTTATCTTCGTGAGTTGATCACACCAGGGTTAGCTAACTTTCTTTGATTAGAGTCTGAATGAGAGAAAGTCTCCTCAGGTCTCCAGGACTCTGCCCAGTATTCTGGCAGATATTAATGCTGCCATAGTTTGGATGGTCTCGATTAGTCCTCCAATTTCCCCTTCTTCCAGCTGCCTTTCAAAGCCATTGGGGTCGTTCCAAGGGCACCAGTTACAATTAGTGGTGCTGTTACTTTCATGCTCTCTACCTTTCTTAGTTCCCTAACAAGGTCCAAGTCCTTGTCTCTCTTTTTGCTTTCCTTGATTTTTACTCTGTGGTCCACATCGACGGCAAAGTATACAAACAACAAGTTCTTTTTTTAAATTTTCTTGCTGATTAAAACATGGTTTGGTTCTCTGGTGAATATTATGTGATCTTTTCGAATCTTTTTAATTGACAATAATTATTTGCTTGTTCCCTGATATGTTACAGAGTATTCTTAACATGGAAAATAATTTAAACACTATCATATCGTTTAAAATAGATATTGTCTTTTAATGTAGTCATTTTTTTTAAATAACTAAATTGTTTGCAAGTTAAAAATATTAAACTCTTATAGCTTCAAATCATTATTTTAATAATGATTTGCACAAACTTGGTTATACGTATTCCTATAAAATACAATTTTTTAAAAATAGATCTATTTGACCCATAGATAGGACCCTAATTGGTTTTAGTACTCCAGATCAGAGTTGGCCTAGAGGTATATATTTACCCAACCCCTCCACCACGGGTAGGATGTGACAAAAGATCAATTTTTAAGCAGAGTATAGCTGGTTAGATGAGAGAGTTTTCTTTCTCCAAGACGGATTTCTTAACCAAAGCTGAACAAGGCACTCTACCCTACTATAACTGAGAGAACAAATGGATTCATGCCTTCTCCAAGGTTATTAATAAGAAGTGAAAAGCAAACAGTTTCGTTCTGGATTTGAATTTAGAACGCTGATTCTATTTCCTAGCAACGCGTCCCCTAAAAATAATACTCAGAGCTTTAAAACTGGACCCTCACCACGGCTTGCAAGCTTCCAGCGTCTCTTAGCCGCCCAATTCATCTTCACGAGGATACGGTAATGATTAATCCACTATATGATGGGAGAGATATTTCACTAAGTAACTCCCAGACACAACAAAATACTAAATAAGACATTGTATGAATCTTTTCTCTTTTTTTTTTTTTTTTTTTTTTTGCTTTCTTTAGTAGATTACCACGTGAAAAGGAATTGATGTTCTGATTAAGATAATGTCAAAGACATCTAAAGCTTCTTGCACAATTATTTCAAGATTTCTAGTGTGGACTGAGATTTAGCTTACGCATCTCGACCTAAGATGATGGTTGTATGACTGTTCTCAAAGTTTGTTATGTCGACGACAAAAACTAAGATTTAAACCTTCTGCGAATATCTGTGCCTATATCTAATTATTAGACTAATATATACTGCTTTAAAAAATGAAAAATATTCATTAACCATTTAAGATTGCTTTGTATGGGAAAGCACTGGGATATCAGGTCCTAAGGTGTAGGTGTGCTATTTTAGTTGTTTTTTTATATGACCCTGAAAGTCTAAATTTGATAATTTTGAAGGGTGCATGCACATATATGACTGCTGGTTCCCCATTCTTGCTCTAAGTTAAATACGCGTGTTTTTCTTCTTTATTATATTCTTATATAATTTGGCTAAAAAGAAACTATCAGATATTCCCTCTTCCTTCCTTCCTTCCTTCCTTCCTTCCTTCCTTCCTTCCTTCCTCCCTTGTTCAGTTATAATCTATCTATCTATCTATCTATATAGATAGATAGATAGATAGATAGATTATTATTAAACTCGAAAGGAAGGAAGGAAGAATAAAAGAAAGAAAGAAAGATTTAAAAGCTGATATATATATATATATATATATATATATATATATGTAGTCATCCACAGACAGACTGTTTCGTTGTATCACAATTCTTCAGCGTCGCTAGACACGTAGGACGCTTCAAGCAGGGATCGAAATTTGCCCAACTTTACGTTAAATTTAGTATCATACCATTCAGCCAGCAAGCGACATACGTCAGCTCGGGAATTATAAAGCATTATGTAGTAGTTTCGTTGTTTACATTTTTGACTTATCAGACATTCAATAATTTAGGTGAATATTGTCTAATGAGTGGGCTTTAGGAGACACTTTTTAGAGTTGTACGTTTTTGAGGAATCAATAGTGGTTTTTATGTCCTAGAAGTCATTAAGCAAGTTCTTCTTTACTGACCACATCGTCAGATTTTTTTCTTTATCGAAAAGACAATATATTTTCTCTTGAACGATTGTCTTTTTCCATCAATCTAATAGTGTCAAACCTATGTTTAACACTAAAGTTTCTTTTTTTTCAATTCACAATATGTTAAACCCATTAGTAAAACTTAGTTTTACTAGAACACACTTATCCACAAAAGGTAGGCATTATTCAGTAAATTTTAGATGAGTTTAATTTTGTATTGACCAAGAATTTATTTGATGAGACATTTCTGTTAAAACCTGGAATCCTCGTTTTGAGTTATCGCCATTTTGATGGACCTCAAAATAAAGATTAAAATAGTTTTAGCTATTACGAGATACCAGACAATGTTGCGTTTACAATGAGTGAAAAATGTATTTGCCTTTTTTTAAAAAAAATTTAACCTTCTATTATGACCCTTATATATATATATATATATATATATATATATATATATACTGAATATCAATTTATTTTAGTACTATTTTTTAAATAATCTTTGCAGTTTCAGGCTCCCTGAATTTAAATCTGTATTTCGTCTTTTTTGGACCAATCAGCGTCTTCATTCAAGACGCTGGACATTCTTTACGTTCGCAGACGATAATACTTAATTTGCCGTGGAAAACAGGAACTGCAAAAATTTTAACAAAGCTATCCATAAAATTCAGCAATTAATTCAAGAATCAAGTAACAAGCTTTTTTTCTTTTCTTACTGAAATAGGGAACCACCCTTTTTGGTAACTGCAAAAGATCGTCGTTTTTAATAAATACACCTAGACTACCATTTATTAATACGTAAATTTGTCAACCAAGAAAAGTAATGAACAGATTTAGCTGATTACACATCAACTTCACTGATATATTTACTCATTCTATCAGCAAGATATTTACAATCTACCCCGAACCAAACTGTAAAAGCTAAAACCTCACAGATTTCATTCATTGATCCCAACAATAAATGGGTAAATGGGAATTAACCTTTAAATCTTTTAATAAACAAATATACACCCAGAATTAAATCTTTGAATCATTTTATACTTTTTCCAGAAGAAAAACATTTCCACCGAATAGATTATTACTATGATAGAGACACTGAATTCACTATAATAGGGAAGATCAAAAGAACATTATCGCATACAAGATCAATTCGAGGAATTCATGACCACTGATAGATATTGTGTCTAGAGACATTTTGACTTCAAATGGTCTCCATAACAAATCAAACACTCCCAAAACACTGCGTTTTTAACCTCAAATACTGGTACACT
Organism: Sepioteuthis lessoniana; assembly: GCA_963585895.1. Taxonomy (NCBI): domain Eukaryota; kingdom Metazoa; phylum Mollusca; class Cephalopoda; order Myopsida; family Loliginidae; genus Sepioteuthis; species Sepioteuthis lessoniana. Next base: position 43,790,589 of record OY757914.1, read on the forward strand.
AAAATTCATTAACTTTTTTATAGAAAATATGAAAATGATAAAAACTTCATTATTCAAAAATACATTATATTTTATAGACTGATTTTCTATCTTAATCGTCGTGAAGAAATCACTTCCATATCTGAAATTATTTATAAACACCTTCAAAGTTAAAGTTTCCTACTCACATAAAGCCAATCCCATGATATTCAAAAGCCAATCAGACTGAAATTAAAACTAAAAATAAAACTCTCTGATGATGGCTTGAGGCCAAACATGGTCTCTATTCTTCCGTTCATACTTTACATTAAAAAAAAGAACATCGTTAATTTTCTAGACGTCACATTCGATTTAAGTAATAGCTTATTGAAGTCTTACAGAAAACCGGAAAACCAACCGGTATATATAAGCAGTAAATCTGATCATTCACCAACCAATATTTAACATATTTAAAAGTTAATTGTACACAGGCAAGTAACCAATTCTAGCAATATTGTGTTTTATTTTGAGCTACAACGGAATATGAAAGAGCTCTAAAACATTGCGGGATATACACCAAATTGAATTACATACAAAGCGATAACAAAAATAACGGTAATAATAATGATAATATTTTGAGATATAAACAGATCACCTGATCCCGGCCAAAAACTAGACCTACTGATAGTTTACAAAAAAAAAGAGAACCTGCTGAATATTAGACTTTGGCGTCATGGTGGACCACAAAGTGAAAATCAAAGAAAATGAAAAGAGTCACATGTATTTTGACTTTTCCAGAGAAGTGAAAAAAGCTATGGAATATATAAAGATGACGGTGATACTAATCGTAATTTGTACAGTTGGAACGATCCCGAAAGATTTAGTAAGGAGGTTAGAAGATATGGAAATCAGAGGATGAACCGAGATCATCAAATCTACAGCATTCTTATGATCACCTAGAATACTGAGACAGCTCCAGAAGATTTGATTTGGTTTGTTTTAGGTTCTTTGTTTAATGGCATATCAACTTTAGTAGGTTATTTAACGCCAAATCCCCCCACCGTTGAAGGACTGCGGTGATACTATTTAACTCTTAACTGGGAGGTGTAATACCTTTCCCAAATATATTTGTTCGAAAGAAAACGTAACAGTGCTTCTGGAGTTTAAATTTGCTTACTTGAAGGCTGCTGTCCAACACTTTAACCATTACGCCGCAGAAACTCTCTCCTGGAGATTTCAGAAAACTTGCTGTCGCTCAACTCTCGTGAAAAACCATCAGCTAACGCTGGTGTGAAAATCTTGCAAGGTGTAATATCATAATTTAATTTGGAGGTGCCCGTAGTGTAACGGTTATCGTCGTAGGAAATGGCCAAGGCGACGCGAGTTCAAATCCTGGACCAGGCTAATTGCATTTCCCATAGCACTAATACCCTTGGGAAAGGTATAGATCCAATTATTCTCCCTCCATCTATGGGTAAATAGTAGGACAAACTGTGTCTTCAGCCTTGGTAAGGCAACTAGTCTAGGAGAAGAAAAAACTCTGAATTCAAACCTGTTAAATTCCGTTTAAAAATTGACCTTGTGTCATATCCTGCCCGAGCAGAGGGGTTGGTAAATATGGTAATATCATAATTTAATAACAAACTTACGAGAAATAGAAACATATGGTTTAACTTAACCCTCTACAGTAGAATAGTTCAAACAAAAGAGGGGAGAATATTTTTTTCAGTTCATAAGAAAAGAAAATTATTCTAAGAAAACTGTTCAACGAAAACAACTTGAAATTGCGTTATTGATGTCTGAACAATATAAAAAAAACATTCGCAGGCATAATTTGAAAATATTAAATGGAGATGATAATTACCAAAATGACAGATTCAACGACAGGATAGAACGAGATGCCCTTTGAAACGTAATTGTTTTCTTGACAAAGTGATATATAAGTCCACTGTGAAAAACGAAGATGATTATAATAATGACAAGTTATACATCAGTAACAGTGAACTGAGTTGAAAAAAGATAGTATAATCATAAATTCATCTTCAACAACAGAAAATATGCCAATTATACAATATTTTCAAAATTGTAGGGCTTCGAAAAGATGAAGAGAGCAAATCTCCCAAAACAGAATGCTATATTGTTAAAAAAGCACAATTTTTCAAAGGAGGTCACAAAAGCTGCAGATTGTGTTTGGAGGAAACATTGTGCATCTAACAACACGCTGAAAACAAATTGCTGAATACAAGAAGCAAATTTATATCGAAGTATAGATATATTGATACATTTTTCATGAGTCATTTACTGCTTGGATAATTTCATATTTAATCTCCCGTATTTTGGACAGTCAACAGACCTCTCCTATGCGTATGTTGACATCGTTTTCAGTAGATGAGATATTACTGCCGAGGTATGTGAACTAGTCAACTAAGTTTAGAGATTTTTCAAAAGAAACATGACTCTTTCTGGTTTAAAACACATAAAATCTGTTCTCTAGCTTCCTCAGTGCTATTGTATGGATACTCCACCTGAACTCGAGTGAAATGCATAAAGAATAAAACTAAATAGGAAATACACAAGAATCCTGTGTTGTTAAGATTTAATCTTGGAAGCGAATTTCTACAAAAACAGCAGCTGTTTTTACACTTACCACCCATCTCACAAACTGTCTGAGTAAGATGAACAAGACATGCTGGATACTGCTTGGAAAGTAAGGATAGTAAGTGATAGCGGACCAGTAATGTCTTACATGCATCAGCTCTGTGCAGATACCGGACACTGTCAAGAAAACCAGCAAAATGTGATAGATGATAGGGACAGATGGTGGGAAAGAGAGAGAGAGAGAGAGAGAGAGAGAGAGAGATGGTAATAGAGGAGAAGGAGAGTTTTTAAAATTCCCTGTTATAAGCATGACTAATGATGATGATAACGTATCGATCAATTTATATATATATATATATATATATATATATCCATTCGTATCAATTTGTTGCATATTGACCCTTGACCGAGTCGTCAATCAGAGACGCACCAGTGTAAACAAGCTGAAGCAGTCACAAAAGTTGTGGGTGTTATGAAATAATATGAGCAGACGTTTGCTCGTCAGCTGGAGTCAGTGAGGGCCTGACATAGAGTCAGCTTGCACTCACTTAGAGCGCCCCACCATGAGTGGAATCTTCAGGGCCACTAGCTGAGTAACTCCGAGACTAGAAGCTGAAGAAGTGCAAAGTAGGGTCTTTGAAATAACACAGCGTGCTATGGTCAAGAGAAGAAGTTATGGGTCAATATGGCAGTCTTTCTTAATCTGTCTTTGTCTCCCTGTCGCTGCCCGTCTCTCACACACCACAGAGATTTGACTCCTTCCGAAAGAAAAATAAAGACGAATATATTTTTATTACCAAGTGTTGTCTTTCATCCATCATCACATTATTCAATATACCAATCGATATAATATCTATACTCTCTCTAAATCTATACGCTCTTAAGATCTATCAATGTTTGGGATATTTATATTCTTTCCACATTAACACCTTGATGATAATCTTAACAGATAACCTATCTCGACAACAATATCACAAATCAGGCAGCATGCCTCCAAGTATAATAATGAATTTTGATAGTAAATATATTTGCATAAATTTTGATAGTAAATATATTTCCATCATTGTGTTGGCGCTGAGCAATGTTTTTACAATGTGCTGCTGACAAAATTATTAATGTTTTATTTATTAATACTCTATATTTCATGCGAAGTTTTATTAACATATTAAAAGCTTTTTCGGATAAAATCTATTAATTTTATTTGTGTCCTCAGATGAAAATAGAACAAATTAGAGGAAAAGTAAAATCATTCGTAAAGAAGTTGTGTGGAAACTAAGGTCCTCAATGGATATAGAACAAAGAAGTACAACTGAGATATGCCCGAGATGCTAGAACTGGAAAAATTCTAATCTAATAAAGTAACTGTCAGAAAATTATTTTATTCTGATGGCATGTTAACCTGTCAGGGGTTATTTTATACCAAGAGGTTAAGGAATCGTGTTCATCGTACGTTTACATTTATATTTTGTGAAGATTTTACTGATGGGCTTTTTCTAGGACATTGTCCAATAGAATCAAATTATTTTTAAACAAATGTTTCACCAAAATATTTTTCGTTTAATGGCATATGAATCTATTGGGGTTATTTAATGTGAAAGCCATACTTCCGAGAAGAACTGTAGAGGTACTATTTAATCCATTGTTGGGAGGAAGGTTAAGTTGGTTCTGACCTTTCCAAAGAGTATTTGACCGAAAGTGAACGTAATAGCACTACCAGAGTTCGAACATTCTTTGTACGATTCCGCTGTCCAGCGTTTTAACCATTACACCACGAGGAAATCATATATTGTGTTTTCCAATTGAATTCATATAATTTACACACAGTTATATGATATCATGTATTCCAATAAAATACTAATTATTATATGATTTAGAATGATTAATTCTAGCCTTTAGTTTGCTCACAGATATATGTTTCATTTAACGTATAGTAATAATCCTTAGTGAACAATTATATCCATAGTAACTATTCTAAATGCTAATAGTTTACAGTTACAGGACACAAAGTATTCCTATTGAATACGAATAATTTTTAACCAAATATATTTAAACAATAGATAGACTTCTAAAAGGTACAATCACTTCGTGTTAGATTGAACCAGGGAATAATTAAGGGAATGCAATTCAGTGCTATATTCTGGACACGCAAGTCCAATAGTCATTCACAATATTATACATAAATCTTTAACTTTTTAAAAATGAAATATCAATATAATTCTAAACCAAAAATATTAGATTTTTATCACTTTCTGGTGGTACATCATGCAAACAAAATGGATATCATTAGTCTTTAAGGGCTTGTAACAAAAAATAAAATTTAAAGACTACTCTTACAAAAAATATAATTACATAAATATTGCCTTTTTCTGAATCCAGTTGTTTTTAATGCACTAGAGACAATTTTCAGCCGTGGCTGTATCAATACAACTGAATGGATGTACCACATGAACGCTTATAAAACGAAAAGAGAAAGAGGTAGACGGGAACTGTACAAGAACATTACGAGCTATACTGAACAAATCCTGGATGCAACACCCCACAAATTAACAGCTATACGTCATCTTACCACTCATCTTAGAAAACATCCAAGTAAGTCGAACAAGACGTGTGGAATATGGCTGGAAAAGCACAGATGAACACATTAGTGACTTTCTTCAATGGACCCCTACAAATTGACGTGCCAGCAAGATCAGCTCTGTGCAGACACAGGATGTACTTTTGTTGGTTGGTTGGTTGGTTTTTATTGCATATCAAGCTTTGTAAATTATTTAAAGCCAAATCAATTTTTATGCAAATAGTCAGTTCCATTTCCAACAATTCAATTTAGCATTAGTACACAGTTTTATTGTCAAAACATTTCTATTTCAAGCTATTCAGTTTATTCAAACAGTTCTAATTCAGCTGATTCAGTTTAGTATAAGTACAGATTTTCTTTACACACAGTTAAATGTCAAAACAGTTCTATATTAAACAATTCAGTTAAGTGTAAGTACTGTTTCAATGTCAAAAAACAGTTCTATTTCAAACAATTGAGTTTAGCATAATGACGTAGTTTAAATTTAAGTACAGTTGAATTGTCAAAAACTGTCCTATTTCAAGCAATTCAGTTTAGTCAGACAGTTCTAATTCAAACAATTCAGTTTAGCATAAGTATGCAGTTAGTTCTGTTAAACACCTAGATAGGGCTCTATCAGGGGCTACCACTTCGGGCCAGAGTGGACCTGGGAGCAATGGCAATCAAGGGGTGTTCTGCATTCCCAAAAGCTCAAGCATCACCATCAGATTGTTTAGTGTCATATCCAGGACACTCGTTGGGGGGTCTTACTCCTCTGGAGAGGTACAGTCGATGTATTCTACAGCCCCAGTCAACTGGGCAAAGAATGTAGTTTGGAAGACCAGCAGGGAGCAATGGATGATAGGAACATAGAGCGAGAGAGTTAGGAAAATCTGTGTGGTCAGAAAGGCTTGATGATCATGATGATATCTTGGGACACTCTTTCTACACCATCATGGTGTAAAAAAAAATCAATATGACGTTGACCAATCAGAAAGAGGGGTGTTAATATTTTATGGGTGTTATTTTGACTCAACTAGTAACCTGCATTCTCTCGTAATTGTAAACTAACAGATAAATAGAACATGAGTAGAGGTCGGTGTTACTTCAAGTCTCTCAAAACCTTATTCTTAGTTTTTGGTTTTCATGCGCCATTCTTCTTTGATTTTGTAGCAATGACGAACCAAGTGAGCTGCAATAAAAAGAAACGAGAATTAGCAAGACTGCAATATAGTGGCCATGGCTTACAACTGATAAGCCTGGTGTCAAGCAGCATGACCAGCAATAAATAGTCAGTCATTAGAACCCTCACGGTAGATACAAAAACACTGCCACACATGTGAGTTGAGGACTTTTAAAAAGGGGTCAGTGAGTTAGTAACTGGCAGAACGAAAATAAATGTCCTAAATTTGAAGGCCAGCGAAACTGCTTTCCTTATATAGAATGGGTTACGATTTGTGAAGCAATAGATTTTCCTTCATCGACTCGAAAATACCTTATTCGCGCCTCTTTGTCTGAAAGAAAAATGAGAAATTTCTGACCCTTTTTGTGGCTCTATAATATTAGAGGGATTAATACAAATTGGACATCTTTCTTGTAGAGCAGTGACCCTATTGCATTTGGAGAAAGACAGACTGGAACTCAAAAAGAATAAGCCTAGAAGGCTTGGGTATACCGCATGCAAGAGTGGGACACGGCTTCGTGTTTTCCGTTTTTTTTTTACTGACTAACTGTGTATGTGGGTGTCCGGCAGTAGAAAGAACAAAACCTCTACATCTATCAATCTCCACTTTTTAAGGTTCACTGTAGAAACGAGAGAGAGAGAGAGAGAGAGAGAGAGAGAGAGAGAGGCGGGGTACAAACAGAGATTCCAGCCACGACTTTAATCCCAACTACTTCGAGCTTTTTCCATAATGTTATTTTGTGCGTTCACATATCCTGTAAGTATGCTCATCAGTCGGGGAATTCAACATAGCTTTTTAAAGATTAATAAATTAGATTGTGTGCGTAGATGCATAAAAAAAGATGAATGAAATGTTAAATTGCATATTTTTAAAAAACAATTTCTCAATCAGAAGCTGAAAATGGACAGACAAGACAGCACAGCGTACATGCAAATAATAGACAAAAACATACGTCTAACTAATTTTCTAAATCATTATTATCCTCTTTGAAAATGGGTCACACAAAGAATTTCAGCACTGCAGTTCCATTTTTGACACTCGTCCAAAAGTTGGTTGTGACAATGATAATAAACTGTGTGTTTTTTTTTCTGTGACTACGTGTTTGACTTTTTCCTTTTTCTGACTCGTCGTTATCTCTCCATCTTGTCGCTGTCTCCGACTACTTTTTTCAAGACCTTGCAATGTAATAAGATGAAAGATGATATGAGTCAAAATTATTAATAAAAGTGATTGACAGAACTTTACCAGTACAGTCGGCTAGGGCAGTAGAATACATCAATTGCATCTTCGTAGATATAACGCTAAACAATCTGATAGCAAGACTCCAGTAATGCTGGATCTTTGTGGAATGCGGAGTATCTCTTCATTAGCTTTGCTCCCAGGTGCACTCTGATCCAGAGTGGTAGCACCTGATAGGGTCCTATATATGGGTCAAATAAAACAGTTTGATATTTAAACAGAGTGCAAACAAATGACTTATGCTAAATTGAATTATTAGAAATAAATCTGTTGGATCATTTAACTGTGTGAAGACAAATGACTGATGTTTAATTGAATTGTTAGAGATGCATAACAATTCTTGGAATCCTTTAACTGTATGCGAATGAATTAAAAAAATTAATAGAATTATTAGCGTTAAATAGCAATACTTGAAACGCTTTAACTGTGCGCCTAAATTGAAATATTGATATAACAGTAACACTTGGAACCATTTGACAGTATGAAAATGGTTGAAAAAAGAGCAGAATAGAATAATTAAATAACAATACTTGTAACCAATTCAATGTGTGTAAATAAATGATTAAAAATGAATTGAATTAGTAATGTTAGATAGTAATAATGAAAACAGTTTAAATGTGTTAAAACAATAGCAATACGCATGTGCAAACTAATTAGGTGTAAGTCAATTAAAACTCTAATCAAATTATTAACTTATAAAATCACATGTATGTCCATTTAAACCTGTGCAAACCAATGATTAATACTAAATTCAATTATTTGTGTTTGATAGAAAAAACTTGAAAACATTTAAGTCTTTTCAAAATGAGCTCAGGCTCGTAAAAAAATTATCTGCAAAATATGTTAAGAAATCATAAGTATATTTAATATATATGTATAAACGAATTTGCCATTAAACAACCTACAATGGTTGATATGTCATAAAACGAAACCAATCAATAAACCAACCAACCAGAACTTCATGTAAAAATTGAAATAAACAATTTGTTTTTATGGCTTAAAATTGCAGAAACCAGTAAGAATTTTAAGTGGGAGGAATATTAATTAACTACTTTGGCAAGACTTTGGTATGGCAATGTGAGTTTGCCTTTTCAGTATCCATGATCGATATTGAAAACTTTTGATAAATAGAAAGAACTTGGCGCTTTTTTCTTTTTTAATCAAATTATTTTAAAAATGTTTACATTTTGCAGCCGGAACCAAAATACATGTCGAAATGCACATCTTCTTTTATTGATTGCAATACAATTTGATTCTTCTCGGAATGTTTCTAGTTTTTTTAATTCAGAAACTAAGTGATATAAAGAAAATATGATTGAGCATTTCTATTTGAAGATAGAAAATCGTTTACACACACATGCACACCCACACATATATTATATATAAATACATATATATATATATATATATATATACATGTGTGTGTGTGCATGTGTGTGTGTGTGTGTGTGTGTGTGTGTGTGTGTGTGTGTGTGTGTGTGTGTGTGTGTGAAAAAATGTACAAAAAGATAAGACTAATAGAAATATTTCTTTAGTGTTATATATTTTTTGATTCTCAACTAGTTTTGACCGTAGGTTAAAGAAAAGTTGCTTTTTTAAACAGTTTTTAAGATATAAAAGAAACAATGAAAAATTAGTAAGATTTGTGTAGTTATTGCTGAAAAGAGTTCTTCCTTTGTTTGCTTTGGTTTTATGGTATATCAACCTTTGTTGGTTTATTCAATTCCAAATTCCTTTTTATACAAATAAACATTTCTATTTCTAACAATTCAGTTCAGTATAAATACACAGTTTAATTGTCAAAAACCTTTCTATTTAAAGCTATTCAGTTTCGTTAAACAGTTCTATTTGAAAAAATTCAGTTTACTTTAAGAATAGTTCTTGTTTACACACGGTTAAATGTCAAAACTATTCTATTTCAAACAATTCAGTTTAGCGCAAGTACAGTTTCAATATCTAAAACAGTTCTATTTTAAACATTCAGCTTAGCATACAAGTTTAGTTCCATTTCAAGAAATTCAGTTTAGCAGAAGTACGCAGTTTAAATAAGTATGCAGTTTAAATGTCAATTCAGTTTAGTTCTATTTGACCCATACATAGGTCCTATCAGGTACTACCAATCGGGCCGGAGTGGACCTGGGAGGGATGGCAAAGAAGTGTTATTCTGAATTCCTCAAAGCTCGAGCATTACTGAAACCCCACCACCAAATTATTTAGTGTTGTATCCAGGATATTCGTTTGGGGGTTTAACCATCTGCAGAGATGCAGTCAGTGTATTCTACACCCATTGCCGACTGGACAAAAAGATTTTTTTTGCACGATCAAATCCTAATAACTTTTTTAAAGACCTATTTGACCCTTAGATGAAATCCCAACACGTAGTACCACAGCAGGTCAGAGGGGGACAAGAGTAATGGCAATAAAAAGGTACTACACACTTCCCATAAATGAAACCTCACCATCAAGTATAGTTTTTTAGTAACAAAAATGAACTGGTAACGTAAATGAGATATAAATGAAAAAAATTGCTCAATGAGATTGATCATTTTATAATGAAGTGATCACTGTAAGAATAGAGTGGCTGAAAGCTATTTTTGAACAATCATTCTACTCAGCAAAATGCCATCACTTTTAATGGGTTATTTTTGTTTAATGGCTAGCACTTTTTAGTATTAAAAAAACCCAACAAAATCGCATTTTTTAAATTTTTTTTTATTGTTCTCAATTAGTTTTGAGCTTTGGTCATCGTCAAAGAACTTTTTTTCGGGGAAAAAACTATTTTTTAGAAACTTTTTTAAAAGATTCGTTATGCTATAAGGCAACCGATGACAAATGCACTGGTGACGTAGCACATCTGTTAAATGGAATTTATATATATGCATAAAAAGTTCGCTCAAAAAAGAAGACTTTTACCGAATTAATTCCACCTTGTAGGTAGATTAATATGAAATGGTGTAATTATTAGCATTTAATAGCAATACTTGAAACCATTTAGAACTGTTTGTTTTTGCGATATTTGAAACAATTTAACTGTGTGCAAACAATGATTATTATCAAATAGAATTGACCACGTTAACGATAATTGAAACCAATTAACTGTATGTAAACAAATGATTTACATTAAAGAGAATAGTTACATTTACATAACAATACTTGAAACGATTTAACTTTGTTCAAACAAATCATTTATATTAAATAGGCATATCAGTGTTAGAGATACATTAAACCATTTAACTAACTGCAAACAAACTATATATATATATATATATATATATATATATATATATATATATATATAATATTATGTAAAACTTAATAGATGAGTTCCATTATAACTTTATTTTAACAGTCTTTTTACAAGATTGTAACTTCGGATTGTAACTGGGTCTGTAGAATACACCGACTGCATCTGATATTTGCAGAAATTGAGAAGATATGAAGAATCAAAATGGCTTTCGGAGAAACCGATCCACGACATCACAAATTTTGTCTCTCCATCGAATTCTATTGTCGACTTCTCCATGATATGGTTATGTGTGAAACGTACATCGAATGTCCATAAAGATAGAACATAGAAATCTCGAAATTCGAAAAACACGTAACGACTTCTCAGTTCAGGTACGAAACTTTTTATTACCTTTGAGTTTAAAAGTTTTTCGACATAAAGAGAGAGGCACAATCTTTATATTTCGGCTTTTTCATCTGCTCCCCCCTCCCATCTTGTGCGGCACCTACCACAAAGGTCTCCGCCAGCAAGCGAAAGCCAACCGTCTTCTCCCGAGGCAGGTTTCAACTCTACTAACTTTCTTCAAATTTCCCAAAATCCTCTGCGCGCTTCCGGTGCGTGACGTCATTTGCACTTGTTTGCCCCGTTTCTCATCTCGGGCTATTGTGACATCTCTAAGTGACACGTCCACTCTGAGCGCGCGCGTGAACACCTGTGTTAATGTTGCACCTAAGTAACCCATGTGCTGAGCCAAAAGGTTCTCAGCCTAACTAAACCCATAGGCATAAACCGAAATCCCTCGGCCATTATGTTATACAGAGAGGGAGGGTGTAGCTAATATTACTCGCCTACGGCCGACCCAAAAAGCCGTCGCAGCCATAATGATGCTATGTAAAAACATAAAAGTTAAAGTCCGCTCCTCGGATGGAGACACAAACTACTTCGACATTGTAGCAAGTGTGCAACAAAGAGACACGTTAGCCCCATACCTGTTCATCATCTGTCTAGACTACGTGCTTAGCACATCTATTGATAAAATGAAAGACAACGGTTTCAAGATGACAAAGGAAAGAAGCAGAAGATACCCCACATGAACAATAACGGACGCGGATGACGCCGATAACATAGCTCTTCCGGCAAATACACCTGCACAAGCCAACATCTTGCTACATTTCTAGAACCAGCAGTTGCTGGCATAGGCCTCCATTTCAACGTAGACAAGACGGAATACATGCGCTTTAATCAAAGAGGCGACATCACCAAACTAAACGTTAGTTCTCTGAAACTAGTTGACAAGTTCTCCAACCGAGGAAGGAGTGTCTCATCAACCGAGATAAACATCAACACGTGACAAGCAAAGGCATGGACAGCTATCGAAAGGTTATCGGTTATATGGAAGTCAGACCTGACCAATCAGAAAAAACGCAGTAATTTCCAAGCAGCGGTCATGTTGATACTGCTATATGGATGCACTGCATGAACGCTAACTAAACGTATGGAGAAAAATCTTGAGGCAAATACACAAGAATGCTACGAGCAATATTGAACAACACCTGGAGCAGCTGTACGGTCACCTACCACCCATCACGAAAAGTATCAAAGTTAGATTAACCTGACAAGCTTGACACTGCTGGGTAAGTAAGGACAAACTCAGAAGCGATGTACCAGACCCGCTGGAACCTATATACAACCGCTTTGTACCGATACAGGATGTAGCCTTGAAGACCTACTGGGAGCGATGGACGATAGAAACGGGTGGCGGGAGAGGGTCAGAGAGATCCGTGCTGGCAATGCAACATGATGATGATGATGATGTGTATAAAAATGGATTTGGAATTAAATAACCTACAATGATTGATATGCCTCAAAACCAAACCAGACCAAACCAAATCGGCTGGAATATAAGATGTTAAATAACACGCATACACATACACATATAATATCATATATATATAATATATATGTTTTATAAATAATAATGTTGCGAGCAATATCAAATAAGTCCTGGCGGCAACACCCCACAAAGCACCAACTATATGGCCACCTGCCTCCCATCACGAAAACTATCCAAGTTAGACGAACCAGACACGCAGCACACTGCTGGAGAAGCAGAGACGAGCTCATAAGTGATGTACTCCTATGGACCCCCACCTATGGCCGAGCAAAAGCAGGACGACCAACTAGAACATACATACAGCAGCTATGTGAAGATACGGGATGTAGCCCTGAAGACTTGCCAGAGGCGATGAACGATAGGGAAAAGTGGCGAGAGAGGGTCAGGGATATCTGTGCTAGCAGCATGTCATGATGATGATGATATATATATATACACACACACACATATATATACATATATATATACTAAAATCATGTTGATAATTTCGATGTGACAATGGGATCTTTTGACAAAGAATCAATCGGTAGATACAGTCTTGTAAAAGGTCGGCTGAAATATATATTTAATGGAACTGATCTGTAAAGTTTTTCATAATATTATTGATACATTTGTTCAACACGTAAGTTTTATATATACTAATATATATTAATATATTCTTATGAATTAATAGCCTTGCATAGGGCACGCTATTCAAATATATTAACACATTATGTTCTCTTTGGATTTTTCTTCTTAAGTCTATTAATAGACTCAATCTATATTATATCATATTATATACGTATATAAAAAGAAGTTGGCATTAACCCCTTAGGATTGATATGCCATAAAAAAACAACTGTATAAACCTAAACCAAAATAATTTTTTAAGAGTGTTCAGTGATTGCAATGCCGAGCAGGTCTAAAATTTGAAATTTTGAATTACTTTGCCGGGCTTTTCTCCTAACTCTGAGTTTCACGTCAAGGCTCAATTTTCAAAGGGGAGTGTCCTTGTGGTGTAATGGTAAAAGCGATGGACTGAGAAATCGTAGTAAGAGAGTTCGTACACCAGTCGCGCTATTACGTTCACTTTCGGGCAAATACCCTTGAGTAAGGCATGAACCCTTTTATCCTCCCATCTATGGGTTAAATAGTACCACTTCTGTTCTTTTAGGAGAATGGCTTTGGCATTAAATAACCTACGAAAGTTGATATGCCATTAAACAAAGAAACCAAACCAAACCATCAATTTTGAAAAAGTTCATAATTCTTCTGTGATTTGCTCCTTACGTTAATTTTAAAAATATCTTCAGAAAAATTATCTACTCAGATAAAAAACTAATTATCTTTTCCGAAGTATTTCTTGTCGATGAGGTTTACGTTTATATCGCCTGCTCATTAGTTCTCTTACAATGAATGTCATCATCATCATCATTTTGTCGTGCCGCTAGCACGGGTATCCCTGATCCTCTCTCGCCACTTTTCCCTATCGTTCATCGCCTCTGGCAGGTCTTCAGGGCTACATCCCGTATCCTCATATAGCTGCTGAATGTATGTTCGTGCTGGTCGTCCTGCTTTTACCCGGCCATATGTGGGGGGACCATAGGAGTACATCGCTTATGAGCTGGTTTCTGCTTTTCCAGCAGTGTCCTGCATGTCTGGTTCGTCTAACTTGGATAGTTTTTGTGATGGGAGGCAAGTGGCCGTATAGTTGGTGCTTTGTGGGGGTGTTGCTACCAGGACTTGTTCAATATTGCTCGCAGCATTCTTGTATAATTGCCGTCTAGCTTCTTCTCCAGCCGTTTTGTTAGCCGTCCATGTAGTGCATCCATACTGCTGTATCGATACGACAGCTGCCTAGAAGAAGAATGTAAGAACAAAGTCACTGCTTCGTTGGAAAAAGTTTGTGAGTTTATTTGCTGGCTGGACCATTATAAATTTTTTAAGCAGCAACAAAGAATTGGATTTGGTTTCACTAATCCGATGGACAAAAATATTTGTCCAGTTTAACATTATTGAAAAAAAAAAAAAATAACTGAGATATACAATCATCCTTAGAAAAGTTCATGGACATGACTCTTGTCGTATTTCTGTTACACAATTAGTGCCAAATGGACAAATTCCCTGTTAGAGACTACCCTGTCGGCTGGGGTTGTAGAATATGTCGACCGCAACTCTGCAGACGAGTAAAACTTCTCAAACGAGTGTTCTGGGTATGGCAATAAACAACATCTGATGGTGACGCTCCAGTTCTGGAGATTTGACGAATGTAGAGAAAGCTTTCATTTCTATGGCTCTCAAATCGACAATGACCCAGATTGATAGTACCTACTTGGATCTTATCTGTGGATTAGATATAACTGTTAAATCATCGATTGTTATGATTAGGCTTTAGTTTTTGAAGACATAGAATTATTTATATTAGATAGGAATACTTGACAAATAGGTTGCCCAGTCGGGTGGCGCTGTAGAATTCACCGACTGTTTCGCTGCAGAGCGGTAAGACCCCTCAACGAGTATCCTGGATATGACACTAAACAATCTGATGGTGAGGTTCCAGTAATGCTGCAGCTTTGGGGAATGTGGAGTACCCCTTTATTGCCATCGTTCCCAGATCCACTCTGGCCCGGAATGTTTGCCGGTTTGGTTTGGGTTGGGTTCTTTGTTTAATGGCATATCAACCTTTGTAGTTTATTTAATGCCAAAGATATTCTCCTAGAAGAACAGAAGGGGTACAATTTAACCCATAGCTGGTAGGATAAGGGGGTTCATACCTTACCCAAGGGTATTTGCCCGAAAGTAAACGTAATAGCGCAACTGGAGTACGAACTCGCTTACTACGATTTCTCAGTCCATCGCTTTGACCGTTGCACCACAAGGACACTCCCCTTTGAAAATTGAGCCTTGACGTGAAACGCAGAGTTTGGAGAAAAGCCCGGCAAAGTAATTCAAAATTACAATATATATATATATATATATATATATATATATATATATATGGAAGTAAATAATGCAAAGGCTATCGTTGTTTTATCAACACTTGTTTCACCATTTTAATGTCTTGATGAAGGTTCCTTTAAACCGAAACATTTTAACGACTTATGTTCATAATAAATTCATCACTTTTTCATTACTTTGTTTTTCAATTGTTCTCTATATTCATACGTATGTATATATATGATTTGACATAAGTGACGCTCAAGAGTTGATATCCAACCAACCAACCAACCAGTCAACCGAAGTTTATTAAGCTAAAAGAATCCCATCCAGAGGAGCGAGATTCCCATTCTCCCCAAAAGCGATGTGTTGGGTATGATACTAGACTTTATGCTCTTGTTACGGATATATTTTAGTGTCATACCAAAGCCACAATAGGAAAATGAGTATGTCTAAACATTCTGACAAATCTAACGCAAATCATGGAGTGATCAGTTAATCGATTGATCAATAGATTAATTTGCTGATAGAAATAAACAAAGGTGAATAACATTTAATAGGAAAATAGGTAAAAAGCAAATAGCGAAGGCAATAATATGATTAAGCGTAAACCCGGCAAAGAAAAATGAAGTTAACTAAAAAAAAAAGTGAACAAATAAAGGAAGAAAAGAAGGATGGAGAGAAAGAAGAGAGAAACGTAGGTTGGCAGGTTGAAGAAAATGTGCAGAAAAATGAAAAGAAGGAAAGAATGAAAGAAGCTTGAAACATGAAAGAAAGGATGAGAGAGAGAGGGGCTGGTAAGAAGGAGGAAAATGAAGTAATGATTGTGAAAGGAGGAAGTAGATAAATAAAGAAAAAAAAAAACAAGAAATAAGAAGGAAGGAATAAAGTAGGGAATAACATGAAAGAAAAGAAAGGATGAAAGAATTAAAGAAGCTTGAAACATGAAAGTAAGGATGAGAGAAAGAGGCTGGTAAGAAAGAGGAAAATGAAATAAAGATTGTGAAGGGAGGAAGTAGATAAATAAAGAATAAAAAAAGAAAGATGAAGGAAGGAATAAAGGAAGGAATAACATGAAAGAAAAAAAAGAAGGAAAGAACATGTAAGGAAAGAAGAAAAGAAGGGAAAATAAAAAATTTAAGAAAAAATATAAAAGGGGAAATAATGAGAAAAGGTTAGAAAGAAAGAAAGAAAGAAAGAAAGAAAGAAAGAAAGAAAGAAAGAAAGAAAGAAAGAAAACAGGAATATGAATTGAAGGAAAAAAAGAGGAAACGTGAAATGAAGGTAGGAAAGAAATAAATAAAAAAGAAAGCAGGAACATGAATGGAAAGAAAGAAAGAAAGAAAGAAAGAAAGAAAGAAAGAAAGAAAGAAAGAAAGAAAGAAAGAAAAGTGAAAAAGAAAGGAGAAAATAAATGAATTAATGAACGAACGAAGGGAATGGAAGGATGCAGGATAAGAAGGAAGGAAAGAAAAAAATCTAATGAAGGAAGGAACATGGATGCAATTAAAGAAGGAAAAAAGGAACCAACGAATAAATAAATAAAGAACAAAAACAATGAAAGAAAAAGAAGGAAACGAAGAAATGAACGAACGAACTAGCGAACAAACAAACAAAGGATGATAGAAAAGAAGGAGAGTAAGAAGAGCGGAAAGAAACTTTAAAAAAGAAAAGAATAAAGAGCATGAATGAAACAGAATCAAATTTTGAAAGACAGCAACAAAGAAACCAAAATTAAACACATACAAAAGCAACGTAAACTTTAATTTCTTTCTCGGCGACTAAAAAGCAGATTTTTCCTAAAATAATAAAAGACTCTCCAAAAATTACAGCTCTTTTCATTACGCCGGTACGACGCGGTTTGCAGTCAGATTTTGGAAGCCAGGAAATGTACTGATTAGAAATAGAGACGAGATTCAGTTGGCAGCAGACGATAATGTACACTCGTCAATCAGGCGTCTTATTGCCCCGTGAACATGGTAAATTACTAGCGAAGTCTCTACACAAAAAATGAAGAAGGAGAGTTGTTTTTTTCTCCCAAAAACTAAATAAAGCGTTTAAAGAAGCGAATAAAGAAATAAATAAATGGACCGATCATTAAAATAAATCGAAAATTGAATGGAGCAGTCAAAATAAGGAGGACGTAAAAGTTGTGGAAACGCGAAGTTAATATGACGAACGAGAATTCAAGCGGAGGAGAAAGCGCTGACAAGAGAGTTGATTTCTATTTTTCATTTTTTTTTTTTTCATATAAAAGAATGAAAGAATAATGAAGTGAAAGAAAACAAAGAGAAATAGAAAAATGAGAGGAATGGGGAGACTCTTGAAGATAAATGTGAAGACTAAAAATTCCTTCATCGCAAACATCACCTGCTCGATTCGCATTCGTTTAAGAAAACAATATAAGCCGATGCTGTGATGTTGGCTTCAAAACAACGAAATTGCCGGCTGCACATTCTTACATGCATTGTTTCCTCTCTCTCTCTCTCTCTCTCTCTCTCTCTTTCTTCACACACACACATAACGTATATATATATATATATATACGTATATGTGTGAGTGTGTATAATGTGAGAGTATGTGATGCATGCGTTGGTATGAGTCCGTTGTTGACTGAAACATGAGCACAAATATCATGCATCCTAGTCAGCTGGCGCAGTAGAATACACCGATTGCACCTCTGCAGAGGGGGAAGACTCCCCCACCAGCGAATGTCCTGTATATGACCCTAGACAACCTGATGATGAAGCTCCAGGATTGCTAGGGCTTTGTTAAATGCGGAGTACCACTTTATTCTCATTGCTCCCTTTTCCAATATGACCCGGAGTGGTAACACCTGATAGGGTCCTATCTATGGGTTAAACAGAGCTAAACTGTGTATTTAAGCTTAACTGAATTGCTTGAAATAGAACTATTATGACATTTAATCTGTGTATCAATGTTAAAGTGGATTGTTTAAAATAGAATTTTTTTTACATGTAAACTGCTTACTTATGCTAAACTGAATTGTTTGAAATAGAACAATGGATTTGGCATTAAATAATCTACAATAGTTGATACGCCATAAAACCAAACTAAACCAAATCAAACAAACATTATATGTATAAGTAAGTTGGCTACTACATTGATGTGTTGGGGAGGCCTCTACTCCTTTCTCTGGATTGCTCCCTTAACTCCTGATTCCTATCTAAAAATGCTGAGTGTTAAGCAAAGAGACATCGATTAACATTTTTTGAGTCTTTGGTATGACTTGACCTGGGGTTGAACCAACGTCTCCAAGACCACAATGTCAATGGGCCGAGTTTCTTTTTTTGATTACATATCAACTTTCGTGGGTTTTTTTTTTTTATTATTGCTAGAACCATTCTAAAACCTATTGCTGAAGCAGATAAAGAGTTCAGAAAGTTTACGTAATAGAGCGGTTGAATTTCGAACTCTGTTACTTCTTTGTCATAGTCCAGAACTTCAGTCTCTACAACGTTTGGACTACCCAATATACATATATATATATATATGTGTGTGTGTGTGTGTGTGTGTGTGTTGGAGAATAAATAAGCTTGAGGGGAACTAGACATGGATGTTGTGTGCTATTCTGAACAAATAATGGAAACAGCACCCTACCAGCAAAACGGCTGGTATACGGTCACTCACCTCTCATCTCACGACATATCCGCGCAAGACGAAAAAAAAATTCTGGGGTCTGCAGGAGAAGCAGGAACAAATTCATAAGGAAAGTTCTCCCGCAAACTCCACACATGGACCCAACTTTGTTGGCCGATAAGCAAACACTAATATTCACCAGCTCTGCAAGATCACTGTCTAAAGAGCCTGCCGAGCGTGAGGAAGAATAGGTATGAATGGCACGCGAGAGTTATGGTAATCCATGGTGTCTGCATGATTTCATGGTGATGAGGATGATATATAAGATGATCATTCAATAAATAATACGGAACTTCTCGGCTTTAAGCGTCTTGTGTGTCTTGCAACACTGAAGAGTTGTGATACAACGAAACAGTCTGTCAGTAGATGCCAATATATATGCTCCCTCTGTTGGGTGTTGAGCACTTTAGCGAAGGATTTAACGGTTGCCACTCGCGTAATACAAAGCTCTACCGATGAATTGAGCCCTTCGCTATCTGATAGCGAAAAATGTAAACAAACGAGAGTAATATATATGCGTTTATTCCCGGGCTAACGTTGAGTCACAGGCTCGGTTCAGAGGGATGTCATCATCCTGACGTAAAGTTAAGTGGGTTTCAGTCCCAGCTTAAAGCGTCTTGCTTGTCTAGCCACAGAGAAAAGTTATGATACAATGAAACAGTCTGTCTGTGGATGACAATATTTATATATTCTTGAGATTTGCTTTATAGTAGTAATTTACAAAGCTTTTTGCTTAGATTTGGTGCAAGGACGTATGAATGAGTCACCCACTGAGACTCGAACTCGCTCATGTAGGTTTGCTTGTCTAGCTCGCAAACCATTGCCCCACCAGAGGGGCTCTGGGATTTGTTTATAGTAAGAAACATTTTGATCCCGCAAAAGTATTTGTTTTGAGAACATTCAAAATGGTGACAAATGATATGGCTTTAGGTTTGAACAGAAGTCTACCATCAAATGTTTAGTGACGTAGAAGTAAATACAATGTGAAATTTATATAAAACTGTGCGATGTGTCCGAAAAAGCATGCTTTATTTAAAAAAAAAAAAGATTTGAGCCTAAGTCGAAAAGAGAGTCCAAGGAGTGGGAACAAACAAACTCTCCAGTTAAGAAAAGTTCCTGACGCAGCAGTCAGTAGATAACTTCTGGCTGATAAGTGTTCTGATACATAAGAGGACCCGTCACTGTTGAATTTCTTGAAAAAGATACAACTGTAAAGAGTACTTGATATTACCAATTCCTTTGGTAAATTTCATTTTTTATTGAAATAAGTCTTATGTATATATATATATATATATATATATATATAAGTGTGTGTGGGTGGGGTGGGGGGTGCATGTGTGTGTGTGGAGTGCAATGATGAAATGTTACCGACTCGATCAAGTAGTGCGTGACCCAGACCCATAAAACCTAGAAGGGTAGGATGAAAAGTATATAGGCTGAAAATGTCATTAGATGACGCAATATTTGCTGGTGATGACTTTTTTGTCAATGGAATTCAAGTATTACCACACCGATGAAAGAAATATGTTGACCAAAGTGGATTTATGTCCAAAAATTTACCCTCATTTGATCACATTTAATGAGATTTTCTTGATCAATCTGTGAACTTTTTAGGCGATACTCGTAATTGCTCTTCAGCGTATTCGTTACATAGTACATTTTCGTTGACCGTTGTTTCTTCAGATTCACTGCTCACGACTCTCAAAATTCAATAAAAATCCGAAACAAAATCTCCATTCTCTCCTTCGCCAAATATTTTTTCAGATCCTCTCTTCCTCGTGTGTGTGTGTGTGTGTGTGTGTGTGTGTTTCTGTTTATCAATCTAACTAACCAGCTGTCTCGCTGTAAAACTTAGAGTTTCGATTTTTAAAAAGTATAAAGAATACGACAAAAATATCAATACTTAATGAAATGAAAAACTACCACATGTATATGAATGATGTTAAGGTATTTGCGTAAAATTGAAAAAAAGAACTAGAAATCCTTATGATAGAATATACAAACCGGATATCGGAATGGAATTTGGGATAGAAAAATGTACCATGGTGATAATGAAAAAGCGGAAGAAGTAGAAGTTCCAAATCGGGAATGGATCAGACCACTTGGAGAAAACGAAATCTAAAAGGACGTGCGAATATTGGTTGTAGACACTATCAAATAAACGTAGATGAAAGAAAAAGTAAGAAAGGAGTAGCATAAAAGAACAAGACAAATTTCCGAAACTAGAATCTGCAAGAGAAACCTAACCATAGGAAGAAACAATTTGACAGTACCGCCCCCCCCAAGTAAAGTACTCAAGACCATTTTGAAAAATAAATAAAAATGAACACAGATAAATGAAAAAGTAATTTGATGACGAGGAAAAAGTGCCTTACACCCAAGAAATGACAGACTATGTGTCAAGAAAAGAAGGACGAAGATGACTCGATACTACTGAGGTTTGCTTACATGCAACAATTCAAGTACTCGATATATACCCTAAAAAGAGCCAAGAGAGACAAATTACAACATCCAATAACTGTAGTTCCTCTATAAAGACAAATAACAAAGTCTAGAAAACAATGATATGAACAAAAACGTTTGCATGGATACTTCAAGAGATCAATTAGGAAGACTGCGCACGTAGATGACCTGGAAATTGGCTAAGTAAATCGAAATAGAGAAACTGGAACCCTTACAATAGCGGCACAAAATAATATTATAAGAACCAATTTTATCAAAGCGAAAAGTGGTTATACGCAGTCGACTAGGAAGTTAGATAATGTGGAGATAGAGATGAGTCGATTAATCAAATAATAACCGAATGCGGCAAACTGGCGCAAAAGAACTACAAAACTAGCCATAACTGGGTGGGAAAAGTTTATCAACAGAGAATTCGGTGAGAGATTCAAACTTGGTCCTAAAACAAATGGTTCATGCATTTATTAATTCTAGACAAGGAGACGAATAAAATTCTCTCGAAATTTGAGATAAAAACGGATCACTGAATCCCGCGCAGAAAACCAAACCTAGTGTTAATAAACAAGAAAAACAGATCTTGTCATTTAGTGGATTTTGCAGTTCCAGTGGACAATGAATATAAACAAAAAAGAAAATAAAAACTCATACTTGGATCTTATAAAAGAGGATTAAAGGCTGTGAGACAATAAAAGTGATGGTGATGGCAGTCGTGGTTGATGCGCTTGAAACGGTGCCCAATGACTCGGAAAAAAGACTGAAGTATTTGGAAATTTGACGTATAATGTAAACTCTCCTGTAAAAAGATAATATTTTCGTATCTTCAGTTTGATACTTAGTAGAAAGTATTCTGCGAGTCAAACAGGTAAATCAAAATACTGGTAATAACCTTTTTGTGGAGATTATAGGACAGAAGACAACCCCCCGTATATATATATATATATATATATATATATATATATATATATATATATATATACTAATGGAAGTTGTTTATTTACCGAGCACTACAAACAAGCAGTATGAGACACAAGGTCAATTTCTAAGCAGAGTTTTGCAGGTTGGAATTTTGAATTCTCCCTCTCCTACACTGGTTATAAATATAGATTCTGAGTTTCCCTTCTCCAAGATGGGTTAATTTGGAAAAAATAGCGATTTTTCTTCATTGATTTGTGTCATATGCTTACTTTGCTTATTATGAAAATGAAATTGCATTAATCCGAACTCTAAGCCTGTTAAAATTTTACCTATCGTTTTATTTATTTTACGAGGATTGGGAGGGACGTATAACACAAAGAGACCGAACTTATCTTTAAATTGCTATATTTGCAGGGACCGTACGTTAAAGAATTATCTTTATGAAAGGTTTCCTCGCTGTATCTCTCTGACAAGGTGTTTTGGTTGTTTTCAGCATTAGTCTACCCTAGGCATGAGCAAACATTTTGGTAGAAGAGCCGCATCGCTGGCTTTTCAAATGACAAAGGGTCGCATCTTTTAAAATTAAAAGAATTTAGTCTCGATTCAAGTGCAAGGGTTTATCATTTATTTTTCAAGAGACCCGGGAGCCGCAGTTTGCCCACCCCTGGTCCACACCAAATACACAAAATACCAAGGTCATTGAATGAGGCGAGAGAAAGAATGTCTCCTTACTGACAGGCTATTCAATATCTATCTATCTATCTATCTATCTATCTATCTATCTATCTATCTATTTTTTTCAGTCTGCCCATAACTATCTGTCTACCTAAGGGTCAATCCATCTTAGTCTTTTCCTTTCTAGCTATCTCAGTTAATTTCGTATCAATCTATCAATCTATATATCAATTTATCTATCTCAGTCAGTTCATATATATCTATATTAATTTGTCCCTTATCTATCTATATATTCGAAGTGGTTCCTTATCTATATATCAGTGAAATATGATCTTCAAATTTCTGATTGATTGTAAATCACGAATCAATTTGTTTGCTGTCTTCTCGGTGGTTGACACTCAAAAAGGCCTCAAGCCTCGTCACTCACGGGGACTTCGTTCGACTTCTGTACCATCATTTTCGCCGTACTCCCACGCTTTCTTAGAATCAAACCATATGGATCATATCTGCAAGAGTTTGACCTCAAGCTACTGGTTGTCAACTGACACCTCCGTAACAATAAAGCAACTTTTATGAGCAGCAATTATTCCAGTGACTGTGATCTAGAAATTTCATTGACATCCATAAACCTACAAAGGTAAATAAAAGATAGTGACATAAGAATGATAAGAAAAAACTTCATTCACAAGATTTTATATATAATTAAACTAGTAAATATTAATATTTTTCATTATTGTGTATAGATGTTGTAATGACATTCGTTTTGATTGTATATTACGCCACATGACAAATCTTAGAAACGTTGGTCTAGTAGGAAATTAACATTTCATTTATAAAAGAATTAGAGGTATATCTCTTTTTTTTACTTAACGAAATGGCGGTCGTTATATTTTATTCTGTCTGTTGTTAACTAACGGCTTGAATTTTATGAAAGATCCCTAAGTCTCGTGTGTCACTGTTTCTTATACCTACAGCAAGAGATTTCATTACTGATATCTTGTTGACAGTCACGCAGCCTAGCTCCAAGTTCACTTCTAGAGATGATGGAAAGCAGTAACTATTTTACAGATACATTTCATTTTTCAGTATTTTGTGGACCTTTTTTTAATATATTAAAACACACACACACACATTATATATATATATATATATATATATATATATATATATATATATATATATATATATATATATAAGGTATGAACTCTCTTAGCTTATCAGATGAATCGTATCATTACGGTTCTATACAAGGATTTTAGCGTTAAATAAAACACGAAGATTGTTATATGATTGACCAGCCCCAACCACAAGAAAAAAAATTAACCGCTTCCAGTTTAGTCCACAAATATCACCCCTTTCAGGTTCGATCCTTTCTATCCACATAATACTAATGGTACGAAGGGGTGTCCTCGTGGCGTAATGGTTAATGTGCTTGACTGCACATTTGTAGTGCACGTGTTTGAATTCAAGTCGTGCTATTACGTTCTCTTTCAGACAAATAACCTTGGGAAAGATATGGACTCCCTTATCCTCCCAGCTATGGGTTAAATAGTACCACTACTGTCCTTCTAGTAAGGATGGCTTTGGAATTAAATAAGCCAAGAAGGTTGATATGTCATTAAACAAACTAAATCAAACCTTTTGCCCTTATCTATGGATTAAATAGTACCTCTACTGTTCTATTACAGGGATGGCTTTGGCATTAGATAACTCAAGAATGTTGATATGCCATTTAACAAAAACTAATTGTATGGCTATGTATATTCGTTTTTTTTATTTGTTCGACTGAATATCGACCCTTATGGGTTGTTTAATGCAAAATTCGATTACTTTGTAAAAAGTTGATTATCTTCATTACTATTTCTTATGCAAATAATTTGCGCGCAGTTCGAGGTTTTCTCTTATACTTATCTAATTCTAATAAAATATATAAACAAATTCATATAAACCGTGTGATAAGTATACCAAAAGATTGAATCTTGTAAGCATAAAAACTAGACGTAAACTAGAATGTGCTTTGTAAAAAGTTGGACAAAAGACAAACAGGGCTATGACATGTAAACAGAGTTACAAGATACAAACAAGACAGCATTATATAGAATATTGGATAAAATACAAACAGGGCGATGTCGTCATTGTAAGCAGGACAACAAATACTAAAAATAATATATTGTGAAAGAATTTCAGCTGCACATAAACAAAGCCGTCTTATGGAAGTACAACAATATACAAGCCGGGTTATGTGATGTTACCTGGGTCATAAGATATAAAACAAGTGCATATTATGTAAAGAGGGCCACAAAATACAAGCCAGACTATGCCATGTAAATAGGGCCACAAAATCCATTCATATAGGTCTATGACAGGTAAATTGGGCCTCAAGATACAGCTATATCATGTAAACAGGGCCACATTATACAAACAACGCAATGTCATGTAAACAGGGCCACATTATACAAACAACGCAATATCATGTAAACTAGGCCACATTATAGAGAGTTATATCACATAAATATACCAGGCAATTGGTTTAATGAGTAGAGTGTTCGCCAATGGTCCGGGAGACAGGGGTTCAATCCCAGGTTGGGTCATACCAAAGACAAAAAAATGGTACTTTATGCCACCTTGCTTAACACTTAGCACAATAAGGTGAGGATCAAGGGTAAAATGAAGCAATCTAGGGAATGGAATAGCGCCCTCCCATACAACTCGGTGTAGTAGCTATTGACATGGAAGCCTTGGGGTCACCCTCGACTAAGGTCGCCGAGTATATCACATGAACAGGGCAAAAGATACAAACAGAACTATGACATGTAAATGGCTTCGTAGGATACAAACAGGGCAGTGTCATGTAAGCAGAACCATAAGATACAAACAGACCTATACTATGCAAACATGGCCACAAGGTGCAAACAGGGCTAAGTCATAAAAGCAGAGTAATTTGAAACAAAAAGTGTTATGTCATGTAAAGAGGACCACAAGATTCAAATAGGGCAGTCATGTAAGCTGGGTCACAAGATGCAAATGGAGCTATGTCTTGTAAGCAGGGTGCAATGTATAAACTGCAGTCGATAGAATCTTTGAGGAGCACAGGGCAACAGCCTTAAGAATGCTGCTGTAGTTTCAATTGGAAGTAGTTTTTTTTTTAGGTGGAACATTTAAGCCTAAACCCAACTGATTTTTAGTAGTTTCTCTCGTAGAATGGTTTTCAATCGAGGCAAAAGAAAATATTCAGATTTGCAATTTTACCAATATTTTAGGGAAAGAGGGTTTTGTACCTTTCAAAAAGGCATGAGTGTGAAGTGAAAATAAACTACCTTGACCCAGGATTTGAACTTAGATTTAAACACCGATACCATTTCCCGACATTTAGCATTCAGATAATCCACCCATTGAAAAAAAAAAAAAAACATGGAAGTAAAAATAGTATAGATTTCTCAGCAGTTATTTATATTAATAATAATGTTTTTTTTTCTCTTTTCCCATTTTTACTCTACTGTTTTTAAATGCGTCGACTTATTGGATGTTATTTCATTTCGTTCAGGTTAAATGTGGGGTAAGGGTAATCCGAAGTCTGACATTTGACACTTACGTTTTTCGATGCAGGCATCAATGGGGAACGAGAAACAGGTCAAATCCTTGCCCGTTCAGCAAAACTTAAACTAAATATGTTTTACAACTTTTCCAAAGTGATATGTGTTTTTGCATTCTCTTGGTTGGGAATATAGCAGACAGAATGAAAGTGTGTATATGAAAAAAAAAAAAAAGAAAAAAAGGTAGTAAAAAGGTGAAAATACCTTTCAAAGCGTTCCGCCTATCGCACTGATAAGGAGCAACAAGTATTATCAACAGAATGACGAATAGAAGATATCGGAGTGAGTGACAACAGCAAAGAAACTCTTATCAACTTGATCACAAAACTGAGGTGCTGCGCACGCGCGCACACACACACACACACACACACAGATAGATAGATAGATGAAATGGTAGTGGTATATATAAGCCTATATATAAGATATGATGCGAGATAAATGTATTTGTACAAGCACACACACACACACACACACACACACACACACACACACACACACACACATATATATATATATATATATATATAGTTATAACTATACGTATATATGTACATATGTGCGTATATATATATATATATATATATATATGGGTGTGTGTGCGTGTAAGCGTGTGTGTGTGTGTATATGTGCAAGTCTATACATATATATATTGAGAGAGAGAGAGAGAGAGAGAGAGAGAGAGAGAGAGAGAGGAGTACGATAAAATTGTTGCCGTATATATATAAATATAAATATGTGATAAGCGATAAGTTCCCCACATGTGCCCCAAAACAAATGCACACACATACACTTATATATATATATATATATATATATATATATATATATATATATATATATATATATATATATAAAATATTTGTCAAAAAATACTCGATTTTATAACCGATTTAAATTTTTAAGTCATTATTTGTTACAAATATCACACAGACATATATATATATATATATATATATATATATATATATATATATATATATATATGTGTGTATATATATATATATATATGTGTGTGTGTGTGTGTGTGTGTGTGTGTGTTTGCTGAGGTGTCTCTGTTTGGTCTCCTTAATATGTCTCTCTGTGGTTGGACAAACAGCTTTAATGTTTTTCTCATTAAGTGTGGGTTGAGTGGATTTCAAGGGCCTTGACTTGATCGACTTCGTTTTTATTACGTGGATATTTTCGCTGTATTATTTTCAAGGGGATGCATTTCGAATCAGCAGTGACTTTTCCAGTTTGTTTGAATAGATATTTGTGGTTGTTAAATGTGATTAAGTTTCATATTGAATCCAAATGCCACTTAGATTTTCATACCTATAACCGATTTATATTTTTCTTTTTCCCTTTTTTAATTATTGATTTCAAGTTAATATGTCTTTAATTCTTTGTATTTTGACGAATTTTGCAGAACCCAAGTCCGTTTGTGCAGAAGTTTTGTTCAAATAATGTTAGATTAAGCTGGTCTATAGATTTGATCTAGTGTCTAGTGTTATTTAATGAAAAGTAAAACAACCATTCATACTTTCCAATATGTTATTTTTCGCAGCGTGTGCATTCTAGCAAAAATGAAATCTTTGCGTCTGCAATTTGATTATTAGTAAATTTAGGAGGACTTTTTAATTATGAAATTAGTGAAGGCATTGTTTGAGCTGAAATTTTTGGAGCAGGGTTTGTTCTTGGTAATGCATAGTTGGCAAAATTTATTGGATTCTATTGGACGTTCCGAGTATGTTATCATATTGTTTAGCATGTTGTTGCTACCTTTTTTTATCATTAAAAAACTTGAAAGCAATATTACTGTTTGTCTGATCACTTTCGTTCCTATTTGTAAGGGCTACGATGGTAAGAAATGAACACGAGTTCAAATCCTTGATGAAGCAGAAAGCATTTCATATCTCGCTGATACACTCAGGAGCAGTATACATAAGATCATTATTATATGAGTACATAGAAAGGAAAACTGGGTTCTTTAACCTAGGCATGGCAAACAATTTAGGAGAAAGAAAACCCTGAATGCAAACCCGTTAAACTTCATTAAAAATTTGCCCTTGTATTACATCCTGCTTATGCGAAGAAAGGGATTGGTATAAGTATATATATATATATATATATATATATATATATATATGTGTGTGTGTGTGTGTGTGTGTGTGTGTGTGTGTGTGTGTGTGTGTGCCGACGGGCCTGTATGTGTGCACAGAGGTTTCATAGACATATATATATATATATATATATATATATAAACTGAATTTACACCCATTTATTCATTTATGTCAAGTTAGACATACGCACACACATATATATGTATGTATGTATGTGTGTGTGTGGAGAGACAGAGAGAGAGAAAAAAACAAGAGAGAGAGCGGGAGAGAGAGCGGGAGAGAGAATGAAAGTGAGTGTGAGGGAGAAAAAGAGAAAGAGAGACCATGAAGCATATCTGAGTACATAATTATAAACGGATTAAGAGACTCTCTCTCGCTCTCTCTCTTTCTCTATACACACACACACACACACACACACAAATAAATAAATAAATAAATATATATATATATATATATATATATATATATATAAGTTTGCAACAATAGTTGAGAGCGACCCGAAGGCCCCCGTTTCAATAGCTACAACACCGAGATGAAGTGGAGGGCGCTACTCTTTTCCTGGGTTTGCTTCACTGTACCCTTGATATGTATCTGATAATGATGAGTATTAAGCAAGAACTATTTTTTGAGTCTTTTGTATGACTCGACCTGGAATTGAACCTCTGTCTTCTTGGACATCGGCGAACATTATTCTTACTAGGTCAATGGGCTCGTATATGACATACATTTGTGGAAATTAATTCAGAGGATACACACACACACACACACGCACACACACACTAACATATATATATATATATATATATATATATATGTGTGTGTGTGTGTGTGTGTGTTGATTAAGTATAGTTGTATAATTTGTCGAGTTCGCCAACCGATTATCAAACTAGAAAAAGAAGTAAGCTGATTCTAATTTCCGGCTGATATGCTATGTTTTCCAATTGCCCTAATACATTTGGGAAATGCATGAGGACACTTTTCACACAATATGTAAGCACAGAAATATTTCTTCTTCCCGTATTTACCTGCTGCATTTAAACCACAACAAATTGTCTCGTGTTATTTTTAGTGATTATGCATAACGAGAAAATCATCGATTGTCACGAGGTTAACGCGTAGCATCTTTTATGTTAAGCCGTACATTTTCTTTGTCGTGAGAAATACATAGCTAATCTGTATGTAATGTGTCATTGAACGAGGATATACAACCATGTGGTAAGGAAATATGATTGAAAAATGAAAGAAAAGCTGTTGGAAAAAATTTATTCTGATAACATGTTTCATTTTTACGGTTTCATCAGCTCCTATAAAATAGATTTTTAAAATGATGGCATAAATCAATGAAAAACCAAACGCTGAGTACCGGTTACTGAGGAGCTTTTAAATTCCAAATTTTAAAATCTTTTGGTTGTTTTGCTGGTTTTACGCTGTGTCAATGTTTTTTGTATAAGTTTTTGCAAAAGTCAGTTCAAAGTAACCAATAATATACAGTGAAAATTTAATTTACTCTTATTTATTTATCTATGTTCTGTTAGACACACACGCGCGCACACACACACACACACACACACACACACACACACACATTCACTCACACAGATAGAGAGATAGAGAGAGATAGAGAGAGATATATGTAGACAGACAAAGAAAGAAACTATGACGCATAGTTAAGTAGATATTTATAAACAGATTAATAGTCTCTCTCTCTCTCTCTCTCTCTCTCTCTCTCTCTCTCTCTCTCTCTCTCTCTCTCTCTCTGTGTGCACCTGAGTCGCAATTATTTTTAACATTTGAATACTTTACCCTTTTGTTTTAAGAGGCAAATATTATTTATCTTAACATCTATCTCCCTCTTCATATATATATATATATATATATATATATATATATATATAAAGCGCACGGGTTAATTTACACATATTATCATCTTCACGTATACACGCGCACTCATATACATACATATACATATATCTATCTATTTTACCTATATATATATATATATATATATATATATATATGTGTGGATAGAGAGAGAGAAAGAGAGAAAGAGAGAGAGATGAGCATACATAAGAATGTAGATCAAGAATATTTCAAAGTAATTATTTTTTATCTTTTAATTGTTTTCAACTAGTTTTGACTGTAATCATCGGCAAGAGTAATTTCCTGAGAAGAATTAAAAAAAAAAATTTAAGTTCCAATGATAATCTAAAAACGGATATGCTGCAAAAGAAGTCGCAAAACTGGGCCACTATTTTCAAATTATTTTAAGATTTTGAATAAGGCCACACACGACTCACAGTTTCATTAAAATAATTCGCAGATTAGTCTAGACAACCTTGTCTGTCAAAGTCTGGCCAAAAATTAACCATAAATCTTTTTAAAAAGAGAATCTAGAAAGTACATAATGCTTTTAGTGCAGAACAAATTTAGAACGTGAAATTTAAAAAATTAATCTTGCAGTACCCTTTTCTAGAGCTTCACATGTTTAATCATCAGACGGATAGTTTAATAAATATTAAGTGGATTACCCTTAATAGTAATTTTCAAAAGAGCCATACTATTACACGTGTGCACCCATCTATCTGTGCTCGAGTGAGTCTGTGCTTGTACGAACTAAAATATTAACTCAGGATCCTTTTAACTGTAGGTCAGCCTCGTTGATGTACACCTAGTTGTGGGGTAATGGTTACCGTCTTAGGAAATGGATATAGCGACCATTTCAATTCCAGTATTTTACATAGCGATAATAAGCAAGCAAAAAGTATGAATCAAAAATCATTCATCTGAATTTGGCTACATAGTAGAGGAGACTGTGTATTTTAAACTCGAAAGCAATTAATCCAGAAGAAAAATAACACTAAATTCAAATTTGTTAAACTCAGCTTAAACACTGACTTCATGTTGCCTTCTCCTGGGGCTGCGGAGGTTATTAAATTTATAAATTTACTCAAAAATTGGAAGTAAGATCTCGTTCTGAGATATGATGTTCAGTTTTAAGCCTTGAAGGTATGAGGCCTAGGAAATATAACTATTTAATGAGACGCTCTCAGGCACTAGGTCATACGTCTAAGCCTATTAAAAGTAAATGTAATTTATATTTCTCTTTGAAGGCCCGGGAAAGACGTATGACCCAGGGACAGCGTGCATAACATTATGTAGTTATATGTGCTGGGTTCTTATCTTCAAGGCTCAACAGTGAATTTCATATTTTGGCACGAGATCTTAGTTCCGATTCTTGAGCGGGTGTACGTATTTACTAACCGCTCAGCACGAAGGGGATGCAACACAAGGTCAATTTTTAAACGTTGTTAAACAGGTTTTAGAATTGTCTTTCTCCTAGGTCGGTTGTAATCGATGTTGAACATCCCAGTCTTCTTTTCCATTTAGTCGTAGCAACAGGGAAAATGATTGGATTCATAGCTCTCACAAGAGAATTAGCGCTATTTAAAATGCAAACTGCCTCGTCCAGGATTTGAATCCGGGTCGCCATATTGATTTCCGACGAGGGTAACAATTACAGCACAAAAGGTACATATATATATATATATATATATATGTGTGTGTGTGTGTGTGTGTGTTTTATTTGTTTTTTTATCTACTTTTCTTTACAGATATTGAACTAAGAATTCCTGATATAGCTTGTTTGGCTTAGTAAGTTTGTATCCATCAGTGCATTTCCTGAGTATGTGGTTGAGTTATATGATCAGTATGAGAAATCGTAATGGTGATAGCACATCACCCTTGAATATACCTCTCTGGAGTATTACCTCAGGTAAACCTTTTTTCTTCTGATGTTCATTCCACTCTCCTGTTTTCCATGGTTTAACAACGAATTAAATTAAATTATGTACGATAATAACGAATTAAATTAGAGAATAAATAATTATTTCTTTGTCTAAAGGTGTGGATCTAACATTTAAAAATATCGGGTCTGCTGAAATAAATACTATTACAGAATGATATGAGTAATTATTAAAGGTTTTTCTTTTATATGATATATATATTTATGTGTATGTGTGTGTGAATGTGTGTATATGGGTATATGTGTGCCTCCGTGTGTGCCTGCGTGTGCTCCTGCGTTTGTATAAGTTGGTGCGTGTATATATATATATATATATATATATATATACACCCCTGGACAAAAATATAAGATCATCCTCAAGAATGAAGAAAAAGGTGTTGTTGACAATTTTAAAATCATGAAAATCTAATACATGGAAGAAAAGGATAAGAGACATTCAAATCTAAAATAAGTTGAAATTTTAATTCATTTTTTTCATGCTAAATTCTAAAAAGATTTGTCATGAATATAAACCACCAATAAAACTAAAGAAAAAATAATTGATTTAACTGAAAAATGAATTATATATTGTCTACTGTCTTTATATTCTATAGTTCTGCTCATGGATCTTATGTTTATAGCAAAGAAAATTTTTATATGAAGCATAACTGATAATATACATATAAAAAATGAATTTAAATGTCTTCATATTTTAAATTTAATTGTCTTTATCTTTCATATATCTGATTTTCATAATTTAAAAAGTGTAAACAATACTTATTTCTTCATTCTGTGGATGACAATATATATATTTATATATATATATATATATATAAATATATATATTGTCATCCACAGACAGTCTGTTTCGTTGTATTTCGTGCGGCTAGACACGTCGGACGCTTGAAGCTGGGATCAAAACCCACCCAACTTTATGTTAGACTTAGTATCATGCCTCTCCGCCAACATGCGTACCATGTCGGCAAGGGAATTATAAGGCATTATGTAGATACAGCAGCAGCAGCGTTTGTTTTTTTACATTATATATATATATATATATATATATATATATAAGGGTTTTCGAACTATTGTCTTCATCTTCATTGTTATTTTCACAGCGTTTCGGCCGATATGTCCTCCGACCTTCTTCAGGTGTTTATCGATCTTGGGAACATTCACGGAACTTCGAACTACGTCGTTTATTGAATCCACGGGGGTCTCCTGTTTTGATTTCGTTAGCCATATCGGGTACAAGTGTTAAGTATTCCTGTATTGTTAGTCAGGATTGAACCTGCAACCTTCAGATGATTGTCTCCTGAGAAGCTTAGGGAACCATCGCCAATAACCGTTACGCTCTGTGTCCTGCGAGACAGTTTAGAGTGAATTTTTGGGACTTATAAAATTAATTTTCTTACTTGACTTAGATTACTACTATTATGTATGATTTTTTACCTGTGCCCATTTTTTTTCGGAAGGCAGCAGTACGAGGTGAGATTTAAAAGTCGGGTAATGCAGACCATATATGGAAGGAAAAGGAAACCATTTGCCCTAATGGGATGAAGTTGAAATAATTGATAGGGCTAAATATTGAAGGATTAGACGCCTTAAGGAATCAGCACATATGTTGGGGTATAAAGACCTGCTGAGTAGACCAAGTATAGATTAGAATACATATGGGAACCTATAATTAAAAAGCCTAGATGAAAAAAAGTATCAAGCTTCGTCTCAGAAATTTAAGCAACTAATATATATATATATGTACATATATATATATATATTCTATGAGAGAAAGTAGAACGATATATAGACAAAAAGATGGACACCATCTTTATTCTGTCTGACAATTACATAAAAAAGCACACTTTTAGTTTCAGGAATACGAAAACAAGGTGAGTAATCTTTTAGTTTACATACTGTTCTGCTTACTCGCAGAGGAAAACATTAATTTTATTCCCAGGTTTTGTGTCTAATAATTCTTTTTCTTAATTTTAGTTATTATTTATATATATATATATATATATGTGTGTGTGTGTGTGTTTTCGCATGTGCGCATGCGTGTGTGTGTATATGTTTGTGGTGTTTGTGCAAGCGTGTGCATTTCACCTCTGTTACAGGAGGAGAGATGATTTGGGACTTTTAGTCATTTGTAGATTTGATATAGAGATTAGGTATTTTGGGAAACGCTTGGCAAAAAAACAAATGTTCTGGTAGAGAATTGCATCCACTTTTTTCTTTTTGCTCATCGTCCGTACTTACATAGTAATATTTTTAATTTCTTTATTCACTTTATTTTACTCTTTGAAGTTAACAGTACTATATTTCGGGCCGAGTTCTATATAGAATTGGAGGTAGACGTTTTTCAGCCGTTCATGAACGATGTCTCCTGGAGACCATAACTCCGGAACTATCTAGATATTGACACAATCATAAACTAAATCAAGTAAATTACTCTTTTCATAAAATTAACATAGAATGGCGCAAGGTAAGTCTTATCATGCAAACGGTGATAATGACTCTTACTTCTTTAGCGAAATGTTTTTTCGAGAAAAATTAATTGCTAGCGGATCTTCATTGTAAATGGATATACATTCGAGAAGAGGGTGTTTGCATTTTACATACCACTGATACCCTTGAGAAAGGTATGAATCACACTATTCTCCCTTTAGCTATGGGTAAATAGTAGGGTACTACCCTAAGTAGGACCCAATGTACTCACCCATCACATACGCTGGTACACACAAACACACACATACTATCATCATCATCATTATCAAGTCACGCTGCTAACAGTGTTTTTCCATGATTCTCTCTTCTTCTGTCCCAATCATCCATCACTCCCGGTATATTTTCCAATCTACATCCTGTATCCCGACAGGAGCTGATATTGATAAGTTCTTGCGGGTTTGTCAACCCTGGCACATCCATGTATATGTGTCTCCAGAAAAATGTCACAAATCAATTCATCCTTGTTTCTCAAGCAGTGATCCGCATCTCTTGTTTGTCTTACTTGGATGGTAATATATATATATATATATATATATATATATATATATATATATATAGTCCCCCACAAATAGATTGTTTCATTGTAATACAACTCTTCAGTGTGGCTAGACTCGCGAGGCGTACCAAGCTGGAATCGAAACCAACCTAACAATACGTCAGGTTATGAACATACTTCTAGTCCAAGCCTGCAAATCAGCATAAATAAATGCATATGTATCAAATTTCGTTTGTTTATATATATGTATATATATAAACAAACGAAATATATATATATATATATATATAGTCATCCACAAACAGACTGTTTCGTTCTATCAGAACTCTTCAGTGTGGCTAGACACGCAGGATCGAAACCCGTCCAACTTCACGTTAGACTGTGTTTCAGACCACTCGTCCACCAAGCGGACCACGTTGGCTAAGGGAATTTTAAGGTATTTCTATTTTAGAAACAGCAGCAGCAGCCTTTGTTTACATTTTTTTATCGTAATTGAGATCTATGATGCAACTTAATTTGGACAGGTATTTTTAATGGAAATGAAGTGGTTTAAACTTCATATGTTTGACATTCGTATCTGGTCATTCTTATTTTTCCATATGTATTAAGATGTTGTTTACATTTACGGCCACTACGGCGCCAAAACTCCTCTAACTCGTAACTTAAAGCAAATCCTGGGCATCAGAAGACGCAGAATAATTTTCTTAGACATTTTTTTAAGGTGCATTTTATCAGCCGTAAAATAGGGTATCTGATATTTTGAATAAAACAATTAGTAGAGGAAAATACTTTAAAAATCAAACAGGACGGATATAATGACAAGTAAACAATATATATATATATATATATATATATATATATATATATATATATATATATATATATAACACGCATATACGGACACACACATATATTCATACATATATATATACACACGTACGAAGGGCATACGATAAGTTTCCATATGAGCACTTTTTTCGTATGAGCACTTTTATTCAGAGTACACATATTAAACTCTAGTTCCCTTCGATGTAATCTCCCCCGGCAGCAATACACTTGTTGTACCGTTCTGACAACTTCTTGAAGGCCCCACTGAAGTCCTCTCGTTTCATCTCCTCAATTGTCTCATAACGATAGCCTCGGAGCTAAGGGAATAACCAAAAATCACTGGGAGGAAGGTCTGGTGTACTGTCTTCCTTACTCCTCCCACACCTCTCATCATCCCTCACAGACTCCCTGCCTTCCTTGAATCTCTTATGTCACTCAAAAACTGATGCTCGATTCATGCAAGATGCCCCCAAAGCAGTCTGAAGCATTCCATATATTTCTGTGGCATTTTTTTCCAAATTTAAAACATAATTTTATTGCATATAGTTCTTCTCAAGTGCCAGATTGCATTTTTGAAATTCACCTGCTGTGAAAATCAGGCTTTAGTAAGGTGTATTCCAGTTGCTTCTGTCGCTGTTCATTTGAACCTGAAATCATAAAAATTGGCCAGTCATCTGATAAGATGTATAACATAAACATACTGAATTATCAAGAGTCTATGACAATTCTAAATGCCCATACGAAAAAATAGTCTGGAAACTTATAGTATGTACCTCGTATATACATATATACAGAGACATATATATGCATTTATATATATATATATATATATAAACACACGCACACACACACACACACACACATATATATATATATAAACTCATACGTACACACGCACACACATATACATACACACATATGTATACACACACATATATACACACACGCATATATACACACGCTGACACACACACACACACACACACACATATATATATATATATATATATATATGTGTGTGTGTAGTTTACTATATGCATAATTTTGAATATGATAAAAATTTAGCATTCAACAACTTTTTTTCAAAATGTAATTCATCAAGTCTTTGCGCTTTTACAGATTTGCAAAGATGCTACTTGACAATTATATAAAAAGAATATTTTCTCTTTATCTGTTTCATTTTTGTTTTGAAGTTCTTTTTTTTATTTTCGTGTTTTTCTTTTCATACTAACTGATTTAACCAAGACTGTGACACTCTAAACTAGAATATTTGATGTTAACCACTTTATGTCCGGGTCAATAGAACATATCACAGACTAGCATACGTGCACACACGCACATAAATGCACACACACCACACCGACGCAAACACACTCATACACACACAAACACACAAAGAGAAAGAAACAAGCAGATACATGATTTTGATGAAGATTCATTCTTTTGAGCCCGATGACGTAATATTAAATTTAGCGCATCTAATACTGTCATTATTAGAAAACTGATTTCCTTATTCCTATTTCCGCTGACGAAAAGGGTGCTACTTCCGCTTTCGGTTTCTGGCCAATCATTTAGCCTCTTTCTTTTTCCTTCATCCTGTCAGGCGATTCATTCGGACTACTATATGTCCCTATACCCACTTCTTTATCCATCCGGCCATAGACTGCAACATCTCTTGGCTTTAGTTCTAACCTGGATTTGTTACTTCGGCCGCGAGGAATTGACCAACATTCCTTATTCCTCTTTTAACGGTCAGTCTTTGGCGGCCTGGTAATTCAAACACGGAGGGGTTGGGGAAATTTTTTATTTCTTTCCTCTCAGTGGTAGACCACGTGACATTATTTTCTTTCTTTTCCTCGAACTCATTTTCATGGGTGGAAATAACGAGTCACAAAATTTTCTTTTCTTCGTGTCACAACATTACGAATACTGCCGACAAAATTATGTAAATAACCATGAAAAAGAATTGGTAATGAAAAATAAAGCAAATCTATAAAATTTTCTGAATTAAAATAGTTAATAATGATAGTTTGCGTTAAGAAAATTGAATCAAATCAAAATCAGCAATAAATGACTTCTTTTGAGATGATATTTGTTTCTTTATACACACACACACACACACACACACACATATATATATAAAGATGGTTGTTGTTCAAAGAAAGAATAAGGATTTATTTTTAAATAAGTAGGTCCGCGAAGAGATTTGTATTTTTTTAATTTATTTATTTTGTTCTTACATACGTGTTATATGTATGTTTTCAGCTTGTTGTTTTCGTCAGAGAACATATGTGGCACAAGGCCTTTTTAATTGGGTACTCAATGAGACTTGAACTCCCTCTTGTTTCCAGTATAAATGTCCTTTTGTTGGTCAAGTTGGTTTATATAGGGGTCGTTGTTCCCCTTCCTGGAGTGTGTTTACTTTGGTCTGCTTAACCTGTCTTTGATAATTGATATGTCTATAGTTGTGTGTGTGTGTGTGTGTGTGTGTGTGTTGGCGAGATTTTGGGTTTCACTAACATTGTGTGTGTGTGTGTGTGTGTGTGTGTGTGTGTGTGTGTGTGTATCTTGATGAGTTTTGTGGCTTTAAATTTACTGGTAGCGTTTTCTCCTTTTTTGGTATATGTATACATATGTGTGTATGTGCGTGTGTGTGTGTGTGTGTGTGTTTTCAGCTTTTTTCCTTCGTCTGAGAATTTGTTTGGCATAAAGTCTAGTTAATGGGTATTAAATGAAATGTTGATTTATTAGTGTTTCATAAAACCAGAAGAATCACACAACCCACAAACTCAATAAGCAAAAACCCTAATAATACTACACGCCTCAGACATACAAATTAGTAACTCCGCATTAACAACTAAAAATGAAATAATAAAATAAAATAAAATAAAAATAAAAATCCCACTTTGGAAGAAGTAGATTACTCAATCAGATGTGCATCTTGTAATTAACAATATATTAGAGAAACATTCTGACCTCTCAAAAAGAGGATTTATGAACACAAACAAGCTCTCTAAACAAACAATACTAATT
Organism: Sepioteuthis lessoniana; assembly: GCA_963585895.1. Lineage (NCBI taxonomy): Eukaryota > Metazoa > Mollusca > Cephalopoda > Myopsida > Loliginidae > Sepioteuthis > Sepioteuthis lessoniana. Next base: position 43,830,206 of record OY757914.1, read on the forward strand.
GGGCCATAGACCTATACAGAAACAAAGAAAAACATAATTTTGATGGAAAAGGGGCAAAAATTATAAAACATTAGCAAATAAAAAGAAACGAATAGCCAAATAATGCGTTGTAATTCTTTTGAGAGGAACAATAATACCAGGTAAATTTCATTTATCCCCAACTGTGGCTCAGTTGATCCTCACAGAAAATAACATCAACAAACATTTATGTTAAATCAAACACAAACACTTCATTACTACCAACAATAACATAACACAAAAACAAACATCCCCTTTCACTCTGAGCATTGAAATGCTACGTAAAATAGCGAAACATACTCAGTAAGAAATAAACATCTAGCAAAGTTTTTCCGAGTTTGTCATTAATAGTACACAATATATATGTATATATACTCACACATACATATACACACACACATATATATATATATATATATATATATATATATTGTTACGGGTTTCCACCCGTATTTTTAATTTTTCGAGATATGGACGAAGTCCTATCTGTGGGTTACTAAGACCACGGACGAATGGGGGTGTTTCAAGGTTAAAGAGGTCAACTTGATATGAATGAATACGAGGGTATTCTGAACCGGACAAACAATATGACGCGCAGTTGGTTTTCTCCTTTTCTTTATATATGTATCGTTCTTACAATTTTTTTATTTTAAAGAAAGCACAACTGTAACAACAGATAAACAAAGAGCAAAACGAATACAACAAAAAAACATGTACAGAAATATGGAGGACGAGTCGCTCCCCATAGTATCTGCCTAGGTCCTTCCAATAAGACAAAGTCCTTTTTTTCTTTTTTCTTTTTTCACCGAAGAACAAAAGTCTCTCTTCTTCGTCGTTAATATGGATATACAAATTTTAAGCAAATAGACTTTCCGCCGAAACTAGCTGCTGATGAACAGCCTCAAAAATGTTTCTTTGGAATAGTCTTGATACGGACCTTTATTTAGGTTACATATATCATTCTTGACAAAAATTTTGACTAACCCTTTTTTTTTATCTTTCCTTTCTTTTGTTAATTTTTTTCTTTTTTTCTTATAGTCGTTAATCTCCTATTAACGAGTTGCAAGGCACCAGTTTTTGTTTTCCTTTTCTTTTACGTTGAGCCTCAAGTTCTTACACAACGGAGCCACGGCCCCTATTGGCCGAATTTCCCCTTTCACCGGACCCCGTGAAAAGGCGACCTTTCTCTTCCTTGACGAAGCTCGAAACTGATTTTTTTGGTTTCGTTTCTTTTTGGCGGTGAAGCGCCCTCCCTGCCTCGACCAATGGCATGTCTTCTCCTTATCCGGGTTAAGACCTTTGCCCCTTCTCGGCTGCTTCTTCCACTGTTGCTAGGGCTCGAAGACTCCCCAATCGCCTGCCCCACTTCCGATTCTCATAGTAGTCCTTGCATTATAATCCTACCGTGGCCGGTGGCCGTAACAATATATATATATATATATATATACAAAAGCACACACACACATATATATATATATATATACGCACACACACACACATATATATATATATATATATATATATATACACACACACCATATATATATATATATACACACACGCACACACATATATATGTGTATATATAAATATATATATACACACACATATATATACAAATTCATATCTGCTGAAATACCAAATATCCTCACCAATGACAACATAATCCCAGATAAAAAAAATCCTCTGAGCTCTCATTATTAGAAATAAGAAAAAAAAGCATAAATTAAATAAAATCTAACACTAACACTAACTTATATAACGTCTTCAACAATAAACGGGCCAACTAAAGCACCCTTGGCCAATAAAAACCCTTCAAACAAAATAAACATCGCAAACAAATTTTAAAAAGACAAAAAAGAAACAGTACCCATAAAAATAGTCCTGAACACTATCAATGGCCAAGATCAAGAGCTCTTAGGAGCAGAATGTAGGGCAACTTACTTTCAAATGAATCCTGATACATTCCTACAAAAAGCCAAAGATAAAGCACATAAAGGAGGGTGGTGTTCGATGTGTAATGGCTACCGTTGAACGGAAACAGATTCAGTGATACGAGTTCAAATCCTGAACGATACAGTGTGCATTTTACATACAGCTAATGCACTTGGGGGAAGGTATGAATCCAAAGATTGACCTTATGATGCATGCTGCTCTTGCTGAGGAGTATATATATATATATATATATAGGTGTGTGTGTGTGTGTGTGTTTGTGATAGTTGAGTATATACGTGTTCGTTTGTCTGTGTGAGAGAAGCTGAGTATGATGCTGATGATTAAAAATAATTTTCTTGAGAATGAGGGTTTTTTTCTTTTAACACGAGAGCATTTACAGCTCAGTCTGATATGCTGATATTGTCTTCTCAATCACAAATATGAAGATTATCATTTTAACCTAGAAAAGACCGACATAATCATAAAAGTCCAGAGCAAAACACAACAATAATTTTATTTTTTTCATTTTTTGGCCTATAAAAAAGATGTAAATTAGAAATTTGGGCAATTCTAAGCTTTTTAACATTATATAACTAACCTTGAATTTTCCTTTGAAGATGTCTTTTTTAAAGTTTATTGTTCCCCATACTTCTTCGATCTTCTCTAATGGAAATCCAATTCTGTTTTATAGGCGGTGTTCTTCGTTTAAAATTCCCATTTTATACTCGTAATTCTTCACTTCATATAAGGTTAGTTCAAAAAGTTCTACACCTCTCATTGAGAGAAGAGCAAAGCTGAAAATATTTGGTCTGGCAACGTAGAGCCACTTCTTATAAAACTATGAAAACTAATTCCTAGTTTTCAAGTATTCTGAGAAGTGCGTTGTGTGTTGTCACCATAAAAAGGTTCGGCTTAAGCTCTTCTTTCTTGCCGAGTCTTAAAACTCTTCGAACAAAACCTCATAGCATGTTTTTTGGTCATGAATGCGTTAAATTGTTGCAAATTCTAATTTTAATTTTCCAGGTTATACTGCAAATGTCTGTGCTATGAATGATATCCAACACTCTCGGTAAATAATACGTTTGGATACAGTAAACACATACACACTCTTACACATTCATATATATATATATATATATATATATATAGGGGGGTGCGTGTGTGTGTATACGTAGCCGGTCCGCCACGAGCAGAATGTGACGCATGGTTAATTTTTAAGTAGTGTACCCATAGTTTGAATATTCCTTCAAATAGACTGATCACCCTGTCTAAAAGAACCAGTTAATTTATTCATTGCAGGAGGGAAAATGTATGGATTCAGGATACGAAAAAAACAGCTTCGGCCAGGTTATGAGCTCGGGTGAACGAATCGATTTTCTTCGACAATAACCATTTCGCTAAGCACGCCCCTCTCTCTCTCTATATATATATATATATATATATATATATAGAGAGAGAGAGATGCATGTGTGTGTTGTTTTTTAGGTTAGTAGTTTACTGATTATCATCTTTAAACAGCAACCATGAGAGGGATAGAAACAGAGATAGAGAGAAACAGAGATAGAGATAGAGAGAGAGAGAGAGAGAGAGAGAGAAAGAAAGAATGGAAATACCTGGAGTGTGTGTATATTTAAATATAGATGTGTCTGTGCGTGTAGGTACACGTGAGTTGGATTAGGAGTCGTGTTGATAAACATTTGATCATTATCCAGATAGCGTCTAACTTCATCTCAAGAGATAGCAAGGAGCACTGAGCTTCCTTTATCGAGAGCTTGTGGGTAGTGGCGCGGTGGTGACGCTGTGAAAGCTGAAGCTAAGGGAGAGAGGTCTGATTTAAAGGAAAAGAAAAAGTTTTCTAGTTCTCCGTTTTTCTTTACTTTACTTCTCTGCAAATAAAAAAAACGTGCCGTCCCCCAAGAGAATGTAAGTTAGTAGAGGCCGTATTTTCTACATCTATCACGTGGTTAACATTCCCTCTTCTAAATATGCCCACCATTTTGTTCCTGTTCACTCTTATTTATAAAGTGGCACTCTCTAAATGCAAATCAAAATTTAACAATTACTCTCTTAATATTTTTATTACATGTTTTGACTTTATATGATTTATCACTTTCTTTATATCACCTTATATTTCTTAATCTAACACTGTATTTTTCATGGGGACCAATTGGTTATCGTCTAAAAAATGGACAAAACGACTAGATTTCAAATCCTGCATGCGTCAATTTTCGTTTTCACTTTTGCGCTAATGTCCTTCGGAAAGGCATAAATAAATCTGCTTTCCCCACTCAGCTGTGAATAAGCAAAAGTGCTGACTATTTTTTTTTGGTACGGAAAGCGATGCTGGTAAAGGAAAAAATCTGCATTCCAACCAGCTGTTCTCAGCTTTAAAAAGATTGACCTTCAGTCTCTTTTTACCCGTAGAAGTAAAGGTAGGATAAATACTTACCCCACTTTTATTTTACAGTTTCATCTCTACATATCATTTGCCCTGTCGGCTAGAGCTATAGATTACACTGATTGCTTCTCTGCAGAGGGGTAATATCCCCCACCATGATAGTCCTTGATATGACACTAAACAATCTGATGGTGAGGTTCCAGTGATGCTGAAGCTTTGGGGAATGTGTAGCACCTCTTCATTGCTATTGCTCCAAGTTCCACTCTGTCCCGGAATTGTAGATCCTGATAGGACCCCATCTATGGGTTAAATGGAAGTAACTGCATACATATGCTAAATTGAATGTTTTAAATGGAACAGTTTTTGACATTGAAACTCTACTTATACTAAACTGAATTGTTTAATTTAGAACTATTTTGACATTCAACTGTTTGTTAACAAAATCTGTGCTTATACTAAACTGAATTAGAACAGTTTGAATAAACTGAATTGCTTGAAATAGAACTGTTTTTTTAAATTAAATTGTGTACTCAGGCTAAACTGATTTGTTTGAAATAGAACTATATGCATAAAAATGGATTTGGGGTTAAATAACCTACAAAGTTTGATATGCCCTAAAGCTCAAACAAAAAAAAACAACAACCAACCAACTAAATTTCATCATCATCATCATCATGTCCTGCTGCTTACACGGATTTCTCTGACTCTCTCTCTCTCTCTCTCTCTCTCTCTCTCTCTCTCTCTCTCTCTCGCAATTCGTCTCAATCATTCATCACTTCCGACAGGTGCTCTACACTACATGCTGTGTCCTTACAGAGCTGTTGTAGATAGGTTCTAGTTGGTCGTCCCACACTTGCACGTCCGCGTGAAGGGGTCCCAAGTAGAACGTCGCTTATGAGTTCGTTCTTACTTCTCCAGCAGTTTCTCCCATGTCTTGTCCGTCTTATTTGGATGGTTTTAGAGATGGGATGTAAGTGACCGTATGGCTGCCGCTTTGTGGGAGGTTCCTTCAAGGATTTCTTCAATAAAGCTTGTAACATTTATGTGCAATTCTCGTCTTGTTTTTTTTCTATACGCTTAGTCAGCATCCATATGGTGCATCCATATAGTAGAATTGACACGACTGCTGCTTAGAAAAAACTATGTTTCATTTTATCGAATGGTTAGATATCCATATGATCGCTAACCTCTCGATTGCAGTCGATGCCTTCGCTAGTGGCATATTGATGTAATTTTCTATTGATGAAACGTTGCTATTGATGTGGGTGAACTTAGCAAATACACCTACCCAAGCCGAATCCCTGCTCCAAAATATGAGGCACACAGCAGGTGGAATTGGCCTCCATGTCAATGCAGACAAAACGGAGTATATGAGTTTTAATCAAAAAGTAAACATCCACCCTAAATAGTGGCTCTCCCTATATATATATATATATATATATATATATATATGTGTGTATGTGTGTGTGTGTGCGCGCGCGCGTGTGTGTGTGTGAGAGAGAGAGAGAGAGGGTCGTTCAAAAATTCTTTGCCTCATCCAGGTTTTATAATTATCACACATTTCTCCCCTTTGCTTGAGCCTCACTAACACAGAAACGAAGTAAGAAATCTGATTTGTTTTTTAGTATTAAAAGAAATGGTTGTACATTGCCAAAACAAAAATAGCTCTTCTTTCGGGGTAACGATAAGAACTTTTTAAACGACCCTCGCAATATCCCTGTTTAAAGCTACTGTATCTGTCAGTTCGTTTGTTTGCCCGAATTCAGGCTGCAAAAGAATCACTGCTTAAACAACCGTTCCTTCCTGTCACATAAATCTTCAGAGTAGCCTGCTATATACTTTGATAAAGTTAAGAATATTCCCCAGAGTCTTTAAAAAATTGCTTATTTTTTCTTTAACGCATTTATTATAAAAAGAGCATATAAGAAAAAAAGATTAAACAATATTTGATTACATTTTCAATTGCATTTTTCCGATTAAGTTCGTTTTAAGATAAGGAATTGTTTTGTTTTGTAAATATTCTCGGCTGTGATAGTGTTCTTATTAAGCTGTGTTAGCCTTATTGAAAATCAAACAACCTACCTGAAAATTTAACTTAACTTTAACCAGTATGCTTCTTTACCTACCCATTACAGAGAGAAGAACAGATTAATGGAATTCACTTAAAGGGAATCACAAACTGCCTCATTTAAGTTTTGGACTCTGGTTAACAATTCCATTTCTATCGATGATAAGCGTTACGATTTCTAACTATCTATATATCTATCTATAAACTTCATTCAGTGACTATGGGGGCTTTTCAATGAATGAAAATTATGCATTGTTTGCAATTGCTTTATTGCAAATATTATTCGAATATCGCATATACATTTTTGAGGATATTCAAAATAGATGCAAGTAACACGGAGTGCTCTAGGTTTAAACGGAGGTTTGTCACACAAATGTTGATGGCAAAAAAAGCACCAGCTAAATACAAATTTACAGAAGGGTGTATGATTTCGTGGGAGAAGCATGTTTTAATAAAAACATATTTACAGATGGGACAAACTTGACTTTGCTATTTCAAAGTTTAGTCGAAACGAAGGTCTCTGAGGTGGAAGCAAAGTAAAAGTTCTGATCACAATGGCCAGTAAAGAACGTAATTGGGATATGAAAGGACTCGCTGAAATTGATATATTTTAAAAAGGTCCCAAATTCCCCTATTTTAATAACCCACGTGTGTTTGTTTACAAATATGATAAAAATAAATGGACAAATTGGACACTTACAACGAGTCTTAAATAAAAAACGAAATATGACGACTAAACCCATTTTAAGTGTCTCATTTCTCCATCTATCGATCTTATTTTTATCATCTTGTCAGATTCACTAAAATCTACCATTTCACCATATATACATATGTGTGTGTGTGTGTGTGTGTGTGTGTGTATTTCCAGAAAATTGAATCACCAATTGTCAATGAAATTTGCTTAGTTGGCACAAGACCAAATGTATGGAGCACCCAGTGGGAATCAGACTCAATGAACCTAATCCTAACGATTATACTACGTGAGAAGCTCCAATCAAGCCAGGAGTTATTCAAAAAAGAGATAATATCACCTATCACCTATCATATATTCAGCTACTAACTAAATCAGATTGATCAAAAAAGTGGTTTGAGGCAAAGTTTGTCGGTTGCGGACGTCTGTGATCAGACAAAAAATAAACATTTTTTAAGAAGATAAAATAGTGAAATCATTGTATCAGAAGCTCAAGAAGAATTGTAAAAACACTTCTACTCTTTAGCACAAGCTAAATACCGAACATTCAGTTTTATGTTGGCTTTAATTTTTATAATATTGCCCAGTTATTTGTTGCTGTATTATACACCGAGTGTTTCTCTGTAGAGGAGTAAAACTCCCCTAACGAGTGTCCTGGATATTACACTAAACAATCTGATGGTGAGGTTCAAGTAATGCTGGAGTTTTGGGGAATGCAAATAGCCTTTTCGGTGCCATCGCTGCTTGATCCACTCTCGCTAGGAGTGGTAGTACCTGATAGAGCCCTATCCATGGGTCAAAAAAACTAAACTGTGTACTTATGCTAAACGGAAAACTTGAAATAAAACTGTTTTTGACATTGAAACTATACTTACGCTAAACTGAATTTTTTAAAAATAGAACTGTTTTGACATTTAACTGTGTGTAAAGAAAGACTATACTGATATTGAGGGGTGTCCTCGTGGTGTAATGGTTAAATCGATGGACTGCGGAATCGTAGTAAGCGAGTTCGTACTCTAGTCTCGCGATTACGTTCCCTTTCAGACAAATACCCTTGGGAAAGGTATGAACCCCTTATCCTCTCAGCTATGCGTTAACTGGTACCACTACTGTTTTTCTAGGAGAATGGCTTTGGCATTAAATGACCTACACAGGTTGATATGACAAGAAACCAAACCTATACTAAACTGAATTTTTTGAATTTGAACTGTTTGACTAAACTGAATAGTTTGAAATAGAAATATTTTTGACAATTAAACTGCGTACTTATGCTTGAAATAGATCTGTTTTGACATTTAACTGTTCGTAAACTAAAAAATTACTTCTACAAAACTGAATAGTTTGAAATTTTATTCCCCGTTAAATGACCAGAAAAGGGTTGATGTACCGTAAAACAAAACAACCAATCAACCAAATTTTTCAGAATGACATTTCTCTTCAACGTCCCATCATTATAACTGGCCGAAATATTTTCCTTGTATTCTCTTTTAAAGGATTGACAATTCCCTAAATGAAAGCCTGGCTAAAAATAACAAAAAAACTGTGACTATTAAACTCACAGGGGAACTAGTTCGAAAGAAGCAGACTATGTCCAGTGTTATATATAGACCCTAGACAAGCAGTGTAGTTAGGATTTCAAAACAGGATATGCAGCTGTGTCTATCAGAAAGCAAAAGACAACGGAAATGCCGCGTGAATCGCGACGGGAGAATCTGTACGTGTCCCCAAAATACATAACGACGGAAGTTTTCAACCCCGGGCAGTTGGCGGTCAGTCACCAATCAGCAGATTGAGAGTGACATTAGACGTTACATCCTTTTGTGCGCTGGCCCGATGGCGATACAGACAGTTCCGGGTTAAGTGGTGGCCTTGTTTCAGTCTCCCGCGAAAGAAACACAATGAAGCAAGGCTCTCTAAACGTATCTCACCCTGGTGTAAATCTTTGCAGTTCCAACTCTTTCTCTCACATGCAACCATTTTGTCACAATTTCGAAATAAATTTCGTAATAAAGAAGAGGGATTATATTTCTATTCAATTGCTATTATCTTTTCATTCAGGTATACAACACCAGTTGAACTATTTCTGAAGCAGACATTGCAGATGATCAAGAAGTACATCAGCTCAAGCCGAATTTCTGCCATATATCCGGGAGCAGGTAGCAAAAGGCATTTAAGTGTTCAGTTGATACGGTGCCAACTCCTCACCAAATGACAAAGCTCGGAAATTAATAGACCAATTTATATACCTCAGCAACAATATCTCATCTACTGAAAGCGATATTTACCATAAGCATAAGAAAAAACTGAATGGTACCGATAGTTTAACGACAATATGGAAATTTGATTTCTCTGATAAAATAAAAGTAAATTCTTTCAAACTGTAAGACAGCCAGTACTACTGTATGGCAATAATAAAAAGATATAAGGGTTAAATGAGGGGTTTGACAGAGAGAGGACATAAGACAAGTGATTATTTGACGGTTGCGAACGCTGCATACTCTTGGGATTCTTTATTTTAAAGAACAACTGTTCACATCAGTATGTAATGAGAATCCTATACACAACGTGCTAAGTGTAGATGAGAGTGTTGAGGAATCTACTTTTTCGGCAAAAAATTCCGGCTTCGACCCTTGGGTCAGAAATTGCACTCCTCTGACGGGTGGAATCTACTTTCTTGACTTTTGGGACAGGACTGGCTGGTAGAATTCTCAAAAATCTTCTTGACAATCCCGCAACATTGGAGAAATAGGAAGTGCATGTTTCTTCGTTCCCTTTTCAGCGGGAAGCGTTATGCTTACTCGGGGCACGGTGTTGTTAGGTTTATCCATTAAAACTGGCTCCAATATGACTGGACAATGATCCATTATACCGAACCCATCCCTGCTCTACGGGGATTCAAATAACAAAGCGTTTCCATTTTGATGCGGCTAGAACATACCAGAGTCCACAAGAAAAAGTTTTGATACAATATTTTCTTTAAAAAAATTAAATACCTCCAATGCATATATATATATATATATATATATATATATATATATATTAATCTTGATATCTAATCTATAATTTTGTTGGTGTGAACAAAAACAGATTTTACAATTTGAAAATTGTATAAACTGATATCTGGGGAAAGACAAAAAACACACGTGTTACTTCAGAATAATAAATCTGCAAGTATGTCTAGTCAAAAGAAAAAACACCGACAGGATTACCTAAGCTAAAAGGTAAAGGGCTCAAGGCATCATATATAGCTAATATGAAAATAATTCCTATATGGCCAAGAGCTAGTCTACCAAAATTTCACCAAATAGCTCTTCATGATTGCTCTGTATATATATATATATATATATATAATAGAAATATGTGGAAAGTTGGATAAATCAAAACTTAACTCCAATTCAGATGCATGATATTTCTTTCACGCATCTGAATCAGAGTTAAGTGTTTGATTTATACAACTTTTCACATTTCTATCATATTGTCAGATTCAACACAATCAATCATTTGAACATATATATATATACATATATATATATCCAAATGCCTCATTATGCAACACTATAAACTAAATGTTCATCAATTTATAAGGGTCTATGTCTGTCTTTTGTTGACCATGTGGGATTTCCTATGGAAAACTTAAAAAAAGTCTCTAAATGCGAATTCTTTTCTGTGTTAGCGGATCTTTATTTGAAGTGACGATTACATTACTTAGCTGTAAGGGATATTGCAAAAATTGTTTTGTTATATCCGTTGGAATTTTCTAATATTATGGTTTTAAAAAATCAACTTTGTTTGTAGGCTCGACTTATCAAGCCGTTAATACAGAGAATAAAATTTGTAAACTCTGAACTGGTTCGTCAATGTCTCACGTCAATATCCAGTGTTCAGCATTTAAAGACAATTCTGCAAATAGATCTTTCCTACGTTCAGAATGGAAATTAAAGTAACTGCAGCTCTTTGGTATTGCATTGTAGTTGGTAGAAGATTTTTTTCAAAATGTACCACCAAAGTGATATTGTTATATTGTCATATGCATATACATCTACATATACATATACATATGCATATACATGCAGAATAATTCACAACGACACAACGATAAATGAAGAGCAAAGACTTCTTTAAAAAAATATACCTCTCACTTTATGTTGTATTCTTATATACATGTTCATGCAGGATACATACTGACGCAATAAATAAACAGACGCGCGCAGGAAGACTTCTTTAACAAAATATATACCTCTCATTTTATTTGTAAGCGTACAAAAGGGTTACTCAAGGTTTGCGTGTGAGAGGGAGCTGGAGACCGAACAGAAACTGTAATATTTTGACTCCATTGTTATGACCGTCAACGTTGTGCCTTTCTTGTTCTCCTGATGCTGGGGTCCACTCTGCTGGGTGCTGGCTTTCTTTACTGCATCTTATCAGCATCTTCTCTGGACCCCAACTCAACAGGGCCTCAAGCCCCTTCGGCCTGGTGTGGCTTTCCCAACCACACCTTGTCTATCTCCCCCTCCAACTGTCTGCAACTCAACTGGGTACTTGACCTCCGTCTTGACTGCGTTATATAATAATTCAACGCCCACACGATCGCCCACACGATAGCCTACTCGATCTTTGAAATCGAATGTTTAATTGTAACCAAGCGGAAAAAACTGTCATGCAGTTCACAGGTCACTCTCTTCCGGTGCATCAGTCTATGAGTGTACCATGGGAATTTTTTAGCTCGTCCCATTTCATCAGCCAATTTCCGCCCACGCGATTTCCTCTCATAACTGCCATTAGAATGAGTCACCTCCTTCTGGTGCTTCACCTTGGAATGGCATTTTTGGCTGGGTCAAAAGGTCAAAATATAACATTTATTTGTAACGTTTGCGTGTGAGAGGGAGTTGGAGACCGAACAGAACTGCAATATATTGACCCCACTCTTATGGCCATCAGCGTTGTGTCTTTCTCGTTCTCGAGGTCTGCTCAACCAGAGGCCCAGGGGCCCAGCTCTCTGCTGGACGATAGCTTTCTTTCCTGTATCTTGTCACCAACTGGTCTCCTAAACTCCATCGGGGGTCCCGAGGGCCCCTTTGGCCGGGTGTGGCTTTCCCGACCACATCTTGTCTCCAACGTCGCTGATCCCCAACTGTCTAACATTTTGTCTTGACCGAGTTATATAATAGTTCAACGTCCACTCAATCGCCCACTCAATCTTTGGAATGGCATGTTTAATCGAAATAACTGTCATGCAGGTCACTCGCTTCCGGTGCATCAGTCTATGAGTGTACCATGGTTATTTTACCTTGTCCCATTTTGTTAGCCAAGTCCACCTACGCGATTTCTCCTCATAAGTGCCATCGGAATGTGTCACTTCCATCCGGTGCATCACTTTGGAATGGCATATTTGGCCGTGTTGAAGGTCAATATACAACAATATATATATATATATATATATATATATATATATATACGAGAATCATTAAATAAGTTTCCAGACTTTTTTCTTATGGGCACTTTTATTGATAGTGAACACATGAAACTCTAATCCCCTTCGAAGTAATCTCCTCCAGTTGCAATTCACTTGTTGTACCGTTCCAACAACTTCTTGAAGGCCCCATGGAAGTCCTCTTGTATGAGCGTGTCAATGATCTTCTTCACAGCCTCTATCATTTCCTCAATTCTTTCATAACGACAGCCTCTGAGCATAGGAAATAACCAAAAGACACAGGGAGCAAGGTCTGGGCTTTAGGGAGGCCCATCTTTGTCAAATAGTCTGTGACAAGGATGGGGTTGTGGACTGGTGCAGTTTCCTGGTGCAAATGCCACTGACCCGATTTGAAGACTGCTGGCCTCTTCCGACCGAATCTCTTCCTGAACTCCCTTAAAACCTCAACATAGTAACCCTAACCCTAACCCTTTGGCCAATCAACTCTGGTGTATTGACTGCCTTACTCCTCCCACACCTCTTATCATCCCTCACAGTCTCCCTGCCTTCCTTGAATTTCTTATACTACTCAAAAACTGATATTGAATTCATGCAAGATGCTCCAAAAGCAGTCTAAAGCGTTCCATACGTTTTTCTGGCATTTTTCCAAGTTTAAAACACAATTTTAGTGCATATCGTTCTTCTAAAGTGTACGATTGTATTTTTGAAATTCACCAGCTGTGACAATCAGGCTTTAGTAGGGTGTATTCCAATTGCTGCTGTAGCTGTTGATTTGAAACTGAAATCATAAAAATTGGTCAGTCGTCTCATAAGATGTATAGCAATAGCATACTGAATTTTCAAGAGTCTACAACAATTTTGAATGCCTGTACAAAAAATGTCTGGAGAACTTATTGAATGCACCACGTATATATATATATATATATATATATATATATATATATATATATATATATATATATATCAGACCTGAAACTATTTATGGTCATTTCAAAAGAAATAACAGTCGGACTGATTAAAACGAAAAACTTGTATTATTCGGTTATGTGAAAATTTTGCTGAATAACGCTGAATAAAGATTCAAAATACTGGAATGATTCAGATATGTTAAATTTTTAAATCCGAAGTTTTTCCACGTTTACGAATAAACATTCCAATCAGAATGTTTTCAACTTTTGGTGTATACAAAAATATTATATTTGGATGGATTGAAATACGAACAGAAATCTCTTTATGTGACACAATTTGTAAATCTAACGTCAAGTATCCAAGGCGCATAGTTAATTCAGGAACTTGAACTAAACCATGCTCTGACGGAAGTAACCAAATTACTCAATTTTATTCCTACCAAAACTGTCATGTCTGCTTCCTATAAGAGATCGTCATCTTCACTAAAACGCGTAGATATATAGGGGGTTCCCAAACTGAAGAGTGATTAAGTAACTTGGTTTTCATTTCCATTAATATAAAATCTTCTAAAAAAGATAGATATACCGTGTTGCTGATACTTTTACAACAAAGTGATCGATGAATTCGCCGTATAGAAACGAAGAATTTAATTGATTGATTGAAAAATACATCTCCTTATTTGCATATATTACTATTACTTTCAGGTAACAAGTAGCATTCATCCACATCACAAAGGTATTACAAATATTGGGGGGCATCAGGTCCGTTGTAGAGAGGTATCAAGTCTAAAACAAGGTCTGTTGGTAGAAGTGAGTTTTCTCACATTAAACTTAGTTCCTATCACTTTGGTATTTGTCGGGCGCTCCACATACGCGCGAGTTTTGCGCAAGGCCTTTTTTATAGTGGGTAGCAGCCGCAGGACCGTAGAAAACACTCTCCGGCTGTTCCAAAAAGGCACTTAGCCCCATTGGCATTGCCTTAAAAAGGGGCGTCTCAGGCACCAGGTTATAAACCTTGCCCCTCCAGAGAGGGTTTGAGCCAAGAGGTATGACTCTCTGTGACTCAAGGACGTTTGCCTCAGCCAAGATACGCAAATGTTGGGCATCCCTATTTACTAGTGAATACGGCCAGCTGAGGTGTGTCCATGCCCAGTGGCTAACACTGAACTAAGTACACTCATGTCACGTTCATAGATGGGAGTAATCAAATCCTTTTCCGAGGGTGCTGAGGAAATCTGTCCTTTTCCGTCTTTGTCTACGCGTCGAGTCTGCATAATGGACTGCATGGCTTGGTTCTCAAATCACCATTTGGTACTGCTATATATATATATATATATATATATATCATCATGTCGTGCCGTTTGCACAGATATCCCTGACCCTCTTTCGCCACTTTTCCCTATCGTTCATTGCCTCTGGCAGGTCATCAGGACTACTTTCCATAACCTCACATAGCTGTTGTATGCATGTTTTAGCTGGTCGTCCTGCTTTTGCTCGGCCATATATAGGGGTCCATAGGAGTACATCCCTTATGTGCTCGTCCCTACTTCTCCAGCTGTGTCCTGCGTGTCTTGTTCGTCTAACTTGGATAGTTTTCGTGATGGGAGGCAGGTGGCCGTACAGTTGATGCTTTGTTAGGTGTTGCCGCCAGGACTTATTCAATATTGCTCGCAACATTCTTGTGTAATTGCCGTCTAGCTTCTTCTCCAGCCGTTTTGTTAGCGTCCAAGTGGGGCATCCATACAGCAGTATCGACACGACCGCTGTCTGGAAGAAACTGCGTTTCATTTTATCAGTCAGGTCTGATATCCATATATATATATATATATATATATATATTAGTGTGTTATTAGATTTAGAGATTAATATTTAAATTTGCTCTGCAAGTAGGATGTGATAAAAACTCGATTATTAAGCTGGGTGCAGTTCATTTGAATTATGTGTTTTTCGTTCTCTTTGTCCGGTTACCTAAGCAGGGATCCAAATCCAAATCTAAAAACCCCTCCATTCTGCCCTCCTGCGTATTCATAACTGGTGTATGAAAAGAACATATTGATCCATGCCTTTTCCAGAGTCATTAGCGTGAAGTGAATCGCAAAAAACTTTATCAAGAATTTGAACTCGGGTCATCGATTCCATTTCTTTCTACATATGACTAAGCATATCTCCATGAGAGTTATTTGCTCATATTTGTAGGTATGCACAACAGATTTCTGAGTAACAATCACCTCTCTCTCTCTCTCTCTCTCTCTATATATATATATATATATGTTTTATAATTACGGAACGATCTTTTTATATTAATCATTTTTCGTTAATTATATTTATCATTCGGTTTGGTTGGGCTTTGAACTATTCGGCTCTTACAGCAGGTGCACACATATTGAGTACAGTTCACGCTCGTGCGCAGAGGATATGACAATCACAGATGTCATAATAATAACCCCAGAAAGTAAATGGGACTCGGGTATGAATGACGTCATGCCCGGAAGCGATGGCCTGAGAATTTGGCGATTTTGAAAAATACGTTAGTTGAGATCCGACTCTGGGCCGGGCCAGTCCAGCTGGGGGCTACGGGATGCGCAGCGCGTTTGTTGAGTCAGGTAGTACAGCCGGCTTAGTGTGTCTCTCTCCTCGTGTCGGAAAACTAAAGTCAAGAAGTTAATAAACATTTCGTACCTTAACAACGGAGAGTCTTCAGTGTTTCACATTTTCCTGCACCAGTATATTTTACATATATATATATATTTCTCTATCTCTCTGTGCTTACCTGGGGAAGCAGAATATAGAATATAATATAGAAAATATAAATGCTTCTGGGTCGCGTATTTCTGATCGAGGGTGAAAACGGCGAAAATTGCACAAAGATCAAAGAACTGATTCCCTTTTCTTTTTCGATTTCCCATTTATTTATTTATCTATTGTATCTTGTGTTGAAACCGATTACTGTTTGATGAAACGAGCCTTAGCTAGAAAATCAATCCAAGAAGAATGATGAGAACAGACAAGTCAACTAAAGCCTTGACTCTCGGATGTTTTGCACTAAATCGAATCTGTTCTGATTCAATTTAATATTTGTCTGTTTTTTAAAGCTATTTTCCCTCTGCTTCGGAGATTAGGCTAGAACTCAATATGCGTTTAATCAATATTCAATATACTCTTTGACTGCAACTGAATATGCCAAGTAGCGTAACGGTTATAAGTACGTAAAATATGACCAATAAATCGAGTACAAATCTTGACTTTGGTTGCTCATATAGATTCAGTGCTAAAGCTCCATTTAAAGGCGTGAATCTACTTCTCCCTGTGCTCTTTTCGAAAGCGATGGGTTTTGTTATTAAGTATTCCATCGTATTGAACATATTGGCGTTGCATAAATACGCGGGTAAATCAAAAGTTTTGATATATTTGGGAATTACGAAGGCTTCTGCCTAGTTTGTGAAGATAACAAAATACACAGGATAATAAGATATCGAGTTGACCTGATACCATTTGAGAGCTACTCGGCGGATCTGATCGGAGCCCGGCCTCGGAATCCACATTTTTAGGATTACCTGGCAATGATTGATCATCGACCTTCTTACAAGAAAAGAAAAATTATTGAACCATATCCATTTTTGAGCTGAAATCAGAAGAGTTTCAGTTTCACTCTCGAGGTTTCCCTTTATTTGCTATGCCTTGATTTTCTCGGAAGTAATTTCGTCAGTCATGTTCCGTTTCGTTGCTGGATCACCTGCACTTTGACCTTTTGCAAAAGACGAGCTTTTAGCTTCTCTCCACTGTGATATTACTCAGTTCAAATTTGTAAAGCATAACGGGGATATTACATGGTGTAGTCGAGTAAGTGCTGGACTGTGACCTCCAAGTAAGCGAGTTCGAACTCCAGTCACGCTATTGCGTTTGTTTTCGTTGTAATACAGTTGCAAAAGGTATGAACCCCACTTATTCGTCTATGAGTTAAAAATTGACACTGCTGTTCTTCGACAAATATAGCCTAAGCGTTAAATAACTCGTGACTGTTGATATGCTATTAACCAAAGAAAGCAAACCGTAAAATATGGGTTCACGCGCATAATAATTTGCAATATTTAGACCAGAATTGTTTAAAAAGAATTATCATACTCATAGCGAGATTTTTTTATACTCGAGTTAGCTAGTGGGCATTTATTGCAGTCTGAGTAACAGCAAGTCAAAATGGAATCCATACAGCAGTATTGACATCAACACGCGACGGGCAAAGGCATGGAAAGCTACTGATAGATATCGGTCATATGAAACTCAGACCTAACCGATAAAATAAAACGCAGTTTCTTCTAACGGCGGTCATATCAATACTGTTGTATGAATGCACTACATGGACGCTAACTAAACGTATGGAGAAAAAGCTGGACGGTAACTACACAAGAATGTTGCAAGCAATATTGAACAAGTCCTGGAGGCAGTGGCCCACAAAGCACCAGCTGTACGGCCACTTACAACCCATCACGAAAACTATCCAAATTAGACGAATCAGACTTGCGAGAAACTGCTGGAGAAGTAAGGACCAACTCATAAGTGATGTACTCCTGTCGGCCCCTCACATTGACGAGCAAAGGCAGGACAATCAGCTTGAACCTACATACAGCAGCTCTGTGCCGATACGGGATGTAGACCTGAAGACCTTCTGGAAGCAATGGAAGATAGAGAAGGGTGACGAGAAAGGGTCAGGGATATCCGTGCTGATGGCGCGACGTGATGATGATTATGATGGTTTGCTGGAACTGCATAATCCAAAAAAGATTACATCTATTTTATTAATTGACATTTCTGGCCGGGATTAGCTGATGTATCTGTATCTCAAAATCCAAGAGAATTTTTTGCATCGCATTCTTTTGGACGGATTTTGTTTCGGGCGTATACTATTTGGTAGTATGGTCAAATTACAACCGCTTGCACAATTCCAAGAAGACTACGTTTGCCACCCAGTCATGATTAGTTTTGTACACTTTTAGTACAAGTTGGCAGTATCCATTTATTATAAGATAAACCATCTTGTCTTTTTCTCCACATAACCAACTTTTACTGTTCTGTAACGTATTGTCAGTTTTCACTTAAATATTATTGGTCATTTTGGCGTTGTTTTCTGTTGTTATTAGAAGACTTTCGGTTTCTCTCTTGAGGTTTCCTTTAAGAAGCTATGTCTATGTTTTCTCGGGAACATTTTCATCAGTTTGTCGATTGAAATATCCATACAGTTGTTTTTTCCGGTTTCTGTTTCCTAGTTTTTGTTGTTTTTCTGTTTTGCCTTATTTCCTTATGTTGCAACTGGCTTGTGGGATTTATTTTCCCTTTCATTTTTAATGTAATCCACGAGTTTTTTCATTGATACATATACGCAGTCCTAAATGCTGGCGAATCATCTTCCTCCTTCTTGTTTTGATGCATAGTCTGTCGGTATCATCTCTGTGTATAGTCTTCTATATTATATCACCTTGACCTGCGATGAACCCGGCGAATAATGTTGATTGATACACCTGGCTGTAGATAAAAACAACAAAATGATTAATGCTAACAATCATTGCGTGGGTGTAAGCCATGGACAATGAAAAACAAGTATTGCGTGGATCTAAGTCGTGGCCAACGAAAAACAAGAATTACGTAGGTGTAAGCCGTGACCAATGGAAAACAAGCATTGCGTGCGGGAGTTTTAAGACTATATAAGGTCGAGAATGTTGGGTGAAGTCAAGTCATGCAGTAAGTTCCGACTCGCGTCAGTTCTTTCGTGTTGGCGAACTCCCTCTCCGATTGTATCACCGTCGAAGTATGAAAATATATGATTGTATTTTTATATATACATGTTCTTGGTTGTTTGTCAAGACCCAACTCTAGTCTTGTACACTTACACTTCAATTCCCTCGGTGTGTCCTCGTGGTGTAATGGTTAAAGCGATGGACTGCGGAATCGTAGTACGCAAGTTCGTACTCCAGTCACGCTATTACGTTCACTTTCGGGCAAATACCTTTGGGAAAGGTATGAACCCCCTTATCCTCCCAGCTATGGGCTAAATAGTACCACTACTGTTCTTCTAGGAGAATGGCTTTGGCATTAAATAACTTAAAGAGAGTTGATATGCCATTAAACAAAGAAACCTAGAAACCTTCAATTCCCTTGTGTTTTGGTTTATTTATCTGCGTTTTTTTTTTTTTGTCCACTGAAGGAATGACCCCCAATCATTTACAAGATGATATGCCTATGTGTTTATCTCTTTGAAGATATTTCTGCCGGCGAAAGTTTTTTCTTTCTTCTGAGGTACTGTTTCCTTATTTTTCTATTAACTCCCCTTGTTTGATTGTATCCGCTTTTGATACTAATTAGTACAAATAATTTTCATTTTCTCAAAGCGTTCTGATTGTTTCCTTGTTTGGCAATTCTATATTCCCGCTTTTTATTTTAAGCATTGCACATGTTTCAGTTGTTAATTCTATTACTAAAAGCTGGTTGTATATTCTTATCGTTTGTATCAAAGTCTCCTATCCTTTTTTCATTGTCTGCTCATAACTTGATTTCTTCACATAGTGACTAATCTTTTGATTTTGGAAGTTTTTAGCCGCAGAGTATTTCCTCAGTATGTAATTGAGTGGCAGCATATCTATTACAAATAAAAGTGGTAAGTTGTTTATTACATGTCTTGATATTTGGTAATAATTTGTTTATCTTTTCTGTTTCTAACTCCATTTTTTCCAGCATTATTTTCTGGTTGACGGTAATGTTGTGTCTTTTTCAGTCAGGATTTTCTTTATTAACTCTAAAGTTATTCTGCTTTCCGTCGTTAAGGCTCGTTTCATTGTCGTCTTGGTGTCAATGGCGTTTCGATTTTTAGTATTTAAATTTGGATACGGGGTTCTAACATTTCAATATTTTTCGTATCGATTCGGATCTTGTTTATTTTCTTTCACAACAACCATGTTCAAATATTCCTCGTATCTCAAGGTAAGAAAACCCCTCTTTAATATCATTCGAGCTTAGTCAGCGATTCCTTAACTTGTATTGAATCTAGAGAATTCAGTGCAAATTTATATCATTCTTTTTGCTACACTCTTTGTGCAGGATTTCTCTTAAAGTGAAAGGGAAATACATTCCGGTTGTTTTCTCTTGTCCATTTTTTTGGTTGGTGTCTCTCGGTAAAACTGTTACTTTGGTCGTCGTTTGTGTACCTGAATTTAGAACAGCAAGATGCCCATTCAGACCCCCCATATTGGCTATCAAGGGGGCACCTGGTGATCACGACACTCAAATCTATAATCTGAGGCCCACGTTGATTTGGATTTTGGACGTATCATTTTTAATAGGTAGTACAATGTGGCTATACCAGACCAAGGGGTTGATTATTTTCAGTGTTCCATTAACAGATGTGGCTTGGAATTACTCAAAGAAAAATTACTTCAGCGTGGGCATATAGTTACTTGAAATATTCAAGACTAAAATTGTTTACAGAGGGTTATTATTATTATTATTATTATTATTATTATTATTATTATTATTATTATTATTTACTCGTTTAGAGTTTTTCACATCAGCGTAAGCTGATGGTCTTTCACTGGAGTTTGAGTGACAGCGCGTCTCCTCAAGTCTCCAGGACTCTTCTCAGTATTATGGTCGTTCTCAACAATGTTGTAGTTTGGATGGTCTCCACTTGTCCTCAAACTTCCAAATCCTCCAGTCCCTTTAAGAGTCCTTTAGTTACTGTACCGGATGTACCAATCACATTCGGCATAATCGTCACTGAGACCATAATGTTTATCAAGGATTATTATTTTTATTATTATTATTGAAAATATATAATTATTTGAAATACTTAAAATCATAGAAACGGGTAAAATTGTTCATGTTTGAGTGAAAAGCTTGAAGTCATAAAACTTAAAATCATAGAAATGGTTAAAATTGTTTATATTCGAGTGAAACACTTGAAGTCATAAAACAAATGACTATTATTTTAAATAGGAATAGATACTTGAAACCATAAAGTTGTGTTCAAATTATTTCTATTAAGAATAGTTACTTGAATTTATAATTGCTTTCCGGTGATTATTATCTCTACTCCAAACTATATATTTTCTAGCAGAAAAAAATAATCGAATTAAGGATTTGATGTAAAACCAACCAATAACCATTTGTCTTCACTTTTTCATGTTTCCTAAACTAAAAGTTCATCATGAAGGAAAGATTTGACAACGTGGAGGATGTCAAAATAAACTCGACTGCATCAAAGCTTTCCTCTTGATTTAATGAAGGGTTTTAGAGTTGTTTCTAATTATGATAATAATCCTTGAAAATATATTAGCTGAATGTCATGTTGGCTGTTTTGCTAAACATTTCGCTTGCCATGTTCTGTCATAGTAAATACAGCTTCAGTCTCGTTACTTTGTCTATCAATACTTATTAAAATTCATTTTTTATACTTATAGGAACTAAAATAAGGCTGTGACATCGCTGTAAGTGAATCTGAAGTCCAATCGAGCGATTACGTTCACCTTCTGACCCAGAGGGGTAATAACTATAAGGGTTTCATCTACGCGTCTAATAAATCAACTTTAGAATTATTAGTATTACATTGGTTTGGTTAGGTTTGGTTTTATGGCATATCAACAATTGTTGATTATTAAATGCCAAATCTATTTTATAAATATACCCAGTCCTATTTCAAATAATTCAGTTTAAGATACGTACACAGTTTAAATGTCAGAACATTTTATTTTAAACGATTCCTTTTAACATGACTACAGTTTGTTTTTTTTTGTGTACACACAGTTAAATATCAAAAATGTTCTATTTCAAGCAGTTCAGTTTAGTATAAGTGGACTCTTTAGTTCAATTTAACCCATACAAATAAATAACCCTATCAGGTGCTACCACTCCGGGTCAGAGTGGACCAGGGAGCGATGACAATGAAGGGGTACTCCGCATTCCCCAAAACTCCAGCATTACTAGAGCCTTACCATGTGATTGTTTAGTGTACTATCCAGTACACATGTTACAGGAGTATTACTCTTCTGCAGAAATGCAGTCGGTGTTTCCTTGCCTCAGCCGACTAGTATTGCCGAGAAATACGTGAAAGCGAGCATCTACGTGCTAATTATTTCTGTCAAGAATTGTTAATTGACGATGTAATTGTTTACTATCATTATTATTATTGATTACTTTAATCCATAAAATGTGTGTACATGATCGTCATTAAACAGGAATAGTTACTTTAAATCATAAAATTGTAAGTAGGTTACTACGCTTTTAGCTTAGATGTGGAACAAGTCTCTATAAATGGGCCACCCAATGAGACTGAAAGTCACTAATGAAGATTGGCTAGTCCAGTTTGCTCAACATTACACCACCCGAAACGCCTCATGAAATTTTATGTTGATTATTAAAATTAGGAGGAAAACTTGATACCCTATATAACTGTTGGCTTTCCAATAATGAATAAGATAGATATTTTCAGATATTGTTAGCAGAGAATATGGAAACATGAAACCATATAATAGTGTGCAAATCATTTGTAGTAAATAAGAATTCTTTGAATCATAAAAGTAAAGTAAATTTGGCGAGAGCAATATTGAATAGGTCCTGGTGGCAACAATCAACAAAGCACTAACTATACGGACACCTGCCTCCCATCACGAAAACTATCCAAGTTAGACCAACCAGATACGCAGGACACTGCTGGAGAAGCAGAGACGAGCTCATAAGGGATGTACTCCTATGGACCCCCACATATGGACGAGCAAAAGCAGGACGACCAGCCAGAACATACACAGAGCTGCTATGTGAGGATACGGGATATAGCCCTGAAGACCTGCAAGAGGCGATGAACGATAGGGAAAAGTGGCGAGAGAGGGTCAGGGATATCCGTGCTAGCGGCACGACATGATGATGATGATGATGATGCTGAAATTTGGCGAACGTAGTTGAGGGCGACGATAAGGCTTCCATTTCAATAGCTACTACATGGAGGTGTAGGGAAGGGCACCACTCCTTTCCCTGTATTGCTCCACTTTACCCTTGAAACGAACCTTGTAATGCTGACTGTTAAGCAAGAAGGTATCAAGTACTATTTTTGAGGCTTTGGAATGACTCGACCTGAGACTGAAACCCAGTCTCCCTGTCCATTGGCAACGGGCCAATGGGTCGGACAAAAACCTTCACAAATGAATCAAATTCTGATATTAAATTATTCATAAGGAGTCGATATGCCGTTAAAAATAAACCAAACCAAAGCGAAATTCACCAGAACAAAAATCTTTGTTGCATCTATATGAAATAATAAAGACGTAGCTCCGTATATATATATATATATATATATATATATATATATATATATATATATACATTGTAAAGTTTTATGATTCTCACTAGGTCTTTTGGTGAAATAATGGAGGACCAAATATTGCAGTATTATTTAATAGTGATCAATATCAATGATAGAGTTTTTATAGTAAAGTTAGCGACCATAGTCGAGGGGACCGGAAAGCTCCCTTTTTAATAGCTACTTCACCAAGGTGTAGGGAAGAGCGCTACTCCTATCCCTAGATTGCTCCACTTTACTCTTGATACGTACCTTATAATGTTGAGTGTTAAGCAAGGCATCATCAAGTACCATTTTTGAGTCTTTGGTATGACTCAACCTAGGACTGAACACCAGTCTCCCGAGCCATTGGCGAACACTCTAACTGCTAGGCCTTGTGTGTGTGTGTGTGTGTGTGTGTGTGTGTGTGTGTGTGTGTGTGTGTGTGTGTGTGTGTGCAAAAAATAAAATATTCAAATGATGTATTTTTATGGCTACCTACGTTTCGGTCTCTGTGATTGTTATCAGGATAGTATAATTATGTTCGATATTTCGTATGAAAAAAAGGATTCCCAAAAAAAAAAAAAAATGAAATGAAAATGATTTTTCCACTCTTAAGGGATATAATAACTATTTAGAAATAATAATTCAACAAAAGAAGGAGAATAGTTAAAAGAACCCGGTATTTGATAGTATTCTAATAATGAATGATGCTAAATTCAACAATGATTTTGTGTTGGTTATTATGTATTTTAACTAAGATTTTGGAATCGTTATAATTAAATGTGTTTGATTTCCAAATTATATTTGACAAATGCATGACGAAAAGCTCATAGTTTAAAATCTCCAATGTATTCATAGATAAGTTTTTAGTTCTCATGGAGGTTTCACCAATGTAAATACGATTGCAAAGGAATAGAATATACACAATTGTGGAGGTGCCCGTGGTGTAATGGTTATCGTCGCAGGGAATGGACGCGGCAACATGAATTCAAATCTTGGGCGAGACTGATTGCATTTCGCATAGCACTAATGCCCTTGGGAAAGGTATGAATCCAATTATTCTCCCTCCAGCTATGGGTAAATAGTAGGACAGACTGGGTTCTTCAGCCTTGGTGAGGCAACTAGTTTAGGAAAAGGAAAACTCTGAATTCAAACCTGTTAAACTTCGCTTAAAAAGATTGACCTTGTGTCATATCCTGCCCGTGGGGTTGGGTAAATATGATACACAATTTTGAGCTTAATATTAAGGATAACAGCAAAACAGCATCATAATTATACGTATTGTCAATGTTGTTTAATGAATTCTAAAAAAACAAGAGTGATGCCCAATCGGCTGGGGCTGTAGGATAACCGACTGCACCTTAGCAGAGGGGTTAGACCCCAACCCACCCACGAACGAGTGTCCTGATATGACACTAAACAATCTTATGTTTGAGGTTCAAGTAATATTGGAGCTTTGGGAAATGCGAAGTACCTATTTATTGCCATCGCTCCCAAGTCCTCCCTGGCCCAGATTGGTAGCACCTGATAGGGTCATATCTATGGGAAAAAATAAGTAAACTGTGAACTTATGTTAAACTGAACTGCTTGAAATAGGACTGTTTTGACATTTAAACTGCATACTTATGCTAAACTGAATAGCTTGAAATGGAACTGTTTTTATGCTAAGCTGAATTGTTTGAGACCTAACTGTTTTTGACGTTGAAACAGTACATAAGCTAAATATAATTGTTTGAAATAGAACTGTTTTAACATCTAACTGTGTGTAAACAACACTATACTTCTACTAAACTGAATTGTTTGAATTAGAACAGTTGATTTGTATAAAAATGTATTTGGCATTAAATGACATACAAAGGTTGATATGTCATAAAAATCAACCAACGATCTGAACAAACAAATAAACAAGAATGTCATTTTTAAGTTTTTCTTCAAATGTATTAAAGTTATGTCAGTGTAAAAAGATAGATATTGGAAAATATTCACTTGTTCTACATAAATAATAAAAACATAACGTAGTACATAAGAAATACAGTTTTTATTTATTAATTTTATTGGTTTGTTAACGTATTATTGGATAATACCTTTAAATATTTAAAATATTTAAATATCAATGAAATATTTTGCCCAGCTCAGGTTAAGACTCTTTGATTCTTGACATTTTACGTTGAGGAAGGTGACAGCTGCTGGCAAAGATGGCGTCAACTACTTTCGAAGACATTGCCCACCAATACGTCAACGTACCAAAAAATAGGAAAATCTAAGGATCAATTTATATCAATATTTTGCTTGGACTACCCCCTCTCTCTCTCTCTCTCTCTCTCTCTCTCTCTCTCACACACACACACACACTCTCTCTCTCTCTCTCTCTCTCTCTTTGTCCATGTATATCTATATCGAGAGACAGATGGACATCGGAGACAAATATGTAGATATAGATTTATATTTATCGATAGATATACACGAGGTGTGTTTAAAAAGTATCCAAACTGGAGCTGAGTTTACTGAGACAGAAATGAATAAGAAATGAATCGTCTTTATGTGAAAAGTCCCATTGGTATTTAGCACATTTATTTGTTTTTGATGTGAATTTCTTACCCTGTTCGTGTGATATGATGTGAGGCTGTAAAAAATGTAACTGATTGTAACGTAACAATTAATTTGCTTTTGAGAATATCGTTGTTGAAATATTCTTCACTGCTGCTTGTATTGGATTATAGTCAAATATCAGATTTTCGTGTTCTTCTCAGAGAACAGGTTGATTATTGAAAAGACCAAGTGCGGCTTCGTATAGAGAGAGATCTAAACCGTGTTATGGATTTCGAAACTGGCTATTGGTAACAGCATATAGGCTGACAATATTGATATATTGTTTTGAGTTTGTAAGTGTAGAGGAAATGACTCTTAAACTTGATTTGAACAACAGCTCCTTTATAACGTATTTTCAACGTGGAAGTAGATTAGGATTGTGAAGAAATGTACATATAATGACCGAGTTTGTCATCACGAGTTTACTTGGTGTCTGCACTGCGGAGAAAATGAAAGAACTCATATTGACTGCGGCAAATCATACTCGCTATTATAGATATTAATCGAGAGAGAAAAACACCAACTCACATAACTAAGAATTTATCAGTGAATGACTCCAACATTTCACTAAGCTGCTAACTTAAGACCGACACACATATATCTTTTCAGACTGTGTGCGTTGTTTTGTATATCTACAGATGCCATACGATATTTGATTGTATTCTACTTGATATGCTGTTATGAAACAGTTATATTTTACCACCGGTATCGTTCTGTTCTACCAAAGAAAAGATTGGCTTATTCTGTTCAGTACATTCGTTACCAAAGGAGACTATCACGGCTTATCAGTTTGGGAAATACCTGTTTCCTTGGCCTATAAGAATTACAACACTTTTTGAATATCAAGATCGACGAATGAAACTGAGCCTTAAGATAGTTTCAAATTATAGACGCACCCCCTCATTCCAACTGCTTTGAAGAGAGTGACATTTCACACGATTTTCGAACTGTGCTGTGCGTCGTACAGAAATACCACATGTTTGAAGTAGAGAGGGTTGAAATTATAAAGCTACTGGGAACACACAATAAGTTTCCAGATCGGCACTTTTATTGATACTACACAAATGAAACTGTAGTCCCCTTCAAAGTAATCTCCCTCGGCCGCAGTGCACTTTTTGTACCATTCCAAAAACTTCTAGAAGGCCCCATTGAAGTCCTCTTGTGTGAGCGTGTCAATGACCTTTGTCACAGCCTCTTTCATCTCCTCAATTGTCTCATAATTACAGCCTCTAAGTTTTTCCTTGAGCTTAGGGAATAACCAAAAGTCACAGGGAGCAAGGTATTGATGCCCATCTTGGTCAAATAGTCTGTGACAAGGATGGAGTTGTGAACTGGGGCATTGTCCTGGTGGAAATGCCCCTGACCCGATTTGAAGAGTGCTAGCCTCTTCCGACGGAATCTCTTCCAGAACTTCCTTAAAACCTCAACATAGTATTCCTTCTTGACTGCCAGTCCAGTGGGAACCCAGTGCATGTAGATCATGCCAGTGCAGTATAAAAAAAAGAGGGATTATCAAAAGTTTGTGGATGGATTTGCTCTGTCTGGCCTTCATGGGTCTAGGAGAGCCAGCATGCTTCCACTGGGAACTCTGTCTCTTGGTCTCTGGGTCATAGCCGTAGATCCAGCTTTCACAGCAACTCACTAGAGCATCAAGAACTGTGCGATCTGAATTGATCAGCTCGACCATCTCCCTGCTGTCATGACAACGTCTTTCTTTCTGATCGTCTCTGAGCACCCTTGGGACAAACTTCGCGCAAATCTTCCGCATCTTCAGTTCCTCACGAATAATTGTGTGTACAGTTACCACACTGACATCAAACTGTGCACGTATTGTCTCTATAGACATACGACGGTCCTTATGCATGAAATTATTTATTTGGCCAATCAAATCTGGTGTTCTGACTTCTTTACTCCTCCCACACCTCTCATCATCCCTCACAGACTCCCTGCCTTCCTTGAATCTCTTATGCCACTCAAGAACTGATGATCGATTCACGCAAGATGCTCCAAAAGCAGTCTAAAGCATTCCATACGTTTCTGTGGCATTTTTCCAAGTTTAAAACAGAATTTTATTGCATGTCGTTCTTCTAAAATATCCTCACGTCCAGATTGCATTTTTGAAATTCACCAGCTGTGACAATCAGGCTTTAGTAGCGTGTATTCAAATTCCTGCTGTAGCTGTTCATTTGAATGTGAAATCATAAAATTTGGCCAGTCATCTCATAAGATGTATAGCAATAACATACTGAATTTTCAAGAGTTAACGCTAATTTTAAATGCTTGTACAAAAAAAAGTCTGGAAACTTATTGAAGGCACCTCGTAAGTTATCCTATCCATATAAATGTCTTCGAATTTCTCAAGTCTTAACCTTGAAACTAAGGAAGCAAGAAGGTTAGTTGTCTAGGGAATATGATGGAGATTCTGAACTTATTCAAGATGGGTGTAGCGTAACGGTTATGAGGCTGTGTGCATTTCAAATCACCATAATGCCTTTTGAAAAATATGAATCCATCAGATAATCCTTCAAACATAGATAAACAATAAGTCTGAACGGGGTACCAGCCTCTGTTGGGCAAAATGTAGTGGAGATAAAAACGGTAACTTCAAAACTAGTAAAGATGGTTCTAGCAACTTACGCCAATAAAAATAAAACTGTTTGGGATTGAAACCGCTGCATCATCATAGGTCATTACTGAGAGTTTAAAGCCATAAGCTAATATATCGGGAATATATATCAACCACAGAAAAATGCTGGCGATAGCTCTATCCGTCCTTGAGTTCTGTGATAAGAGACAGAAGAATAAAAATGACATTTAGATATTCACTGTAAGATTACGGGATAAATTACACTAAGCTGATATGTTGTTATTTTTGTGTGTAATTAGATTGCGCTAAATCTGAACGTGTTAATTCATTCGCACCCCCACCACGATACTCATGATATCTCTCAAAATATTAGCGTTTTACATTCATTGGGCTTTTATCATCCTCTTCGCTTCGTCATATTACTATTCAAAATGAGAAAGAGATCATGTTTCAATATTTAATTTTCAGCTTCTTGCCTAAGATTTCTCTTGATAATATTTACAATTCATTCTCCTTTTCCTTCTTGAATTCCACTGCTCAATGTTTATCATAACTAGCAGCAGTACTCGGCGATGATCGGGAAAGAAAACCCCCAGATAAGAGACAATATATTTCCATGAAATATATAATCTAAAAGATTCAATTGAAAAAAAAATGAACAAATAATAATGCGAATGAATGATAATACCTAATAATAATCAACAAAAAAGAGAACTTGCAAAATTGTCGACTTTGCTGTCGCGACTGACCACAGAATAAAACTGAGAGAATTTGAAAAGAAGGATAAGTACCTCGACCTTGCTTGGGAATTAAAAAAACCATGGAACATGCAGGTGACAATTACACCAATTGCAAATGGTGCGTTTGGAACAGTAACTAAAGGATTACTAAAGGGAGTGGAGGACTTGGAAGTTGGCGGACGAGTGGAGACCATCTAAACTATTACATTATTGAGAACAGCCAGAATACTGAGAAGAGTCCTGGAGACTTGAGGAGACTTGCAGTCACTCAAACACCAGTGAAAGACCATCAACTAACGCGGATGTGAAAAACTTTAATGAGTAAATAATAATAATAATAATAAGAAGAAGAAGAAGAAGAAGAAGAAGAAGAAGAAGAAGAAGAATAGAAAAAGAGTAATATAGGGGTGACTGGGTGCGTAAGGTGATACTCTTTGAATTGTGCAAGAGATTCTAATTTGACAATACTACGAAATGGTATATATATATATATATATATATATATATATATATATATATATATACTGATCTCATCGGCACTAGCATAGATGCGACACAAGGTCAATGTTTAAATGAAGTTCAGCAGGTTTGAATTCAAAGTTTTCCTTCTCTTAAACTGCTTGTAAAACCAAGGTTAAAGTGCCCACACTATTTCTCAAGTATTTATCTATAGTTGGATTCATAACTTTTCAAAGATTATTAGTGCTATGTAAAATCCTAACAGCCAAGTCCAGTATTTGAACTTGGATTGTTATGTCCATTTACTACAATGGTAATTATTACACAAAGATCTCTCTCAAACAACTAAATGCACAAACCAGAATGCATCCTTGAGAAGGAGACGCATAAAATTCTCAGAAATGTTGATATACAAACAGAGAAATTTATCTTGGCCAGAAGATCAGACCTGGTGTTATTTAATAAGAAAAGCAGGGCTTGCTATCTTGTAGATTATGAGTCCTGATGGAACACATATAAAAAATTTTAAAAAGGGAAAAATATCTCAATAAGATCAATCATCAGGAAAGCTCGGTGGAGGACACATAGTTTAACACAATAAGATCAACAAACAAGAAAGCTCAGAGAAGTACACATACCCTTGACTCAATAAGATCATCAAAGAAAGCTCGTGGAAGTACACATACCCTTGACTCAATAAGATCAACAAAGAGGGCATAGATGAAGACACATACCTGAACTGAATAAGATCAACAAACGAGAAAGCTTAGAGGAGGACACATAGCTTGACTCAATAAGACCAACAAAGAAAGCTCAGAGAAGTACACATACCTTGACTCAATAAGATCAACAAAGAAAGCTTGTAGAAATACACATACCTTTGACTCAATAAGATCAACAAAGAGGGTATGGATGAGGACACATACCTGGACTGAATAAGATCAATAAACAAGAAAGCTCGGAGGAGGACACATACCTTTGACTCAGTAAGATCAAGAATCAAGAAAGTACCTAACCAAAAAACAACAAGAAATGCTAGCATACATGGACTATGGATTTACGATTCCCCATCCATCTATAACATATTGTCCCGATAATTAAAGCAAGCATATCTGAAGAGATGACGAAAGAAAAAATAACCCTGATCGAGAAAGATACCCACAAAGAAACCATCCCGGACCGCACGGATAAAACAAAAATTATATTACTCACTGCTATGCTGCATTTTTCCCCTGAAGAATCGAATGGATGCTGCAAGTGAACAAGAGGAATAGTTGACCTTGCATATATTTTTACACCTTGTCAAACCCAGCCGGAAAAATGTAGCGATGGCATTGATTAACAATAAAAATGGCAATGATATGGTCACGTAAACTTGAATAATAGAATGTCTGAAAATGCTTAAACTATTTAACAGTCATAAAAGCAATGACAAAACCATGAAAAACAGGAGAATAGAATTAGTATCAGCATTTTCCCCATTAGCAATGGGGAAAATCCATGGAGGCATCATCCTAGGAGACCTACTGTCGTCAAAACTAATTGTAATGTTAATGGGTCACCCGATTGTTGCCTGCAGATGATATCAAATGTTAATTAATAAGAAATAAAGAACTTGACGAATAGAGTATTTGCTGTTCCAGAGAACCACTGATTGAAAATAAAAGAAAGCAAAATACCTGGACCTTGACAATGAACTAAAAAAAATATGGAAATGGGGATTATACCAATTGTAGATTATGCATTTGTAATAGTTCTAGAAGACTGGGAAAAGTCGCTGCAATAATTAGAAATCAGAGGAAAAATCGAGACCATACATATTTCTTTATTGTTGAGATTGGCTCAAATACCTAGAAGAAAAGTTCTAAGAAAACTAGTTAAATCCTGACAGCTAACACAGGTGTGAAAAACTCCCAAGAGTATTTGCAAGATTTTCGGGATTATCACTTGATCCTGATGGGAAAAAAGAATAACAGACAGGTGGGTCATAAAACTATTCCCGCTTATTTTCAGTATGTTTCATTCCTACTAAAATCGGTTTAAAAATGATGGAGTGAGGCCCTACCTCATAAATGAAGAAAAGGAGACATCTTCCTATTTAAAAATCTTGTTCTTTCCCCAAAAGGGACAGGTGAGTTTATCTATTCGAATTTACACTTCAAAAACCAGTTATTGACTGTCCACAATTCGTATCTCCCCAAAATAATGTGGTAAAATTCTAGCTCATGAACTAACGCCCTCTCGGTTTTTACTCACTTACCAGACTTTGTTTTTATAGCTAAGACATTTTGCCAGTAAATTATCCGGCCACAGATGTTTGAGACATCCACTATCGAAAGTGCCGGGGGTTGTAGGATTCATTAAAATACACAAACAAACGTAAACACTCGTAATTCCACACACATGCGCGCACACACACATACACACACACACACACTAATATATATATATATATATATATATATATATGTGTGTGTGTGTGTGTGTGTGTGTGTGTGTGTGTGTGTGCATATGTTCGCTATTCAGTTCATAAGTTGACAGCTGCGTAGAAACGTCATGAATCTGGCTTGTCACTCACATCGCCGTTGTAATTGCTGAAGCATTTTTTAAAATCTGCATGGATCAAGCGACAGAAAGTCTCAACAATACTCCGGTGTTCACACCGATGTATTATGATATCTTGAGAATGGTTCCAGTTTATCTCGGGTTACCAATTTTCACAAGGAAAATTGGGATAGTTTCAAATTTATTTTTTATTATGACTACATTCCTGATATGCAGATATCAGAATATTTTTAGTTTTCAGATAAGGTCCAGATATTTATCCAACCTATAAAAAACAGATTCGATAAAAATACTTACCGTTATTTTCTATACCATTAATAAAAAATACTACATAAATATTCTTCCAAAGTAACATTTTGCAGCTGCAGAAAATTTATCAGAATATTTGAAGCCATATAACTAAGTAAAGTTGGCAACTGTAGTCAAGGGTGACCGGAAATCTCCCTTTTCGATAGCTACTACAACAAGGTGTAGGGAGGGCACTACTCCTTTCAATAGATTCCTCCACGTTACCCTTGATCCATATCTTATAATGTTGAGAGTTAAGCAAAGTGGCATCAAGTACCATTTTTTGAGTCTTTGGTATGACTCGACCTGGGATTAAACCCCGGTCTCCTGGGCCATTGGCGAACGCTCTAATCATTATGCCAATGTCCGGCCTAGTAGTAAAGTGACGTCATTGGCCCGGGAGACTGGGGTTCAATTTCAGGTCGATTCATACCAAAGACTCAAAAAATGGTACTTGATACCTCCTTGCTTAACACTCAGTATTATAAGGTAAGTTTCAAAGGTAAAGTGGAGCAATCCTGGGCAAGGAGTAGCGCCCCCCTACACCTCAGTTTAGTAGCGATTGAACAGGGAGCTTTCGGGTAGCCTTCGACTAAGGTCACGAATTTATATAACTAAATGCAATTAATTATTTTTATTACCATTATCATCGTACTCATTTGAGAGTTTTCTTCACCTTAGTTGGCTGATGGTTTCTCATTATCATTATTATGATTATTATCATAGACATCGTGGATTTTTCACGCTTGCATTAGCTGGTAGTCTTTCATTAGAGTGTGAATGACATAAAAGCACTTCAGGTCTCCTGAACTCTTCACAGTAATCTGGGTGAACTTAATAATGTAGTAGTTTGAATGGTCTCCACTCGTCCTCTTATATCTAATTCTTCAAGTCCCTGAACCAATCCTTTAGTGAATGTACCGAGCACACCGATTAGAAATGGTATCTCCGTCAGTTTCATGTTCTATAGCTTTTTCAGTTCTCTAACAGGTTAAGTGTTAAGCAAGGTGGTATCAAGTACCATTTTGTTAAGCAAGGAGGTATCAAGTACCATTTTAAAAGTCTTTGGTATGACCCGACCTGGGATTGAACCCAGGTCTCCCAGATCATTCGCAAACATTCTACCCACTGAGCCATTTTTTCTTTCATCTCCCATTTTCGCTTCCATTATTCTCAAGTATTTGAAAGTCTCCTTTTCTACGATCCTTCTGATTTTTTCTTGGTTTGGTAGTTCTATTATTTCTCATTATTTGCATGACACATTTTTTCTGTCAAATTCCATCCGTGCGTCTTGATTTTATATTCTCACAGCATCTACTATGGTTTCCTATTTTTTTCTTTTCGGCAAACAATTTGATCTCCTCCATGTGCATAAACACTGGAGCCCATGATGTAATGGTTATCGTCGTAGGAAATGGACACGGCGACACGAGTTCAAATCCTGGCCGAGACTGGTAGCATTTCACATAGCACTAATACCCTTGGGAAAGGTATCAATTCAATTATTCTCCCTCCAACTATGGGTAAATAGTAGGGCAGACTAGGTTCTTCAGCCTTGGTGAGGCAACTAGTCTAGGAGAAAGAAAACTCTGAATTCAAACCCGTTAAACTCCGCTTAAAAAATTGACCTTGTGTCATATCCTGCCCGAACGGAGGGGTTGGGTAAATATGATAAACACTGATTAATATTTCGTTACGATTTAGTAACTTTGTATCCAGCTGTGGATTTCCTAAGTATGTGTTTGAGTGACATCACTGCCTGTATAAGGTTTTCCTCTCTGTATTATTATTATATAGCTATTTCCCAGTTTTTTTTTTACACCAGTTGGACTTTTACTGAGTCTCTGTGAAAGGAAATCCCCCAAGGTCCCCAGGACTCTACTGAGTATTCAACCCGATCTTAACAAACTCCTTTACCCTCATAGTTATGCGTTAAATAGTATCACTGCAGTTATGAGTATTCAACCCGGTCCTTTACCCTCATAGTTATGCGTTAAATAGTATCACTGCAGTTATTATTCAATAATGTTTTTGGCATTAGAAAACCCGCGATTTTAAAAACAAACCAAGAAACGGTCATAACAATGCTAGTGTCTGGTTGGCTTATATTCTTCCTCTTATTTCCAGACTTCGTCTTCTATGCAATATATTGTGAACCGTTACAAGATTTATAAGAGAATACTACAACCATATAGTGTCTCAAAAGAAATTGTCACGCTCTAGTAATGCTTTACAGAAACACCAAAATTCTCCCGATAGTGACAGTAACTTTTTGACGTTATCGATGGAGTCTTGCTAAGAGATACAATGGCGCCATATAGTTTTTTTTAACCCACGTAGATTTCGTTCTGCGAACGTCAATAGACCTAATGGCTGAAAATGGTTTCACATTAAACAAAACAAAGACAAAAAACAGACAATATTCTTTATAAATTATGAGAGTGTACGCGGATGATCTAGCGCTTCTTGCACAAGGAACTGCCTAATCGGAATCCCAACTGCTTAGACTGGAATAAGCAGCAGGAGGTATTGGCCTCCGTATGAAAGCAAATAGAATAGAGTCCATGTGTTTGGTAAAATCCGAGTATTTCATCATCTATTCGTCTTCTTTCACTTTCATTCATAAGACTGCTGGAACTGATTGACCAAATCTCATCAGATTTTACGGTTCTCATTTTACAGGATGAATTTTTGTTTGTGCATATACCATTTGGTACTGTAGTCAATGTTTTTTTCTCTTTTTCAATTGCCAGTTAATTATTTCCCCATTCAATTTTGCTTAATCCTGTTTTTCTTTTGTGGCATTTCGCTAAATTCGCTTATTTTAGATCACTTGTTTCATCTCTGTCTTCAGATAACCATCACTTGCCATTCCATTGCACACCATGTGTTTGACACCATTGGTCCTTATGGCATTATTTTCTGCTGTTATTAAAAGACTTTATTCCCGAGGTTTTCTTTAGCCATGGCTAGCACTTGTCTTGTGTCATCTCACCAGTTTGTCGCATGCAGTATTCACATATGTTTGTGGTATAGCCATGACTGAAGAAATGAAGAGCATAATAAAGATGAACGAATAGGCATGACACTTCTTATTTACAACGCTGTGCCACACTCATAGCTTTAGTTAGCACTTTTTCTTTGACGTGATAGCCAGAGTCAACGGAGGAGGGAGACGACTGACGAATGATTGTTACTGCTGCTTGCTGCTGGCTGCCGCCTCCACACCTTGGGCAGCGCACGGCGACCACTCTCCGAGACTGATTGAGTCTCTTCTGGCTGGAAGACTAAGACTGACCGTTATTCTTTGGGTACCTGCGTATATATGATTTCACAACGCCAACGTATTTCGGTTGTCACTTACGTGACGTGTTTCCGCTTCTTTACACAGATACGGCCAACAATCACATTGTTCACACTGATGGAACATCCGGATCGATCAAAGATCAATATAGAACAAGTTTTTTTTCTTTCTATTTATGTTTTGTTGGTTTTGTAGTTTTTCTGTTTGTCCTAACGTTGGCATTGCTGTCATTGACTGCTATAATTAATTATGTTACTTATTAGATAGTCTTTCTCTTCTTTTTTTTTTGTCTATTCCTCAAGTACTTTATTGCTGTAAACAACTTTCGTTTAATTTCTGAAAAATTAAAATGCATTCTGGAAAGAAAAAAATGTAGATATTTACTCGAAAAAATAAACCGAAAGGTATTTGACTGTCATGATTCATTACTTACCGTTAGTATAGACAATCGATATTTACTGAAAAAATATCTATTTTCTTGCTTATTTATACTATTTAGGAAGGCTCGAAATTAGCTAAAAATGTTGTTGATTTATTTATGAATCCAGCTGGCTGAGAAATTGTATTTTTATACATTTGGAAGGAAAACATTTCTAAGATTATTTTAACCCTTTGAATTTTTGGAAGCAAGTATCTAAAACTTTGAAAATTTGCATGAATGCGCCAATTGGTTAATAAATGCAAAAAAAGTGTAGCCACAAAAATTACAGCTTCTTGTGCAAAAACTAACCTTTTGTTTGAATTGAAATCAGTTTCCATTCATATAATCTATGTAAAGATTTAAGCATCTTCTTCTTCTTCTTCTTCTTCTTCTTATTATTATTATTATTATTATTATTATTATTATTATTTACCCCCTTAGTGTTTCTCAAATCAGTATTGGCTGATGGTTTTTCACTGGAGTCTGAGTGACTGCAAGTCTCCTCAAGTCTCCATGACTCTTCTAAGTCTTCCGCCCTTTCTCAGTAATGCTGTCATTTGGATAGTCTCCACCCGTCCGCCAACTTCCAACTCCTCCTGGCCTTTTAATAATCCTTAAGTTATTGTGTCAAAACCACCAATCACAATTGGTACAATCGTCACTTTCATGTTCCACAGCTTTTTCAATTCTCTAGCAAGGTTAAGGTACTTATCCTTCTTTTTACATTCCTTCAGATTTTTTCTGTGGTCCGCCGGGACAGCAAAGTCGACAATTTTGAAAATTCTTAAATTTCTTGCACGTTTTCCAGTGGATCACTTTGCCAACTCAGTTGTGTCTCTCCTTATACTCTTTCTGTGCTAATTTGCTGCTTTCGCTTATTATGTGATTGATCGTTTCGTCTCTGTCACTGCATAGCCTACCTTTGTTATTATGTTGCGTCTAATCTATTCTCGCTTTTATATGATTGGTTCCTAAGGCGCTGTCTTGTGCTGCTATCAGAAGAGATTCCGTTTCTCTCTTAAGGTTTCCTTTTCTTAGCTAGGTCCAGGTTTTCTGGTGTGAAATGTTGTTTATTAGTCGTTTAAAGCGGCCATAGAGTGTTTTTTCCCCATTTTTGTTTTCTAGTTGTTGTCATTCTATCATGTATTGTGTTGTCCGTATCGTTTCTAATGGTTGTAATCAGTCCTCGTTCGTGTTTTTCTATGTAATCTTCGAGCCGTTGTATCAATGTGTCTACGCTGTCTACGCAAGTCCTCTTCCACCCTCTTTTCAAGATACATATAGTCTAATTATCATAATAATAACAATTAACATGACTGGGTGGGAAAGGTGATCCACTAGGAATCGTGCAAGAAATTGAACTTTGACTAAGCTACCAAATGGTAAATGCACAAACCAAGTTCCGTCGAAAAGAATGAGACGCAAAAAAAATTCACTCTGATTTCGAGATACTAACAGATCACCTGATCCCAGCCAGAAGAAGAGACCTTGTAATAGTTTTAAAAAAGATTACTGACCGTAGAATTGATATTGTGTTGTATATTGACCTTCGACCAAGCAAAACATGCCATTCCAAAGTGATGCACCGGAAGGAAGTGACACATTTCGATGGCAGTTATGAGAAGAAATCGCGTAGGTGGACTTGGCTGACAGTATGGGACAAGGTAAAATCCCATGGTACAGGCATAGACTGATACACCGGAAGAGAGTGACCTGTGAACTGCATGACAGTTATTTCCGCTTGATGACGATCAAACATGCTATTCCAAAGATTGAGTGGGCGATTGAACTATTATATAACTCGGTGGAGTCAGTGAGTTGAAGATCAGATGAGTTAGAGACAAGACGTGGTAGAGAAAGCCACCACCCGGCAGAAGGGGCCTTTGGGACCCCCGATTGAGTTTGGAGACTAGTTGGTGAGAAGATGCTGGGATGAGAACATGTCCCTGAGGGACTGGGCCCCCAGACCCCCTGTTGAACAGTCCAGGAGAACGGGAACGACACACGGCGATGCCCGGAGGGGCTGAGGAGGTCAATATTGCAGTCTTTGTTCAGTCTCCAACTCCCTCTCACACACGAACCTTTCAAATAAAGTGAGAGGTATATTTTTCTAAAAGACTGTGTCCCTCGTATTTATTCATTGTGTCGTTGTGTTCTGCATGAATCTGCATATGACTATACAACATTTGCCGTCCCAGCTGAAGACAGGGAAAAACAAAGAAGGCGAAAACTAAACCAAATTCTTAGACTTTACCTGAGAACTGAGAGAGTGTGGACATAAAGATGACGCCGATATCTATTGTGATTGATGCATGTGGGACGGTCTCCAAAGTTTTGGAAAGATGGCGGAAAGAGTTGGAAATTGGAGGATGAATCGAGACCCTCTAAACTACAGTATTGTTCAGACCGGCCACAATACTAAGTGGAGTCCTGGAAATATGAGGAGACTTGCTGTCACTCAAACTCCTGCCGAAGACAATCAACTAACCTTGGCGTGAAAAACTCTTAAGATCTATTATAATAATAAATCGATACATTACGCAAACCATATAACTGCTTGAAAATTATTAATCTCACAAGGAGATATATTTCATTGAAATATGTTTAAAATAGATTCTTTACAGTAGTCATTTAGAATAGATCATAGTATGGATTTGTATGGTTAATTTGTAAGGGTTAACATAGGAATTAAATGACCTATAGAATTAACTGATTTATATTTGTTATTTTGTACGAAATAAGACATTTTCTACAATTTAATTCCATTCGGTTTCATGTTCCGCTAGATTCCAACATCACAATCTTCTTTAAGATAAGCAAGTTTTGTCTTGTTTAATAAAATATTCCCCACTTCTTTTTTGTTTTTGTTTTTGTCAGTATTCTCAACAGATTCAAGCAGTGTTTTTAAAATGAGCCAACGTGTATATCTAAATACGTAAGTTGTCTAATTCTAAAACCTACATTGACGGAATTCTTCTGATTAGCTGACTTTTCTTATCTAACAAATAAGTGAGTTTCAAGTACCAACCAGCAGTGCGGCCCTATCTTGTGGTATTCACAGGAGGTTTGTGAATCGCATCTAACTCGAGGTATCTAGTATTTTCCCTTTCTTGTTCTCTTTCAAAGAGACTTAATTCATTACTGAAACCTTCCTTCGTTCTGAACTTTCAAACGTTTGCCACTCTTTATTTTCTGGTCTAATTGAATAAGCGAAAGTACAAAGCAACCACTTCGAATATGGGCATTACAAAAATGTTTTCCATTTTATCTCCCTCCTCCTCACCATACTCTCTCTCTCTCTCTCTCTCTCTCTGTTTCTGTCTGTCGGTTGGTCTTTCTCTCTCTCCCTGTTTTCTAATTTTCTGTCAGGATAGCCAATCGACTTGTCTATTATTTATCTGTGTATCTTTATAATTGTTTATCTCTCACATCCCGCTAATATATATATATATATATATATATATGTGTGTGTGTGTGTGTGTGTGTGTGTGTGTGTGTGTGCGTGTGTGTATACAATTGCAAACTTAATTGCAAACATTTTAGATTTTATCCAAGATGAGTTTACCAATATAAATCTCTCTCTCTCTCTCTCTATCACACTCTCTCTATCTCTCTCTCTCTCTCTCTCACACACACTCACACACACACACACACACATATATATATATATATATATATATATATATATATGAGGATTCTGAAAAGTAACGGGACTAGTGTCACCAAACAATTATCTAAATTCAAAACCACAAATACATGAATTTTCCTGTAATGTAATCCCCGCTGAGTCTAATGCATTTCCCTATGCTTCACAACCACGCTTTTATGCACTGCTCAAAGAATTCTTCTTGTATAGGGTGGGTCCTTGTGCTGTCATGGTTAAAGCGATGGACTGCGAAATTATAGTAAGCGAGTTCGAATTCCAGTCGCGCAAACTCATGGCTATTATCAAATATAATTAATCATTTGAAACAATATAATAATTAGCATTTTATTGGAATACATGATATCATATAACTGTGTGTAAATTATTTGAATTCAATAGGAAAACCCAATATAGGATGTTCTCGTGGATTAATGGTTAAAGCGCTAGACAGCGGAATCGTACAGAGAGTTCGAACTCTAGTAGTGCTATTAATTTCAATTTCGGACAAATACTCTCGGGAAAGGTATGAACCCCCTAATCATCCCAGCTATGGGTTAAATAGTACTACTACTGTCCTTGTAGAACGATGGCTTTGGCATTAAATAACCTACAAAGGTTGATATGCCATTAAACAAAGAACCCAAACCAAATCGTCTTGAATACTCCACATTCGCGTTTTATAAGCTTCTAAAATGGCCTCCAAGTTTTCAAAATGAGTCTCCTTGATCACCTTGAGCTTGGGGAAAAGAAAAATATCATAGGGGCCAAGATTTCGTGAACTTGGGAGGTTGTTCCAGGACAGTGATGTTCCTCTCAGTCAAGAACTGCCGTATGCTTCATGCGTTGTGAACATGTCCATTGACGTGGTGAAGCAGCCACGATTCGACCTGCCGCAACTCTCGTCTCTTTGCGTGCACTTAGCAAAGAAGGAAAAGTAGAATTTCTGCTAAAGCTGCATATCGACCTTTGACAGAGATGACAGTCAGGGATTCCTGGAGCAAGACGCACCTGTGTAAGCAGACGCGTGGGTTGAGCCGGAAATGCATTGGTGTCGTGAAATTATATATACATGGGTACTCACAGCAGATGTGATCAGTCTCGGGGCCTCGGTCGGGCAGTCAAGAAGCCATAGAGCGCAAGGGAGTGGCCCACTGTGGCACCCTGTTAAGAGCTTCTTGTCAAGGAGGCAGAAGAAGTGCTTAGTGGAGCCTGGGTATGGAAGCACAATGCTGCTAAGAAGTTATGAGTCAATATAGCAGTCCTCGGTCCCCCTTCGAGCGTGTTTCTCCGTCTCCTTGCCTCTCTCACACACCTACAGAGTTTCGACCCTAAAAAGTAATAAAGTAAAAAACTTGTCGACCGTAGTCGAGGACGACACGAAGGTTCTTTTTCAATAGCTACTACGCTGAGGTGTTGGGGAGGGCGCTACTCAGTTCCCTAGATCGCTCCATTTTACCCTTGCTATATATCTTAGAAAGTTGAGTGTTAATGAAGTACCATTTTTTTGTCTTTGGTATGACTCGCCCTGGGATTGAATTCCGGTCTCCTGCACCATTGACGAACACTCTAACCTCTATACCAATAGACCAGTACAGGCAGTAATAAAGTGGGAGTTATATTTTGAAGTGTCATGGTCTATCATCCCTTCAGTATGGTTTCGTCAATTACCAGGTATATAATACTCAGAGAGTTGCTGATTGATCGTATGTCCCTATAACAAGAACTCGGTGGAAGATGCCCCTCACATCGAAGAACTTGATCAGCATGATTTCCTCTTTGGACTTTGTTTTGCTTTTATCTGTAACAGTAACGTCTGAGACTTCTCTGGAACTTGGTCTCCGGGTCGTACCCAAAAATCCATGTCTCATCACTTGTGATAAATCAAAACTAAAACGCTTGATAATGTGTTGACACACGCATGCGCACTCATTCTGACCATCATTCTGTAGTTTGGGCACCAGTTTTGCGCAGATTTTCGATTAAGTCTTCGGTGATAATCTTCCAAACAATGTCTGTTTTCATTTCCAACTGATTTTCAATCATTTGAATAGTGAACCGACAATTGTCACGTAAAATCAGCCTTACTCACTCCATGTTGACTTCAGTCCTGCTAAATGAGGGCCTCCCGCTCCTTGAATAATTTTCACCTCCTCGAATACTTTTTTGAAACTCTTGAGCTACTCAAAACCATGTGCACTCGACAAGGTGTTATCTAAGTACACTTGCCGAAGCATTTCAATGGATTTTAACCGAGTTTTCCTCAACCGGAAGAAAAATGTGAATATAATTCATTGCTTGGTGTTCATTGTTCATATCTTAGAGCTCATAGCTGAGCGTACTCAAAATGAGGAGGTATAAACAAAACAGAAAGCTTAGATTACAGTTATATAACCACAGGATATCATGTTAGACTTAATCTGCTTATCCCTCTTTCACCTAGAGCTAATAGAACACATTCAGCCCTGTTACTTTTCAGAGAGACCTTATAAATTCTCACAATAATATTCCTAGTAAATTCTCATGGTAATTCTCACAGTAATTCACTACACAGAGATATTATTTTACCCAATAATTTCATCACAAACATTATCGAATAAAAACAATCTTAAAATCATATTAGTTAGTATATTTTAAAAAAACAATTAAGAATTTAATTAAGAATAAGAATGACAACGCAGTTTCTTCCAGGCAGCGGTCGTATCGATACTGCTATATGGATGCACCACTTGGACGCTAACAAAACGGCTGGAGAAGAAGCTAGACGGCAATTACACAAGAATGCTACGTGCAATCTTAAACAAGTCCTGGCGGCAACACCCCACAAGGCACCAACTATACGGCCACCTGCCTGCCATCTCGAAAACTATCCAAGTTAGACGAATCAGATATGCAGGACACTGTTGGAGAAGCAAGGATGAGCTCATAAGTGATGTACTCGTGTGGACCCCCGCATATGGCCGAGCAAAAGCAGGATGACCAGCTCGAACATACAAACAGCGGATATGTGAGGATACGGGATGTAGCCCTGAAGACCTGCCAGAGGCGATGAATGATAGGGAGAAGTGGCGAGAGAGGGTCAGGGATGTCCGTGCTACCAGCACGACATAATGATGATATGAGAAATGCTAAAAACGTCGTTAAGGATTTTAAACTCGGGTCTCCTTGTTCATTTTCAATGACAGTAACCATTTATATGTATATATATATATATATACAACCCCTGCGAACAAATGGGCCTGCAACAATTTTTAAGCGGAGTTCACAAAGATTTCCTTCTGAGTTTTTCTTCTCTTATACCGCTTGTCACCTAAAGGTTAACGATCTCTTTCTGCCCGACTATTTACCAATACTTGGAGGGAGAATAGAAGGATCAGTACCTCTCTTAATGGTATGAGCACTATGAGAAATGCTAAAAGCGTCGTTAAGGATTTTAAACACGGGTCACCTTGTTCATTTTCTATGACAGTAACCATTATACTGCGAGACGCGATATAATACCTTAGTATCTGTAGGTAATAGGCTTAAACATTCCTTTTAATACTTCTATTTTTCTTTTCTGTTTTTTTTTTTCGTCAAAATCTGATATCACCTTGAATTCACAATTTTACTAGAATATCAGAAAACCACACATTCATTTACTAGTCATTTCTTAGGAATAGTATCTCAAGTGCTCCTCACCCAACACGATAACTGTGATGATACAGCCCACCTCGCATCTTATCTTTACAACCATTCATTTTCATTTTTATGAATTTCTTTTAATTTCTTTTCATATCTTTGACTATCTTTTTTTAACGGTTGTTTCAATCAGCAACGTTTCCACCTCAGTTCACTGTTCCAGGGTATCTACATTTTCTTAAACTTTGTCCCAGTTTTTTTTTTTTTTTTCGCAAACTTGAATCCAATTTAGACGAAGGTTGATAACAAGATATATATGTGTCTTGACTCCTCAGGAGAATAGAAAATATGTTAAGCTAACAATATCATATATTATTATATATTTAGCCCTTAATCTTACACGCTACTACATTCACGTACTGTCGGTGAGGATGTGAATAACCTGAATAAACCCAGCAGATGAGTAAAATCCCTTAAAAAAAAGAAATGTTCTGCTTAAGACAGTAATCTGCATCAGATGGTGAGGCTCCAGTTCTGAAGATGTGGAAAATGTGAAGTACTCCCTCATTGCTTTTACTCCCGAATGATCTCTGAGCAAAAGTGTTCGTACACGTGAGGGTCCCACCTATGGTTCCTATAGATCTATTTGAAATTTGTTGTATTAGATAGGAATACATAATTCTATAAGATTATGTGCTAACAAATGATAAAAGACAAAAGTAAAATTTTAAGAAATGCAATGGAACATTGAAAAAGTACGAATGATTACAAACATATAGAAATTAATGAGATTTTTGCATTAAATAAGGTATAAGAAGATGATTAGCCGTTAAATAAATTCAATCTTGAAGATAAAATTGCATGCATGAAAGTAAAACATGAATGCTGGCAACACTACTACAGTAGAGCATGTATAACGAGCAGAAAATATCAAATGATGAACTCAAAAAGTCTGTTTCATG
Organism: Sepioteuthis lessoniana; assembly: GCA_963585895.1. Classification (NCBI taxonomy): domain Eukaryota; kingdom Metazoa; phylum Mollusca; class Cephalopoda; order Myopsida; family Loliginidae; genus Sepioteuthis; species Sepioteuthis lessoniana. The sequence continues at coordinate 43,875,152 of OY757914.1, forward strand.
TGGTATGCATAATCATCAGTCAGAAAAATTTGACACGTGGCCAATCAGTCGTAATTATTATGTCGTGTCAAGTCACATGTTAAGATGGAAGTAAACATGTTCCTCACACGCAGAAGAATCCTGCACACACACACACACACACACACACACACACACACACATATATATATATATATATATATATACTTTCTTAAATATTTTGATAACGTTTGATTTATTTATCTAACGACATATTAACTCCTTATTCGTTATTTAAAGCCAAAATTTGATTTATCTATAGATATTGAATTGTAATCACAGTTATATTTTCAATGTTCGATACTATTTTTATATTTGCATTTTTATTTATCATATTTACCACCCCCTCCGCTCTCGCAGGATATGACACAAGCTCAATTTTTAAGCGGAGTTTAACAGGTTTAAATTCTCCAAGACTAGTTGCCTCAACAAGGCTGAAGAACCTACTCTGCCCTACTATTTACCCATAGCTGGAGAGAGAATAATCGTATTCGTACCTTTCCCAAGGGTATTAGTGCTATGTGAAATGCAATCAGTCTCGTCCAGGATTTGAACTCGTGTCACCGTGTCCATTTCCCACGACGATAACCATTACACCATAATTTATCGATAATCATTTGCTTAAATGCAGCGATCTGGTATCAGTTATTTCTTTCTAATACTAATAATTGCTCCACAGACATAACTCTTACGAGTACTGCCCCTGTAGGTCAGAGTAAACCTGGGATACAGGGGCTCTCAAGGCCCATTAGTTTAGCCCTACACTAATTTTTTAGAATTATCTCTTCATCTTTTAATGTTGACTGGAAAGAAATATCAACTGCATATGGAACTCCTTGATCTTCTGTGTTCAGATTTGAATTTAAAGTTTCCGTCTTGCCACATCCTCGATTTTCGTAAGAACCATAGGCTTTCCATCTAGGCAATTCCCCAACATTATCATCCACACACAGCATATAGTGTCTATGTTTATCATCATATCCCAATGTGAACAGCTGTTCTCTAAAATGAAACATCCCAAGAGGATGCTGTTTTTGAAACTGTCAAACCATTACTTCTTTAATGTGCTCCTTCCGTCAACTTCTTCATTTAAACCAGATAATACATCTTTTAATGATTGCTAACAAAATCAGTTATCTCTATGATTAAAAAAAGTAAAGTTGGCAACCGTCGTCGAGGTGGGCCCGAAAGCTCCCTTTTCACTAGATACGACACCGAAGTGTAGGGGAGGACGTCACTCCTCTCCCTTGATCGCTCCACTTTACCCTTGATCGTCACCTTATAATGCTGAGTGTTACGTAAGGTAGCATCAAGTCCCATTATTTTAAATCTTTAGTCTGACTTGACCTGGGATTGAACCCTGATCTCCCGAACCACTGCCGAACACTCTACTCATTAGACTAATGACCCAGTTTGATAAACTATACTTTATCATCATCATTATCTTCATCATTAAAGCGTGCAGACAGCATGGACTCTCTTGATTCTCTCACGCTATCTGTCACTATCGGTCATCTCTCTTAGTTAATTCTCTAAGCGGTGTCCAATGTTCGCACAGAAGTGAGGAATACAAGTTTTTGCTTGTTGTGTCCATAAGAAGGATCCAGGAGAGAACCTTGCGTATCAATTCATCCTTGTTCATCTTTCTTGGATTTTTTGCGTAATGGATGATAAATGTCATAACAACTGCTGTTTTGTAGGGTGCTGCTTCCAGGATTTTTTCGCATACATCATCCTTGTTAAGTTCTTTTGTCCAGGTGCCTCCTTAATATCCAAATGCCGTGTCTATACAGAAATATTCATACAGCTACAGCTTAAAAGAATTAAGTAAATACCTTTACGTCTATCTATGTAAATAGAATAACCAAGATAAAATCGTGATGTACACACGTAAATTACTTTCTATCTCTGTCAGCTCTTTCAAGGAGCTTTTCCCCGGACCGTTATGTCTAAAGTGTTCGACTATCGCTACAAAGTATACAAGTTCGAACGTCAGTCCCACAACTACGTTTACTTTCGAACAAATACCCTTTAGGATGGTATGGACCTCTTAATTCCCCCATCTGTGGGTTAAATATTAACATAGCTGTCCTTCTAAAAGGATTTGGTATTAAATAACCCTGGAAGGTTGATATGCCATTATACAAAGAAACAGAACAGAAACTAAACAAGAAAACTAATTTTTCAGTCTGGGGCTGTAGAATACGTCGACTGCAGATTGGCTTTGAGTAACCCAAAAGGACTGAAATACCATAAAACACGACTAACTTTAAATTTTTATTTAAACCGTCACACTTTTCTAAACCGTTCAATTCACGTAACCAGATCTTATATAGAAAAACTGTCAATTATAGCAAACAAAAAAATTTTAGGTGTTTTTTTTTTGTTTGTTTGTTGTTGTCGTTTTTTCAAAGGAACGAAAAGCGCCAACAAAGATGAAATAAATCATCAGGCGAAATATCTCAAAGGAACTAGCGGAGACTTTGACAATTTCAGATTCAATGTACATCGACACGCTGTCCGAATTTGAATGATTTGTGCAATCGCATCGCCGAGTCCCATGTGACGTCAGAGATTCTTGCAGACGATATGTGAATCGGAAGATGAGGTCTCGGATTATTGAAGCTATGTTTAATCTTTTTGTATCCTCTCCGGAGAATTGGTCTTTGATGCTTTTAATTTAATTCGTTCTCTCGCAGAGATCTGAAAACCTTGTTTATTTCTTCTTTCTTTCATGTTTTCCTTCATTCTTCTTTCTTTTAATTTCTTCCTGTCTTTCTTTTTCTTTTCTTTCTCGTAGATTTTTTCTTACACTCTTTCTTTCTCTCTTTTGTTTTTTTCTTTCCTTCTTTTCTTTTTTACACCGAGTTTTTTTTTCTCATCTTTCTTCCTTTCTATCATTGTGTTTTCCTTCTTTCTTTTTTCTTTCTTTCTTTCTTTCTTTCTTTCTGGCTTATCTTTTTTCCTACTTTCTTTCTTTCTTTCTTTCTTTCTTTTATTTTTCCCTTTTTTCTTCTTTATTTCATGCTTTTCTTTCTTTCTTTCTTTCTTTCTTTCTTTTCAAACTTTTTTTAAAAATCCTTTCTTCGTTCTTACTTTCATCTTTTATTCCTTACTTTCTTTGTATTTTCTTTCTTTCCATTATTTCATCTTTTCGAGTATTTATTTCTTGCTATCTTTTTTTTTTCTTTCATATCTTGTTCATTTATTTTTCATGCTTATCTACTTTTATCCTTCCTTCCTTTTTATGTTCATATTTTCTTTTCTTTTATCCCTTTCTTTCTTTCGTTCTTTCTTTCTTTATTTATTTCTTTTGAGTAGTTTTTGTTTATTTTATTACGTGTTTTATTTCTATCTTTCTTTTGTTTGGTTTTTCTTTCTTCTCTCCTTGTTGTTTTTTTTTTTGTACATCTATTATATAATTGTACCTTCTAATTTTTCCTGTCATTTATTTTTCTTCTTTTCGTTCCTCCTGTTTCTTTCTTTTTTATTTCTTGCTGTTTTCATTCATTATTTTTTCTTCTTTTTTTATTTCATTCTCGTGATTTGCTTTTCTCTAACGTCTCTTCAATTATTTATTCCTTTCTTCTCCCTTTTATTCATCCCATTTTATTCTTTTTTATTCCTAAATTTTTCTTTCTGTCTTTCTTTCTTTCTTTCTTTCTTTCTTTCTTTCTTCACAATCATTGATAATTTTCAAACTCTCTGAGAAATGAGTTCAAACCTTAACAAATGCAGTACTACCGGCTTCTTGAGTTTGGCTTAGGTAAGCTAGGTAAATATTTATAACCAGAAAGTAATGATTTATAAATTTAGACGTTTCTTAGAGCAGCGGGTTTGATTCTCACAGGGTAACAAACCAATATTAAACTTGAGTGAAACGTTGTAATCTCCGATGATTTATCCTTTATAGTAATTTTAAAAAACAAGTCCAAATGTGTAGTGAGTTCGATTTCAGCTTGAGTTTTCCTCTATTGAGTGGTATTTATTAAGGTATGTCCAAATACCAAAAATCAGTCGTTCTGCTTAAATAGCTATTTGATTTCATGTTACTTATTTGTTTGTTTGGGTTAATGGCATATCAACTTTTGTAGGTTATTTAATGCCAAATACATTTTTATACAAATAAACAGTTCAGTTTAGCATAAATAGACGGTTTAATTGTCAAAAACATTTCTTTTTGAAGCTATTCAGTTTTATCAAACATTTTTGTCTCAAACAATTCAGTTTTGCGTAGGTCAAGAAAGAATAAAACTGTGGGAACAGCATTTCAAAAATCTACTAGGAAACCCACCGGAAATAACGGATGAACCGATCACCAGAATTATTAGTAAGCAATTAGACGTAAAACTAGGTCCTTTCACCAAAGAAGAACTCGACATGGTTCTCAGAAGAATTAAAAATAGGAAAGCGGCGGGGCTAGACGAGATCCCCCCAGAAGTGTGGAAGACGAGACAATTCGACGATATACTGCTCCGGCAATGCAACGCAGTCTATAGTCAAAATAGGATAGAACGATGGACGAAGGGATGCATCCTTCCATTCCCTAAAAAAGGCGACCTCGGACTAGCCAAGAACTACCGAGGGATAACACTTACATCCATAGCAGCCAAAATCTACAATGCCCTACTACGAAACCGCATAGAACCCAAAATGGAAAACATCCTTAGGAAAAACCAAAATGGCTTCCGGAGAAATAGATCCACAACCTCACAAATACTGACCATCCGTAGAATCCTGGAAGGCGTTCGGGCAAAAAACTTACAGGCGACATTACTATTTGTCGACTTTACCAAGGCCTTCGATTCCATACACAGAGGGAAGATGGAGCAAATCCTACTAGCTTACGGCCTACCAAAAGAAACCGTAGCAGCGATAATGATTCTCTACAGAAACACCAAAGTAAAAGTACGTTCACCAGATGGAGACACGGAATACTTCGACATTGTTGCAGGAGTACTACAAGGAGACACACTAGCCCCGTACCTCTTTATCATCTATCTAGACTATGTGCTTAGGACTTCGATCGACAAAATCAGAGAAAATGGCTTTGAGCTGACTAAGAGAAGAAGCAAAAGGTACCCCGCAAAAACAATCACGGACGCCGACTACGCTGATGACTTGGCGTTACTAGCGAATACGCCTAATCAAGCAGAGACACTACTACATAGTCTGGAACGAGCTGCAGCTGGCATTGGCCTACATGTCAATGCAAACAAAACCGAATATATGTGTTACAACCAAACAGGCAACATTGCCACACTAGACGGAGCCTCTCTGAAACTAGTCGACAAATTCACCTACCTAGGAAGCAGCGTCTCATCAACCGAGAAGGACATCGACACACGACTGACGAAGGCATGGACAGCTATCGATAGGCTCTCGATCATATGGAAGTCGGACCTAACAGATAAAATGAAACGCAGTTTCTTCCAGGCAGTGGTTGTGTCGATACTGCTATATGGATGCACCACATGGACGCTTACGAAGCGGCTGGAGAGGAGGCTGGACGGAAATTACACAAGAATGTTGAGAGCAGTATTAAACAAGTCCTGGCGACAACACCCCACGAGACTCCAACTATACGGACACTTGCCCCCCATCACAAAAACTATACAAGTTCGACGAACCAGACACGCGGGACACTGCTGGAGAAGCAAGGACGAGCTCATAAGCGATGTACTCCTGTGGACCCCCACTCATGGATGTGCAAGTGTGGGACGACCAGCACGAACTTACATACAGCAGCTATGTGAGGACACGGGTTGTAATCCTGAAGACCTGCCGGAGGCGATGAGTGATAGGGAGAAATGGCGAGAGACGGTCAGGGATATCCGCGCAGACGGCGCGACATGATGATGATGATGATAGTTTCAATGTGAAAACACAGTTCTATTTCAAACAATTCAGTGCGCAGTTTAAATGTCAAAACATTCCCATTTCAAGCAATTTAGTTTAGCCTTAGTACTCAGTTTAGTTCTATTTCACTCATAGATAGGATCCTATCAGGTGCTATCACTGCGGGCCAGAGTAGACCTGGGAGCAATGGCAATGAAGGGGTACTCTGCATTCCCCAAAGCTCCAGCATTACTGGAACCTCACCATCAGATTGTTTAGTGTCATATCCTGGAAACTCGTTAGTGGAGGGGTTTTACCCCTCTGCTGAGAACAGTCGGTGTATTCTAAAATCCCAGCCGACTGGGCAAATGTAACTTATAATAATGATTATAGTAGCAAGTAAAAATTATTTAAACTAATTGAATAGATATGTTTTAAAAGTGTTTGTGTTAAACAGGAATACTTGATACCATATAACTGTGTTTGTTTATTTGGTTTGGTTCGGTTTGATATATTTGTTTAATGGTATATAAACCATCATGGGTTACTTTGATGCCAAAGACATCCTTTTGGAAGAAGAGTAATGGTGCTATTTAACCGATAGCACAACTCGACTACGAACTCGGTTACTATGATATCCCAATCTAGCAAGTTAGCCACTACACACGGAGACCTTCTGTTAGTATGTATATTGTTTCTATGAAGAATAGTTGCGGGAATCTATATGTACTTACAAAGAGATAATTCTTATTAGTTATTTAAAACCATACAAATGGTTATAAGCGAATAACTATATAACGAATTAAGTAGTTACTTGAAACAATATAATCCTGCATAAATTACTAGTATAAAAATGGAGTATTTTTTGTATTAGATAAAATACTTGATATCATACAACTCTGTGCCAAAAATAAATTCATTTGAGACAACTACACAAAAATACGGTTTCCTTATTTGGTTTAATGGCATACCAACCCTTGATCGTTATTTGATACTAAATCTTATTCATACATATATAATATCTAAGGTTAATTGGTTTGGTTTTATGGTATATTAACCATTGCATGTTCTTCAATGCAAAATCCTGTTTATATATAAATATGTGTTTACTTTAAAATGAATAGGTCTACAAGAGAATTTGTTTATAAGTTGTTTTTCTCTAACACGGTTTTCTTACGTATATATATATATATATATATATATATATTATTAGTAAACAAATAGTTTGTAGGAAACATTCTTGAACGAGCCAGAGCTCATTTGTTTGCACAGTGTTAAACAGTTTTAATTATTGCTATCTAATATTAATCATTCAATCTAGTCTCCATTAGTGGTGTAAAGGTTAGCAAGATAGACAAGCAAACCTTCACAAGTGAGTTCGAGTCTCAGTGGGAGCTCATTAATACGGCTTTGTGCCGCATCTAAAAAAAGTTTAGTATATTACGACTAAACATTTAATCTGGGCGCCTCTGGTGGTGTAAGGGTTAGCAAGACCCTATTTACCCAACCCCTCTGCTCGAGCAGGATATGACACAAGGTCAATTTTTAAGCTGAGTTTAGCAGGTTTGAATTCAGAGTTTTCCTTCTCCTAGACAAGTTGCCTCACCAAGGCTGAAGAACATAGTCTGCCCTACTATTTACCCATAGCTGGAGGGAGAATAATTGGATTCATTCGTAATTGTTAGCAAGATAGACTAGCAAACGTTTACAAGTGAGTTTGAGTCTCATTGGGTGCCCCATTAATACAACCTTGTGCCGCATCTAAACAGGTTTAGTAGATTACTACTAATTATTAAATTTAACATTAATCCATTGTTTGGACACTATAAAATGGCTTGAAGAATAGTAAATGATTAAACAGCTCTATTTGACCCGTAAATTGGACACAAACGAGCATTATCACTATGGATCAGAGTGGTCCTGGGAGTAATGGCAATAAAGGAGTACTGTCGGCATGTACTACTGACGGTGCAAGAAAAGAAAAAACAATAAAGAAAGAGAAATTACCAACATTATAAAACAGAAGTAAGGAAAATTGCAAACGAAAATATGTCCCTCTACATTTTATACTTTTTCAAATATCAAACTGGCTATCGAATGCATATTCATTTTGACGAAAAAACAAACTACACAGCTAGCTTACAAATTGTTATGATACTTAGTTGAAATCATACCCCGCTTTCAATTCATTTTGGCCTGTTGGGCCCCTTCCCACTTGAGTTTGAAACCTCTGTCTCAATAAGTATCTGGTGACTCTAAAAATTGCCCGTATGTAAAACACATCTAAGGTCGCTGTGTTTAATAAAATAGTCGATTCAGTGCCCGTAAAAAATGATCTCACTATTTTTCTAGAACTCCTCCTGAATAAGTTCTGTAAAGAATTATGGAAAACTGCGATTAAGTTGTCGCCTCACTAACAGTTAATACTCTGACCGGCGTCTGACCGATAGCAAAGTGACAGAAGGAAGCCCTGTGGCGTAGCAACTGTGCTACACGGTGACATTGTAGTAGGCGATTTCGAACACCAGTAGCGCAATTCTCTTTATTTTCAGACTAATGATCTTGGGAAAGGTATGAGCCCCCTTACCTCTTCAATTATGAGAGAAGTAATATTACTACTGTTCTTCAACAAAGATATTTTTGGCAATGAATAACCAGCGAAGTAATCTTCCATTATACCATTAAACAAAGAATCTAAACAAAACCTGAGACTCAACCACGAGAACTCTCACGTTAAGTGAGAAAAACGGTCTCATGAGAATTGTAGATTTTACAACGGACCGGGTAAATAAACGACAGAGAACAAACCGTCCCCCAGAACATTGGATGCAGGGGGAGCAAGAATTAATTGAACAAGAGTATTTTTCCTACATCGACTCAATACGAATTTTTGTCTTCTTAATTTGAGACTACTCTAAAGAGAAGCTGAAACAGACGAATAAATTGAGTGGCCTTTTCCTTTGGACCACGTGTCTGACTTTTTCCTTTTCTGTGAACTTGTTGTTATCTATTCATTCCTTTTTTTCTCCACCATCTTGCACTGAGAGCCAGAGTCACATCAAAACAATGTTTTAATAGAATGCAACCTTTTTGTTTCGCCCAAACTAATTTATAAGGATAACAGCCATTCTTTGTTTTACTTAGCTCAGACACTCGGTCTTCACTTAAGCCACCTGTATGGCTTTATTTCCAGTCGCTAGCAGCTGCTCTGAAGCAAGTTTACTGGGTATCTACAACGTGAAAATAAGACATTGATTAAATACTAACAAAAGAAAACTAAAAGAAAAAAAAAAAAAAGCCTCGGCTGATATTTCTTGACAAGAAAGCCGATAAGCCTGAGATCTAACTACTTGATTGATGTTGTTAAAAAACCTGCCGCTCAAGAAGATAATTCCGGCTCCAGATCAAAGAAAACATACTGAAATTCTTCAGTGAAATAAAATACGTTACATGAGGAAAAAAATGAATGCGTTTAAATTTTTCTTTAAAAATAAAACAAATAAATTTTAAAAAAGATAAAATATTAGAAAATCCTAGGAGAAGACAGAAAGAAAGAAAGAAAGAAAGAAAGAAAGAAAGAAAATTTTCCAACTGGTTATAATGAGTACAAACCCTATGCAATATTTAATAGTTAAAATTCCATCATTACGTCAAAATACGGATCTAGACTGAAACGGAATAATGAAACGAAAATGATTAAGAACCTAACAAATAAAAATTATATCTCTTCTTGGAACAATATCAGCTAATTAAAAATGAAAGCATTGTCAAGAAATACACGTGTGAAGATTAATAATGACTAAGCAAAAACATTGATAAAATTTCTTGATAATCTTCTGTTTATTCCCCGTTCTAATAAAGACCAGAAACAACATTAAAATATGATTGAAATCGTTTAGATGTTTCTATTTGCTAATAATCTATGGCTAACCTATCAACGAACTTGCCTTTATGTAAGTATACATGTCTCTGCCCGTTTGTTGTAGTTAATTCTATTGGTATATACAGTGTTATTGATAAGTAAACGAATCCTTGGAAAAGGTATTAATCAAGCTATTTTCTTTCCCCCTACGGGTAGATGGTTGGAGAGACTGAGTCAGGAAAGTAAAAAAAAAAAAGATGAATTCTAACCTATTAAAATCCGCTTGAAAACTGACCTTATGTCACCTTATCTTGTACAGAGGGGCTGGGTAAATATATAATCACATCCCAAGAAATCTCTTCTAAATATTTCTCCACTAAATTAAAGGCACCAGAAGCATGTTACGGTCAAAACGGATGTTATTATGTATAATTAAAAATGAAACGCACTTTCTTCCAGGCAGCGGTCACATCGATACTGCTATATGGATGCTCTACATGGACGCTAACAAAACGGCTGGAGAAGAAACTAGATGGCAATTACACAAGAATGCTGCGTGCAATCCTGAACAAGTCCTGGCAGCAACACCCCACAAGACACCAACTGTACGGCCACCTGCCCCCTATCACGAAAACTATTCAAGTTAGGCGAACCAGACATGCAGGACATTGCTGGAGAAGCAGAGATGAACTCATAAGAGATGTACTCTTATGGATCCCCACACATGGCCGCGCAAAAGCAGGACGACCAGCACGAACGTACATTCAGCAGCTATGTGAGGATACAGGTTGTTGTCCTGAAGACCTACCTAGGGCGATGAACGATAGGGAGGAGTGGCGAGAGAGGGTCAGGGATATCCGTGCTGCCAGCACGATATGATGATGATATATATATATATATATATATATATATATATATATACATATATATAATTCAAAAATTACTCATATTTTTTTGTAAAAATATTTACATCAGCAGACCCTATGTTTTTTTTTAAATGTTAGATCTGCCTTTTCAGACAATACATACATATATATATATATATATATATATATATATATATATATATATATATATATAAGATTAAAGTTGGCTACCATAGCCAAGAGTGACACGAAGGCTCCCTTTCTTTTGGCTGCAACATTGTAGTGTAGGGGAAGGAACTACTCCTATTCTTGGATGTCTCTACTTTACCCTTGAGCCGTACCTTATAATTTTTTGTACTAAAGAAAGTTAGAATGGGACGGTGATTTTAAATCCTCTTAGGATTTAAATCCTTAATAGGTTGCCCACGCTTTTTAAAGCAAATATCTAGATTCCGTACCTCCCACCAGATATATATATATATATATATATATATATATATGTGTGTGTGTGTGTGTGTGTGTGTGTGTGTGTGTGTGTGTGTTGTTTATGGGCGGTGAAATTGATCGATTGATAGATAGACATGAATGTTGTTATGTGCTGCTTTATGTATCCTTGCATTGACGTTGATTTAAACTTTTTCCCGAAACTAAGCAAAACCACATAAAAAATGTTTTCTTTCTCCCTTTTGAAATGAGATGTTAGAAAAAAATGTTATACGATGTTTTGACGATATGTATAGTATATCTCTTCATATAAGACTTATTATATATTAAAATCTCTCTATATCAATATCTAATAGCATCCAATTCAATGATATAATGACGAAAAGTATATCCACTGTATACACACACACACACACACACACACACACACACATATATATATATATATATATATATATATATATATAAATTATTATATCATATCATATTATTATATGCATATATGTATATATAAATTATCATATAATTGTATTGAATATATATATATATATATATATATATATATATATATATATATATACTGCGTCGTCATGATAGGTAGCATTACTTTTGAAGCCCTACTCGGAATATTATATAGGAAGGGAGTGTTACTGAAGCCTTCCACTAGACCTTATTAAGATGGCTATAGCTTTAGAAGGCAAGGCAAGTTTATCAACAAGGTTTTCATGGCAAATTGAAGGCTTAGCGTCGGATTCATCAGTTGAGTACATTTTCAACCCTAGGTAAAACTTGTGTTTGTCTCATTTGCCAGCGTAAGTTAACGAAGAATGAACATCTTCACTGGATCAGCGATACTGCCCACCCATGAAGAATAGTAAATAAAAACAAATGTCGTTGTCGACGAATACAAAGACCATCCCCAAGGCTTCTTTTAAAAGCAGTCGGAATCCCCTTACTGTGAAATGTGAGAGATGAATGAGAAAAAAGCCATTTGTTCAGTAAATGTGCTCGACATCCCCGCAACAAACAGAAAATGAGAAAAGCAGACAGTCTCAGCAAAGGGAACACACTGTCCTTTTATTTTATTTTTTATCTATGAGACTGAAACAATAAAAATGGCAACTGTGTTCTCGCTAATCATTTAGACACGTGTCGATTTTTTTTAATAATAAAATAGATTTCCTTTTTTTACTGTATCTTAACTCACACACGTTTAAAAGCAACAAATACACATACATGCATACATAGACATTCACACACACACACACACACACACACCTATGTATATATACATATATATAGTGGAGTAGAAGAGACTCCAGTCTAATGACAAAGCCGTAGTGGAGGCAATCCTACAACCAGGATGGAAGCTCCTGCTGAAACCCTCTGTTACTTGTTCGTATCCTCCAACACCTTATCCGAGAGTATATATATATATTTTAGAGTCGACGGTGCTTGTTGACAATCGTTTTCTCGTCCATCCATACACCAGATTTCATTTCAACAATATCCTGACCGAATACACGCACACACACATATATATATAAAGCTCATGAACAAATATTATGCTTAAGACACCGAAGATATCTTATTACTCCCCCCCTATATATATATATATATATAATGTAGTTTTGCTATATTCATAAAAAACTAATGTTGGGCAGACACACGGCCTTATTTCTACGCTATACCAACTTCCTATACACCTCCACACACACACACACACATTCACCCACACTCAACACGCACACACACACACACACACATATATATATATATATATTGGAGAAGAAGGGTCTCCAGTCTAATGACAAAGCTGTAGTGGAGGCAATCCTACAACCAAAATCAAAACTAGAGAAGAAAACTCTGTTATTTGTGGGTATCCTCCGACAGAAAATGTCTTAGAGAAGGTATTTTGAAATAAAAAGTGCAGTCTACGTATTCACCATTAATTTACTATGCTTCTCATTGGTCTGTAGTTTTCCTGACCCAGATTCGTGAAAGCGTATGTTGATATAATCCCATGAAGTATGGATGTCATACGACCTTATCATTTTAGTTGAATAAATAATTGATCATGTTTGAGTGGTAATTTTTACGTTTATCATCTCTCATAATGTAGTAGTCAGAGCACTCTGGTATCTTTTAAGGCAAAATGTAAACCAACGAAAGCTACAACATAATGCCTTTTAATTCCTGAGCTGACGTATGTCACCGGCTGGCTGAGCAGTAAGATACTAAGTCTAACGTAAAGTTGGACGGGTTTCGATCCTTGCCTCAAGTGACCTACGCGTCTAGCCACAGTCTCTCTGTGGACGATAATATATATATATATATATATATATATATTGTAACAGTGTTGGTTTTCACTAATTCCTTTAGTGGGTTTGTAGCGAACCATGAGCGATATAATTTGGACAGTGCTCAATATCTGAGATAGAGCTATTTCTCCTTGGTCTAGTGGGCAGAGTGTTTGTCATTGGTCCGGGAGACCTAGGTTCGTTCCCTAGTCGCGTCTTACCGAACACTTTAAAAATAGTACTTGATATCTACTTGCTTAACCCCTAAGCAATATAAGGTACGTATCAAGGGTAAAGTGGAGCAATCCAGGGAAAGGGGTAGTAGCATCCCCAACACTTCGGTGAGGTAGCTATTGAAAAGGGAACCTTCTGGTCGCTCTCTACTACAGTCACCAACTTGAACCCAAGTCTCCCGGACTATTGGTGAACACTATTCAATGTTTAATATGGGATAGATCTGTTATATTGTGTTGAGTTACGGAAATGATTTAAATTATGTCATATACAAAATTTTTATAATTATTTCTTTACATATATATATATATATATATATATATTTGTGTGTGTATGTATATATATATATGTGTGTGTGTGTGTGTGTGTGTGTGTGTGTGTGTGTGTGTGTACGTATATATCTTATTTCGGTATATGTATTACATAATATGAGTTGACATTTCTTGGTTTGCCTTATTTCAGTCTAAGTGGAAACGTAATGGCTGATATGTTGGACAATGATATCATTGTAAACGAGTTCGAACTTATGACGTCACTTATGAAATGATACTTTCCAGATAGGTATGAGGCCCCTTATCACCCGAATAATGGGTAAAATTGCACCTTTACGGTTTTTCAGCAAGGAAGGATTTTGCATTAAATAACCCACGAATTTTGATATCCTAATAGACAAAGAAATCAAATGAAACCAATTATCACAGTGTGTTTCCAGTCATTTCCGTTCGTAAATTGTAATGACGTGAAACAGACAATTATCACCAAGACCGGGATTACCAGCGCCCCGTCGGGTGGGGCTGTACATTACGCTAACTGCACCTCGACAGGGATGAGAAAGAAAAAAAAATAGCGTGTGTCCTCTGTAAAACTATCCATAGTGAGGCTCCAGTCCTGAAATTTTGATGAATTCGAAGTACCGCTGTATTGTCATAATTTCCAGATTTTCTTTGAGACGGATTAGAAGTACCTGTAAGGTCCAATCTCTGGGTCTAATAGAGTTGTTCAATAATTTACAAATATTTACAGTAGTTATTTTAAGTCATACAGCAGTAAGCAAAATATCTATATTACATAGGAATATTAATAAATAGAAATATAAATGTTATATAGTAATTTCTTGTAACCAATTATCTATATGCAAACAAATGAACACAAACAACTTATTTAAAAATAAAGTTACCTACAAAATAATATCTTTTAAATCAAACACACACCCACACACACACACACACATATATATATATATATATTTATATATATATACGTGGATCATTAAATAAATTTCATGACTTTTTTCTAACGGGCAGTTTTATTGATAGTACACACATGAAACTCTAGTCCCCTTCAAAGAAATCTCCTCCGGCTGCAATGTACTTGTTGTACCGTTCCAATAACTTCTGGAAGGCCTCATTAAAGTCCTCTTGTGTGAGCGTGTCAATGACCTTCGTCAGAGCCTCTTTCATCTCCTCAATTGTCTCATAACGACAGCCTCTGAACTTAGGGAATAGCCAAAATCACAGGGAGCAAGATCTGGACTATAGGGAGGCTGGGGAACTGTCTTGATGCCCATCTTGGTCAAAAAGTCTGTGACAAGGATTAAGTTGTGGACTGGTGCATTGTCCTGCTGGAAATGCCACTGACCTGACTTGAAGAGTGGTGGCCTCTTCCGAAGGAATCTCTTGCTGAACTCCCTTAAAACCTCAACATAGTAACCCTAATCCAAACCCTTTGGCCAATCAACTCTGGTCTGTTGACTTCCTTACTCCTCCCACACCTCTCATCATTCCTCGAAGATTCCGTGTCTTCCTTGAATCACTTATGCACACTCAAAAATCGATGCTCGATTCATGCAAGATGGTCGAAAAGCAGTCTTAAGCATTCCATATGTTTCTGGGGCATTTTTTCCAAGTTTAAAACAGAATTTTATTGTATATCGTTCTTCAAAAGTGTCCTCAAATCCATATTGCACTTTTGAAATTCACCAGCTGTGACAATCAGGCTTTAGTAGGTTGTATTCCAATTCCGGCTGTAGCTGTTCATTTGAACTTGAAATCATAAAAATTGGTTTGTAATAACATAGTGAACTTTCAAGAGTCTACGACAATTTTGAATGCCTGTACAAAATAATCTGGAATCTTATTGAATATATATATATATATATATATATATATATATATATATATATATACAGTATTTGGCATTAAATAACTCCAAAAAGCTGATCTGAACACAACTTGCAAACAGAAATCGCATAACCAATCGTAATAATTATATTTTATATCATCATCATCATCATGTCGCGCCGCCAGCGCGGATATACCTGACCCTCTCTCGCCATTTCTCCCTATCATTCATCGCCTCCCGCAGGTCTTCAGGGTTACATCCTGTGTCCTCACATAGTTGCTGTATGTAAGTTCGTGCTGGTCGTCCTACTTTTGCACATCCATATGTAGGGGTCCACAGGAGTACATCGCTTATGAGCTCGTCCTTGCTTCTCCAGCAGTGTCCCGCGTGCCTGGTTCGTCTGACTTGTATAGTTTTCGTGATGGGGGGCAAGTGTCCGTATAGTTGGAGTCTTGGGAGGTGTTGTCGCCAGGACTTGTTTAATACTGCTCTCAACATTCTTGTGTAATTTCCGTCTAGTTTCCTCTCCAGCTGCTTCGTTAGCGTCCATGTGGTGCATCCATATAGCAGTATCGACACAACCGCTGCCTGGAAGAAACTGCGTTTCATTTAATAGTTAGGTCCGACTTCCATATGATCGATAGCCTATCGATAGCTGTCCATGCCTTCGTCAGTCGTGTGTCGATGTCTTTTTCGGTTGATGAGACGCTACTACCTAGGTAGGTGAATTTGTCTACTAGTTTCAGAGAGGCTCCGTCTAGTGTGGCAATGTTGCCCGTTTGGTTGTAACACATATATTCAGTTTTGTTTGCATTGACATGGAGGCCAATGCCAGCTGCGGCTCGTTCCAGACTATGCAGTAGTGTCTCTGCTTGATTAGGCGTATTCGCTAGTAACACCAAGTCATCAGCGTAGTCGGCGTCCGTGATTGTTTTTGCGGGGTACCTTTTGCTTCTTCTCTTAGTCAGCTCGAAGCCATTTTCTCTGATTTTGTCGATCGAAGTCCCAAGCACATAGTCTAGACAGATGATAAAGAGGTACGGGGCTAGTGTGTCTCCTTGTAGTACTCCTGCAACAATGTCGAAGTATTCCGTGTCTCCATCTGGTGAACGTACTTTCACTTTGGTGTTTCTGTAGAGAATCATTATCGCTGCTACTGTTTTTTTTGGTAGGCCGTATGCTAGTAGGATTTGCTCCATCTTCCCTCTGTGTATGGAATCGAAGGCCTTGGTAAAGTCGACAAATAGCAATGTCGCCTGTAAGTTTTTTGCCCGAACGCCTTCAAGGATTCTACGGATGGTCAAAACATAACACACGCGCGCACACACACATATGTATATCTATATATATATGAATGTATATATATATATATATATATATTTATGTATGTACATATACATATATATATATATATATATATATATGCATATATAAATATTTATACTATCTCTCTAGTATTCTTAGGTATTAATAATCGAGTTTTCTGTATATAGAAATTGACAGTGCTGAATATCGAATATATATATATATATATATACACACACACACACACACACACACACATATATATATATATATATATATATGTTTAAGTCGGTGGCGCTTGTTGACAATCAGAAACTCGTCCCTGCAATCAACACATTTTATTTCTACGCTATCCTAACCAAATGCACACACACACACACACACACACACACACACACACACACACATATATATATATAAAGTTCACCAACAATTTTTTTGCTCAACACATACAAAATAATTTCTTTCTAATATATATATATATATATATATAATGTAGTTTTTCTATTTTCATAAAAAAGAACGTTGGGTAAACACACGGCTTTATTTCCACGCTATACCGACTATCCTTACATACCCGCACACACACACACACACACACACACTTATGCACACACATACTCATGCACATACACTCACCCACCCATACACATACACACACATATATATATGATAAAATTTCTGGCAGTTAATTAAAACATTAATAAAATAAAATTCCAATTAACTAAAGGTCAGTTATAAAACTCAAATTTGTGCTGAACGGCGAATTCTCAAATTTTACCACACTCTTCTCAACCCTCCAACAAGGAAAGTGTACAGTATACATGTTTATTGACTTTTATTCAAATAAAGGAGGAGTATTGATCTTCTTATTGGAGTAACCATTTTAACTGCTTGCCCGACGATTACCAAAACCGTGAAATGCCGAGTCGTGGAAAAATAGATTGGATTTTATGAATATTGATCAGAGAATTAGATCGATTAACAGATAAATGAAAACTTCAAAAGTATACTACGTACGTGCTGTTTTGAACACATCTTGCAAACAGCGACCATCAAAAAAGCAGCTATTTTACCTATTAACATCAATATCATGCACTATCTATATAATACTGCACAATGTAGGAGAAGTAAAGACGAGCCCATGAGAGTTGGCTGACCCATAGGTTTTATATATATCAACTCTGCGGAGGTGCCCGTGGTGTAATGGTTATCATCATAGGAAATAGCCGAGGCGACACAAATTCAAACCCTGGACGAGGCTGATTGCATTTAACATATCACTAATACCCTTGGGGAAAGTATGAATCCAATTATTCTCTCTCAAGCTATGGGTAAATAGTAGGGCAGACGGGGTTCTTTAGCCTTGGTAAAGCAACAAATCAAGAGTAGGAAAACTCTGAATTGAAACCGCTTAAAAATTGACGTTGTATCACATTCTTTTTATGCCGAGGAGTTGGCAAATACATAACTCAGCTCTGCACGGACTGTGGATGATTACGAGATGACCTCCCAGGACCGATGGACTATTGGAACGGATAATGAGAGAGAGTTAAAGAATATATATATATATATATATATATATATATATATATATATATATATTGTTATCCACAGACATAGTTGTATCATAACTCTTCTGTGTGGCTAGACATGCTGGACGCTTCAAGCTTACATTGAAACCCGCCAAACTTTGCTCGGGATCTATAAAGCATTATGTATCAGCTCTAATTTGTTAACATTTGCGCTACCGGATACTGGAGTGCTCAATTCGTTAGATTAGCTTTTCATTACGTGCGTAGCAGCCGTTAATTCCTTCGCTAGAGTGCCCCCTGAGGGCAAAGTATATCTATATATATATATATATATATATGTGTGTGTGTGTGTGTGTGTGTGTGTGTGTGTGTGTGTGTGTATAATTCTCAGATCAAAATTCCAGCCGTAGGCTAAATAGTACAGCTGCTCTTCTACAATGATGGCCTTGGCATTAAGTAACCCACGAAGGTTGATATATCATCAAACAAAAAAAAAATTAAAAAAACAATCAAATCAATATTCCTTATACACACAGAGAGTGGAAGGAGTGTAACACTAATTACAAAGCTTCATTCGGAAATTAGATATACGAAAATAGCACAAAGCTATCCAAATACATATGGGATTGTAAAAGAAATAATGAGGAAGAAGTCAAAATCGAGTGGTCGATCCTAAAAAGATCATTCACCCTAAATGAGGATTGAAAGAACGGTAGATTGTGCCTAGAGGCGAAATATTACATTATTAGCTTTCAAAACTCAGATAAGCCATTGAACAAAATGTCGGAGCCCGTGCCGCGATGCCGCCATGACATGAATTACCTTCTTCTCAACTTAGCCCCAAATTAAGTCACGTGACTAGGTATTCACATGACTAAAAATGTATAATGTACTCAACATTAGATATGTGGATTACCCCCTAACCTGATGATCGTTGACATAAAAATCAGAGTCATATATTATCAATTATATGTTCGTACCGAACATTGACATAATGGTTAGATTGTTCGCCAATGGCCCGGGAGACCTGGGTTGAATCCTAGGTCGAGTCATAACAAAGACTCAAAAAAAGGTACTTGATGTTTCCTTGATTAACACTCAGCATTATAAGGTACAAATCAATGGTGAAGTGGGTCAATTCTGGGAAATGAGTAGAGTCCTCCCTAACTGCTTGGTGTAGTAGTAAGTGAGTTCGTACTCCAGTCACGCTATTACGTTTACTTTCGGGCAAAGGTATGAACCCCCTTATCCTCCCAGCTATGGGTTAAATAATACAACTACCATTCTTCTAGGTGAATGTCTTTGGCATTAAATAACCTTCAAAAGTGTATATGCCATTAAACAAAAAAAAACAACCAAACCTGCGTGAATAGCATACCTCTATTCATGAATAATGGGATTTTATACAAAGATTTTAGTTTCTTTGTTTAATGGCATATCAACCTTTGTAGGTTATTTAAGGCCAAAGCCATTCTCCTAGAAGAACAGTAGTGGTACTATTTAACCCATAGCTGGGAGGATAAGGGGGTTCATACCTTTCCCAAGGGTATTTGTCCGAAAGTGAACGTAATAGCGCGACAGGAGTACGAACTCGCGTACTACGATTCCGAAGTCCATCGCTTTAACCATTACACCACGCAGACACCCCATTATATACAAAGAGATCAATACTCAATATGTATCTATCACCTTTATTCCCTATCGTTTTTCAGTTTCTTCTTTTAATACACTCTCTCTCCCTCTCCCTCTTTCCCTCTCTCTCTCTCTTACTATTTCTCCTCTCTATAAGCTGCTTTTTTTTCTTTTTTGACTTTCGTGTGTCTTGGATGTGACTCTAAAAATCATCTGGTGGTGAAGAACCACTTCCGGTTTTCTGGAATGAATATAGCCAATCTTTCGTTGTTATTAATCTCCTGCCTGGAGACGAAGTAACTCTTAGGGTCATATTTATTCGCGAAAATTTTTCAGATGATTTTGAACTACATTGACACATTATCTCAGTTTTTTACCTGTTTATAATCATTGGAAACCATATTTTTTCTCCATATGCGATTAGAGAAAGTTAACTGGCTTCAACATAAAGTAATCCACTAAAGAAAATTTTACCGTTAAACAAAACACTTCACAAACTCTTAAAATTTTTCTTTTCTTTCAATTTTTTCTTTTTTTTCTATCTTAGCACTCTTCTCCTTTCTTTCTTTCCTTCTTTCTTTTTTCTTTCTTGGTGATATTGCTTTTTTTCCATGCACCCTTCCTCATTTTTTACTCTGTCTATGAATCTGATGGCAGTGCAATAAATTGCATCAGATGGAAGGATTTCAGTGCTGGTTTTGCATATTGACCTTTGTCAGAGCCGCCAATCAAAGAAATAAGTAACATGATGTTCCTGCTGTGTAGCGGAAGCAGATCACATGAACCCTGAGCCGGAAAACATGTACGCGTTGTAAAAATTTTATATACTCTGCTACCCACAGACTGACGGTTAGTCATGAAGTCACAGAATTACGGTCAACCAGTTGCAGTAACAACCAAGATATGGCAAAAGCCGCTCTAGGCGACATTCGGGAGAGGGCAGTGGTACATACCAGACCCCAGTTGACTACCTCTCGTCAAGTAAGGATCAAAGACATGAAGCTCTGAATATGGAATTACAACATGGATTAACAAAGGATCAATATAGCAGTCTTCCACCAGTCTTTTTAACGTCGTTCGTCTCCCTCTCTCACTCTTACAGAATTTTGGACCTATCGAGAAGTAATAAAAAATATTGTAAAGAAATGTGTCATGCCTCTTCAGTATATTGGTTTACAACACTAGAATACCTTCTTTAAGATTATTTCCTGATTTAATTTGGCATGGAGTGGTTGTACCTGTTAGCGTCCGATGTATGTGTCGAATGAATTTGTTGAAAAATTACTTCTTCTCCTTTTTAACTCAAATACGTCTAACTTGCCTTTCTAAGTTCATTTTAAAGACTTATTTATTTTGGGTTGGTTGTTAATTTGTTGCTTATCATCCCTAATGGGTTATTTAATCCCAAATCCTGTTTATATATATATATTCATATATATATAAATATATATATGTGTGTGTGTGTGTGTGTGTGTGTGTGTGTGTGTGTGTGTGTGTGTGTGTGTGTGTGTGTGACACTGTTGGTATACCCAGTATCAGACACACCTCTTTTTTGCTATCTTCTAATCAGAGAGAAAAACACGATAGAAGAAGAAGAAGAAGAAGAAGAAGAAGAAGAAGAAGAAGAAGAAGAAGAAGAAGAAGAAGAAGAAGAAGAAGAAGAAGAAGAATGTTGGCATAAAATAAACAAAAAGAAGAAAGAAATAACAAGCACTGTGAGTGTGCTCATGAAAGAAAGAAAAATACATGAACAAAGAAGAGGCCAAATAAACAGGGGCATAAAAGTAAGAAGCACAAAGATAGCAAACATAGAAGAAAGGGACAAAATCACGAAAGAAGAAGAAGAAGAAGAAGAAGAAGAAGGTTTTTCTTTCGACCAAAAGACCAGGGAGTTAATGTTTCACCTTGTCATGATTTCCGATGGGGACACAAACCCCACTAATTCGTATCCTAGTTGAAAGAATATTCCTTAAGTAAACAACAACGTTCAATTTGACAAGTACTATACTTATTCTATATAAATTGATTTGCTGGCTAAGACTCCGTAGCATTTACATATGGAAACCATAAGCCTTTTAGACTTGGGTTCCTTTTAGATACAATCATTTCAAAGAAAAATTCAGAAGAGACCAGATATTTTGATACTGGTAATAGAATAACAAACACTGGAGAAATATAGTTTGGTTTGAGGGTTTTTTTTCCCTTTTGTTTTGTTTTCTAAAGGAAATTAATATAATATTCACGTGTTGTACCTAGGAAGCAGCGTCGAATCAACCGAAAAGGACATCGAAACGAGGTTAACGAAAGCATGGACAGCTATCAATAGGCTATCGACTATATGGAAACTAGACCTAACCGATAAAATGAAACGCAGTTTCTTCCAGGCAGCGGTCACATCGATACTGCTATATGGATGCACTACATGGACGCTAGCAAAACGGCTGGAGAAGAAACTAGATGGCAATTACACAAGAATGCTGCGTGCAATCCTGAACAAGTCCTGGCAGCAACACCCCACAAGACACCAACTGTACGGCCACCTCCGCCCTATCACGAAAACTATTCAAATTAGACGAACCAGACATGCAGGACACTGCTGGAGAAGCAGAGATGAACTCATAAGAGATGTACTCTTATGGATCCCCACACATGGCCGCGCAAAAGCAGGACGACCAGCTCGAACGTACATTCAGCAGCTATGTGAGGATACAGGTTGTTGTCCTGAAGACCTACCTAGAGCGATGAACGATAGGGAGGAGTGGCGAGAGAGGGTCAGGGATATCCGTGCTGCCAGCACGATATGATGATGATGATGATGTATCTTGTCAGTCATCTTTGTACAACAGTTCAGGTCAGCAAATGAGCCATACGGTTGAGATTTTAAGGGATGATACTTAAAAAAGAGAAAAAAGAAACCAATTCATTTTTTATCGCTGCAGTATCAATGTTAACATTAACCCTGTCATGTAATACAAATATTATATCTATAAGCTATGAGTTATTTTTTTGGACTATATATATATATATATATAAATAAATACAGTTGGCTCATTTAGTCGAGGGTGACTCAAAGGCTCCTTTTCAATAGCTACTACACCTTACCCTAGATTGCTCCACTTTACCCTTGATCCTTACCTTATAATGCTGAGGGTTAAGCAAGGAGGTATCAAGTACCGTTTTTGAATCTTTAGTATGACTTGACCTGAGATTGACCCCCAGTCTCCCGGGACATTGGTGAATACTCTAACCGCCTGACCAATGGATCGGTGATATATATATATATATATATATATACATATATATATATATATAGTTTGCAATATTTATGATTAAAGGGTACTGAATATCACTGATCGAGCATATATGTCAAAGTTTGAAAAGCTTCAGCACAAAGACAGTTTCACGCCTATGTTGGTCTGGCCTAGGCGAGAAACCGTGAATGGAATCGGTTATAACGTTACCTGGAGGTGCCCGTGGTGTAATTGTTATCGTCGTAGGAAATGAACTCGGCGACAGGAGTTCAAATCCTGGACGAAACTCATTGCATTTCACATAGGACTAATACCCTTGGGAAAGGTATGAATCCAACTATTCTCCCTCCAGCTATGGGTAAATAGTAGGACAGACTAGGTTCTTCAGCCTTGGTTAGGCAACTAGTCTAGGAGAAGGAAAACTCTGAATTCAAACCTGCTAAACTCCGCTTAAAAATTGACCGTGTGTCATATCCTGCCCGAGGGGAGGGGTTGGTAAATAGGATAAGGTTACCTGCGTTTCAATATATGTTGATGTCCAAGGGAAATTCATGAATCCATTGTTCTCTTGCCTGTTATGGGTAAATAGTAGAGCAGACTGAGTACTTTAACCTTTATTAGGCAACTGATCTAGAAAGAAAACTCTAGATAAACTGGCTGAACAACATTCATATATATATATATATATGTGTGTGTGTGTGTGTGTGTGTGTGTGTGTGTGTGTGTGTGTGTATGCTAAATATGGGGAAAAACTGTAAATAAATCTGACAGTTTGAAAATGTACAGAGAGGAAAAACCCTAGGTCCTCAGTTTTTTCGCATTTTTAGAGTTCATCAAAGCGTGTAAATTACAACACGAAACGAAAAATGAGAAAGTTAAAAAACATTCCACTTCCGCGAGTAGCGCTCTGTTTTGAATTTGTGTGATGAAACTAGCTTACAAAATTTAATCAAAATTCCCATATCAAATTAATATCGTATTATAACTATCTGACTCTCTCTTGTTCTCTCTTTCTTCCTCTCTCTCTATATATATACATATACGTATACATACATATATATATATATATATATATATATATGTGTGTGTGTGTGTGTGTGTATGTGTGTGTGTGTGTGTGTGCTTATGTTTATATCATTTTATTCGTATCGATATATTTTTAACAATCTCTGACATGTATATCTTTATCATTGTTGATCTTTCTATCCCTGTTGGATTTGTCTTTTACCTATCTTTCTAAACATATACAAACGGTGATGCCGAACTCGTTTAGTTAAGGGATTTCATAACTTTTCAGTACCAATTCGACTAAATAAGGTGACACTGAAAAAGTATGGTCTCCGTTTGATAGTATTGTAGTTTAAAATTATATTAGATTCAGCAATTTTCCGTTTTTTTATCATATAACATGTTGGAATCTTTAAAATCAAAATTGTGATTATTTTCTGAATTATTGTTGACCAAAGCGTTATTTATATCTGCTCTTTTTGAATCTGTTTTGTGCTCATGAATTCACTTATTAACACTACGGCACATTTTCCCCTCTGTATTCTTCATTAAGATCCAAACATGGAATTTCATACACCTCTGCTCTGAATTCGATATAGGTAGTGTTATTTTTATTATTAATTAGATTCCTAAAATTTATTTGAATAGTTTGTGACTGCTTTAATCTTAAGTTGTTTACGTCTTTTTTCCGATTTAATATATGTATATAAAGGAAAATTGATTAAAAAGAATGAAATAAAAATAAATGAAGAAAACTCCAGGGAATAATAAATTAATCATAACAGAAAAAAATGAATCAACAAATCACAAAAATCATATGACACAACTACGCAGATATTTCTACTGTATAAAGTAGAGCACCCCTCCCAGAATGCCCAACAAACTAGATCACCCTTCCCATCATACTCCACATGACAGTTTGTAAAGGGATAACCACCTCGTGGGAATCTCTTGATCTGATGATCACATAGGCGATAAACAATCTGCAAGTGCCGCTGACTCGCTCTCAGTACTATATATAACTTCGATTTGCATATGTTCTATGTACGATATTGTGCACTCCTTATTTAGATTGACAATGCTGATTTTATGCCTAAGACTATGGTTGGGTGTTCGTTTGCCTTTAAAGCAATTAGAAGGATATGACCTGGACTTAATCATGAAGATGCTAGTGTTTGATCTGACTAGCCGATTTATCTGGTTGGGATTCTCCGACCGCCTGTTTAGCCTAACTAACGACCAAACTGAAGAGTTTCAGTTCATATGACTACTTATTACCTGACCGCTCAACTACCAAGATCCCTTCCTCAAGCATTACAAGACACCACCCACGTTCAACAGGTGGCTTTGTTGGAAGATAAGGGACATCTTTCCTTTCTGCAAAGATGCAAACGTGGTATGCTACAGCCTTAGTCAACAAGACGCTTGCTATCTTTAATCATTGTTTTCTTTTTCTTTCATATCAAATATTGCCAATAAAATGCCATTATCAGATAAGCAAACATCTCTCTTTTCGATGAGTAGAGGAAGGGCCTAAAAAGACAGATGATAACTTATATGTTAATTTTGGCCCACGTGTATATTTTTCTATCCAAACATCTCTAAGTCTCAGCAGAGAGATGAGAAATAAATCGATCAATGCTTTATTCTTCTAGTCAATTACACTTACCGAACCGATGAGAGGAAAGAGAGTATTATGAATTGTGTCACGGACACTGAACCAAATTATTTACAGAGATAACACACAGAACAATGTACTAAAATACAAGTGGGATAAAATGGCTGCTGAGATTTAATGGTTGCGGATTTCCAAGTCCGAATCGATGTAGGTTAAAATAACAGAGCTCTTTACGCCAGTTTTTGCGACTGAAGTATAAATATTATGACAGTTTTTCACTGGAGTTTGAGTGACAGCAAGTTTTCTCAAGTCTCCAGGACTCTTCTCTGTATTCTGGCCGATCTCAGTAAAACAGTAGTTTGGATGGTCTCCACTGGTCTTCTTATTTCCAAGTCCTCCAGTCCTTTTTATTAATCCTTTGGTAACTATACCAAGTGCACCTATTAAAATTAATATAACTGTCACTTTCATGTTCCGCAGTTTTTTCAGTTCCCTAGCAAGGTCTAGGTACTTATCTTTCTTTCTCTTTCTTTCAATTTACTCAGTTTCCGCAATTCTGCAAGTTCTCTTTTTTCTTTTTATTGATTATTATATGGTCTGGTCGTCTGGCTGAAATTCGATTGTATCTCAAAATCTGAGAGAGTTTACTGCGTTTCATTCTCCGGGACTGATTCCGGTTTGTGCGTATACCATTTGTTCGTATGGTCAAATTTTATTATTATTATTATTATTATTATTATTATTATTATTATTATTATTATTATTCATAGTAGTATTAGTAGTAGTAGCTATTCTCGCGAATTTTACACGCCTGCGTTAGTTGGTGGTCTTTCACAGGAATCTTAATGATAACAAGTCTTCTCAGATCTCTAGGACTTTACTCAGTATTCTGGTCGATATCAACAATGGAGTAGTTTGGATGGTTTAGGCTCGTCCTCCAATTTCCAACTTTTTTAGTCACCTTTAAAAGGTTTTGATGATTGTTCCATGCACAACCGTAAGAAGCTCAGGTTCCACTGCTTTCTTAATTTTCTGTCGAAGTTCTTGTCTCTCTTTTCGTTTGCTTTAATTTTCCCATTTTGGTTCGCCGGGATGGCAACGTCCACTAGATGACAAGATCTCTCTTCTTTTTTTTTTTTTTTGTTAATTATCGTTTGGCCTAGTGTTTTGGTTAGAATTTGGTGATTTTTTTGTGTCTTAAAATCTTAAAGGAGTTTACGTGTCTCATTCTCCTCGACGAATTCTTTTTAGCGCATATACCATTTCGTAGTATCATCAATGTTCAATCTCTTGCCTAATTTCTTATTGATCCTTTTTTCCCCCCTAGTCGTGTCTAGTCTCATACTTAGGGCTTTTTGCTATATTTGCTGATAATATGATTAAAGATTTTGTCTCTATCACCACATAATCTACAAATGCAATTCTGCAACGCATCATCGATCTTTACTTTGATATAATCGATTTTTATAGCGTTGTTTTATGGTACAATTAGGAGAGATTCAATTTCACTCTTAAAGTTTCCTTTTCTAACCCAGTGAGGTCTTTTCCTGTGAGATTTTTCCTGTTTGTCGCTTGAAATATCCACACAGTTGTTTTTCTTGCTATTAGCGTTTCCTTATTGTTTTTCTATTTGTATTTAGGTTGTCAGTGCTCTTAGTGGTCGTTGTAATTTCTCTTCTTTGTTTTTTAACTTGGTATTTGAGTCCTAGTATTGATGCATGCAATGTATCTTCAATACAAGGGGTCGTCTTCCTCCTTCTTTTCTTGACACATATAGTCTGTCTCTGCCAGCTCTCGGTTGTAAAGTCTTGTGCATCGTCATCACCTTTCTTGTCCTCTGGTCCATTTGATGTCCCTTGTCCATCTTAAGAACAGGTCCGAATATCTTATCATAATGGGAGCCCATATATATATCTCTTCGATGAGATTTATGTGGCAGAATCATTATCATTATTGATATAGGCACATTATTAGAATTAGATTAAGGTTCTTGAAACTGTGTCATTATGTTAAAGAATAGTTCCAAGAATTTTACGAAAAGAACTACTCAATATTATTACATCCCAGTCGGCTTGGGTTCCAGAAAAAAACGACTGTACCCTTGCTGAGGGGTAAGACGACCCCAATGAGAGTTCTGGATATGAAACTAAAAAATGTGATGGTGAGACTCCAGTAATGCTGGAGCTTAGGAGAATGTGGAGTACTCCTTCATTGCCCTCGCTTCCCGGTTCGCACTGGCCGTCAGTGGCAGTACCAGATAAGGCCTTATCTATGGGTCAAATAGAACTACTTGACATTTAAACTGAGTGCAAACAAATGATATTCTAAACTGAATTGCTTGAAATAAAACTCTTTGATCATTTAACTGTCTGGAAACAAATGGCTTATTTTTAATTGAATTGTTAGTGATATATAGCAATACTTGGAACCATTTAACTGAGGGCAAATGAATGAACATAGGCTTGTTTTAAACATGAATAACAAAGTGTCTTTCCAAATCTTTTATATTTGATATATGCATAAAGATGATTTGGTATGAAATAACTTACAGAAGATGATATGCGATGAAACCAAACTAAACCAGACCTAACCAGGGTTATTATTTTTTCAATTAGTTTCAAACCTCCATCAAACAATTTCGATTTCACAAGA
This sequence comes from Sepioteuthis lessoniana, assembly GCA_963585895.1. Taxonomy (NCBI): domain Eukaryota; kingdom Metazoa; phylum Mollusca; class Cephalopoda; order Myopsida; family Loliginidae; genus Sepioteuthis; species Sepioteuthis lessoniana. Next base: position 43,903,836 of record OY757914.1, read on the forward strand.
TTACATATTTGTCTTCTCTACTTTGTTGTCTTTTTTATGTTTATTCTTTCCATCTTTCCCTTGTCTCTTTTTTCTCTACTTATTCTTTGTGTTTTTTTATTCTTTTTATTATCTTCACATATTTATTCGTTAATTCTTTTTCAATGATTCTCCATTTTCTTACTTCTTTCCTCTCTCCACTGTCTCTTTCTCTGTATAAGAGTAAACGAGCTTGGCTTTGAGAACATTAGTGGCTTAAAATACGTTGATGTATCTCTTTCAGGGGAGTAAGATCACGCCTTTAAAAAAAGGGTGCCAGTAAAGAGCATTTGGACAGTAAAGAGCATTTAAATGGTGAGGCTTCAGTTTTGGAGATATGGACAAAATGGACCACATATTTATCGCCATTATTCCCTGATCCACTTTGATCAGGAGAAGTCGTACTTATTAGGATCCAATTGATCGATTAAATGGTTGTTTAAATATCGTTCGTATTCGATAAGAATAATTGATAGCATTTAAAAGCAAATTATTTGTATTAATAATAATGACGTGAAGCTAAAGTTGTCTCCTACGGATAAGTGGTACTTGTATGAAACCATATAACTGTGTCTAAACAAATAATTATTAATGAATAGATATGATTACTTGAAACCATATAATAACTAGTATTGAAAAAAAAATACTTGAAACCATACGACTGTGCGCAAATTATTCAAGAACACTTAAGGAAAAACAGCAGAAACAATGTAAAATGAATGCAATTCCCTAACCTCAAGGTAATTAATAACTCTAGATCGGTCGACGTATCATTTAGATAATCAAAATATCTACCTATTTTATATTTCAATAATTGCATTTTTACTCTTCCAATTAACTTTTTTTTTTCATATTCTTTATTTCTATTTTACTGTAATTCTCTATTTACTGAATGTTTTAACTGCGGTCATTTTGATCGCGTAATGGTTAACAAGCAAGGCTATGTCTCCAGGCTATACAGCAGGGATTTGACTTAGACAAGTGTATTTGAAAGAAGCAGTAGATCATATGTGCTAATCAAAACTAAATGTAGAGCGTTTTGAGAATATGTACCGTCTTCTATCTAGGACTGTATATTGTATCCTCATCAAGAAAGTCTAAAAGTATTATGTGTTTCTTATTTTCTATGAAATTTTCTGGTTGTTCAGGTACTATTTGTCTTTATCTTCAAATATTTATCATTGCACAGTTCTCAATAGTTAACCTCAGCCACCCAGTCATGCTTGTACACATTATATGGCAGTTGTTTGCTACATTCTCTTATTCTGAAATTTATTGTTCTCCCTCCTCTATCTATTTATCTATTTATATATCTCCGTAGAGTCTAGTTATTTTTTAATCATTTTCGGATGTTTTTGATAATGATCCATCTCCTTGCCCAGTTTTTTCCATGTAAAATGTTCTTAATTTTTTCTGAAGTGTCTATAAATTTTGTTTCTGTTCCGCTTTTTGCTCTGACGATTTAGTAATTGCAATTTTATATTGTTTTCTTCTGGTTTGGTTTTGTTTTATTTTTTGTAAAGCTCCATATTATTCCGATCAGTTATATTCAATACTCTACTGTAAAGAAGGAGTACTAGTGGTCCATTGGTTTAATGGTAGAGTGTGGGCCAATGACCCGGGAGTTTGGGGTTCAATCTCAGGTTGATTCATACCAAAGACTCAAAAAATGGTACTTGATACCTCCTTACGTAACACTCAGCATTATAAGGTACATTTTAAGGGTAAAGTGGAGCAATCCAGGGAAAGGAGCAGCGCCCTCCCCTACACCTCAGTGTAGATGCTATTGAAAAGGGAGCTTTTGGCGTAGCCCTCGACTATGGTCACCAACTTTACTAGTGGTGTGGTAGTTAACGTGCTGAATTTTATGGAGGTGCCTGTGGTTTAATGGTTATCGTCGTAGTAAATGGACACAGCGACACGAGTTCAAATCCTGGACGAGACTGATTGCATTTCATATAGCACTAATACCCTCAGGAAACGTATGAATTCAATTATTCTCCCTCCAGCTATGAGTAAATAGTAGGACAGACTTGGTTCTTCAGCCTTCTAGGAGAAGGAAAGCTGTTAAAATCCGCTTAAAAATTGACCTTGTGTCATATCCTGCCCGAGTGGAGGGGTTGGTAAATATGGTTAACGTGCTGAATTTTGACATAGTTGGAAACAAGTCCGAACATCACTCGTGCTATTTAGGTCACTTTTGGACTAAAAACGTAAAGAAAGGAATAAACTTCTAATTCCTAAAGGGTTAAATAGTATCACGACTTTTATACTACAAGGATTGTTTTGGCATTGAATATTCCACAATAGTTGATGGGACATTAACTGAAGAAGCCAAATAAAACCAATAACACTGGACAGCTTTTTTTAGCCTTGGTACATCAACCCTTCTTAGGGTTGATGAATTCCATTGAGCTGTACCTAAATTTGCCCTGGTGTCACTAACTCTTTAGTTGGGAAAAATAAAATAATAAACCGAGAACAGTGTTTGCAAGAAACTAAACATCTAGCGTAAGTTCTACCCAGTCATCATCCTTAGTTGTGTCCTCTTACAGGTTTTCAAGGAAGTACATTGTCCTGGGGACCTATCATCATAGAGAGCAAATCCTAATTAAATCAGAAAAGTGACACATTTATTATTGTGTAGAGAAATATAAAAAGATAAACTGATGGCATTTGAAAAGGATGCATATACATTACTCAACAATTATAAAAGATGTCTCTCAGACTTTTTCTGGAAAGTAACTGTAATAAATTCGACACAGGAATCCAGTCAGAGAGTGAATCATACCACTTTTTATTGATAATAAAAATGGCGGAACAGGCATTTCCGTTTTAGTTACAGTGTCGGAATCGATACAAACGGGATGTAAAATAAGGTCAATTTTTAATTGAAGTTTTACAGGTTACAATTCAGTGTTTATCTTCTCCAAGAATAGTTACCATACCAAGGTTAAAGAGCTAGTCTGCTCTGTTATTTACCTCTAGCTGGAGGGAGATTAGTTGGATGCATAGCTTTACATAGGGTATGAGCGCTATATGAAAAGCAGATAGCATTAGCCTGAATTTGAACTCGGGTCGTCGTGTCTATGTTCCCACAACGATACCCATAATACCATGAGTTAAGTGAATATCGCGCAGACCCACTTTTGCAAAGATAGTTTAGTAAGCTAACGTCATCCTTTATGAAAATACTTACAGAGGAAATATTCCGTTTATAGATTACCGTACAAGAATGATGTATTGAAGACTGCTATTGTTTTGCAAATTGATCTTGTCATTTGACGAGTGGCATTATTTGGGGGAGAAGATTACACTGAAGATGGAGTAATTATCCCCTTCAAGTTTATCATAAAAGAAGTTGTAGACTTGGGAAGATGGTAGAAAGATGATAGACACCAAGGCAAAAAAAATCTAGTGGTTTACTGTTTAATCTCTCTTTTTCTCTTTCTCTTTCTCTCCCCCTCTCTCTCTCATTCTCTCTCTTTGAGTATATATATATATATATTTCTTTCCATATCGACGACACAATTATAATGCTCATCATTAAAGGTTTTCGGACTATTGTCTTCTGGTGTTTATCGAACTCGGGAACCTTCACGGAACTTCGAACAACGTTCTTTATTGAATCAATGGGGATCGCCTGTTCTGATTCCGTTAGATATAACCGGGTACAAGTGTTAAGTATTCCTGTATTGTTATTCGCCTGCAGACAGGATTGAACCTGAAACCTCCAGATGATTGTCGCCTTAGAAACTTAGGAACCAACGCTCATAACCGTTACACCATGTGTCCTGCTGAAAGTTCCGGGAAGATTCCCGAGTTCGACAAACACCTGAAGAAAACCAGAGAACATATCGGCCGAAACGTTGTGGAAATAACAATAAAGATGAAGACAATAGTCCGAAAACTCTTAATGATGAAAATCACCAAGCTTCGTCTCAGAAATTTACTCAACTTAAAATTCTTTTAGTTACTATCTTTTCTAGCTTTTGGAAATCTTTAGATGGCACAACTTTCCGTTGGTTGTAGCATGTTCTGAATAGTTCTTCAATAAAGACTACTTTGTTGATATTTGGGAGCAGAAAATTGCTTTATGGGCTCCGAGTAAGAGGCCTGTGTTACCACAGGGATCTTTTCCATCAATAATTGCATCCGCTCATTTTTTGTTTTACTGTTTCCCTCCGATTCCTCTCTCTATGTCGCTGTCTAGCTGTCTGGCTGTCTCAACATAGTCGCCACTTGTTATTCCCTTCGGTCAGATCTATTCTATTTTTTACATAATTAATCTCTGTGGCGTTACTTTCAGCAACGATCAAGAATGATCCGTTTCTTTCTTTAGGCTTCCTCTTATTGGCAATGCCCAAACAATTTCACGTGCTATGTCCTTATTTTTTTTTGCTTTTTTTTTTTTCTGAAGCTCATGTTTCAGTTCTCTATCCAGAATCAGGTATTTTTCTATCTTCACATTTTCTTTTATTCATAATCTTTGGTTAGCAAAGTCCACTTAATGACACGATCATTTTCTTTCTTGTTCAGTAACAATAGTTTCGGTCTTCGGGTCAGAATTAAGTAATACATTTGTATCTCAAAGTCCCACAGAAATTTTTATGCGTCTCATTGTCAAATATTCATTCTGATTTACGCATCTGTCATTTGGTAGCATGGTCAAATTTTAATCTCTTGCACATTTCCCCGTTGATCATCTTCCTAGCCCAGTCTTGACTAGTCTTGTACTATTTTTGTGCGACTTTGCTGAATTTACTTATTATTATCATCTCTTTCCATGAGTATTATTGATTTTCGCTTTGATATAATTGGTCATTGTTACATTTTTTGGTGCCGATTATTATTATTATTATTATTATTATTATTATTATTATTATTCCAGTTATTCTTCACTGGGCCATTGACCTAATGAGTAGAGTGTTCGCCACTGGTCCCTGGAGACCAGGGTTCAATCTAAGCTCGAGTCATACCAGAGACATAAAATGGTACTTGATGCTGACTTGCTTAACACTCTGCATTATAAGGTAAGGATCAAGAGTAAAGTGGAGCAATCCAGGGAATGTAGAAGCACCCTTCCCTACACATCGGTGTGGTAGTTCTTGAAAAGGGAGTCTTTAGGTCACCCTCGACTAAGGTTTTCAAATTTACTTTATAGTTACTCCTCGAGAGTTTTTCATATGAGCCTTAGCGGATGGAATTTGAGTGACAGCAAGTCTCCTCAAGTCTCCGGTACTCTTATCAATATTCTGGTCGATCTTTGTAATACAGTAGTTTGGATACTCTCAACTCGTCTTCTTATTTCCAAGTCCTCCAGTCATTGTACTAATCCTTTGGATGCTGTAACAAGGGCATCAATTATAATTGGTACAATCTTCACTTTCAATTTAAACAGTGGTCAGTCAGGACAGCATAGTACATAATTCTGCAAGTTCTCTTTTTTTTTTGTTGATTATGATAAGGTCTCGTTGTCCGACCTAGATAAAGGGATCCGTTTGTATCTGAAAACCCAGGAGAATTTGTGCATTCTTTTAGGACAATGCTTGGTTGCGCATATATCATTTGTTCATATGGTCAAATTTAAATTTCTTGCACTATTCCCAGAGAATCACCATCCTTTCTCAGTCATGTCTAGTCTTTTGTTGCATTTGCTTATTATGTGATTGATCGTTTCGTCTCTATCATCACATAATCTACATATCGTTTGTTGTGTCTTATCTATTCTTACTTTCCTATGATTGGTCCTTATGGCGTTGTTTTGAAGAGATTCAGTTTATCTATTAAGGTTTCCCTTTCTTCGCCATGTTATCATTTTCTCGAGTCAGACATCGCTTATGAGTCGCATAAAATGTCTTTTGAGTACTTTTTTCCTAATTACATTTTTCTTTTTCTTTTTTTTGTTGTTGTGGGGGTGTCCTCGTGGTGTAATGGTTAAAGCGATGGACAGCTGAATCGTAGTAAGCGATTTCGTACTCCAGTCGCGCTATTACGTTTACTTTCGGGCAAATACCCTTGGAAAAGGTATGAACCTCCTTATCCTCCCAGCTATGGGTTAAATAGTACCACTACTGTTCTTCTAGGAGAATGGCTTTGGCATTAAATAACCTACAAAGGTTGATATGCCATTAAACAAAGAAACCAAGTCATTCTTTTGTTTTCTGGTTATTTCTGATCCTCGTGTTGTCAGTATTGCTTCTGGTGGCTACAATCGGTCTTACTTATTATTATTATTATTATCTCCAGGGCCCTTCTAAAGACTTTAGATGATTTCAACAGTACTGTGTTCTCTGTATTCTACGATCTTCCCCTTAATATCTAGTTGCTCTCTCCTCCTCAATTGGCCTTTGTGGACCATTTTAGGAGTTAAAACTCTTCTTGATATCTCTGCCACATTTATGTTCCACAGCACTCTGGCAAGATCCAGTTATATGTCTCTCATTACACTTTCTTTCATTCGGAATCTACTAATTCTACCGAGAGAGATAGAGAGAGAGAGAGAGAGAGGGAGAGAGAGAGAGAGAGAGAGAGAGAGAGAGAAGTAGAAAATTGACACCATTCCCCAAAAGTTACTGAATAGAAATACAAGAAACAATTCGATGAAAGGCACAGTTATTGCGTCATTGATTCACCTTTCTTTCTTTCACAGTGATCACCACCACTGCATTTGCTGGTAACTTGCTTTCTCTACGTAAAACTGCCAATAGCGATAACTTTTTTTTATTTCAATTGGCTTATACTATCTCACTCTTTCTCTCTATCTCTTTCTATCTATCTCTCTCGATATATATATATATATATGTGTGTGTGTGTGTGTGTGCGTGTGTGATGAAAATGAGTGGAAAAAGGGATAAATCAAACACTTACGGCGGGTTTAGTAGTAGTATTTCGTTCATTATTAACCGTCTCCCTGTTGATAAAGAAAGAGATCATTTTTCCTCTTATTTTTATCATCTTGTCACATTTACCAGAATCTACCATTTCTCCCTCTCACTCTCTCTCTCACTCTATATATATATATATATATATATATGGAGAAATATATATATGGAGAAATGGTATACTTATGCTCGTTGTTGAGTATTTTTATCATTGAAATCACTTGTCAGCTGACTGAAATCACTTTTCAGCTGATTTATACTGGTATGCTTTCACTGTTTTCTGATTAGAAATAATAATTGATTTCTAGTAATATGACATTTACTAATTAAGAAATTACCACATATCACTAACAAGTTCCATACTAAAAGCTTTTTCAATGATTGTAGGTTAGTAGTAATATAGTCGAACACATCACTTGCTGTTACTTCTTTTGTTCTACGTACTAAACAATTGTTAGTAGTTTCTCAATTGCCTCGTTTACTTCGTACCTTAACAATATCAGTTTTCCACTAATGACGTTCGTTAGTTTGTTTGGGTTTAATGATATATAAACATTTGTTGGCTATTTAATGCCAAATCTATTTTTATAAAAATAAACAGTTCTATTACAAAGAATTCAATTTAGCATAAGTACACTCTTTAATTGTCAAAAACATTTCTTTTTCAGGCTATTCAGTTTAGTCAAGCAACCTTAATTAAAACAATTTAGTTTACTTTTAGTATAGTTTTCATTCCAACACAGTTAAATACCAAAACAGTTCTATTTTAGACAGTTCCTTTTAGCATATTTACAGTTTCAATGTCAAAAACAGTTATATTTCAAACAATCCAGTTTAACATGAAAATTTATCATAGGTGCGCAGTTTCATCATCATCATGTTATGCTACCAACACGGATCTCCCTAACGTCCTCACGCCACCTTTCTCTATCGTCCATCGCTTCCGTTAGGCCTTCAATGCAACATCCTGGTACAGAGCTGTTGTATGTATGTTCTAGCTGGTCGCCCTGCCTTTGCTCGTCCATTTGAAGGGGTCCACTGGAGTATGTCACTTATGAGTTCGTCCCAACTTCTCCAGCAGTTCCCGCATGTCTGGTTCGTCTAACATGGATAGTTTTCGGGATGGGGGTTAAGTAGCCATACAGTTGCTGCTTTGTGAGGTGCTGCCTCCAGGACATGTTCAATATTGCTCGCAGCATTATTGTGTAGTTGCCGACAAGCTTTTCTCCATATGTTTAGATAGCGTCCATGTAGTGCATCTATAGAGCAGTATCGATACGACCGCTGCTAGGAAAAAACAGCGTTTTATTTTATCGGTCAGGTCTGACTTCCATAAGACCAATAGCCTATCGATGGCTGTCCATGTCTTTGCTAGTAACATGTTGATATATTTCTCGGGTGATGGGGCACAGTTTCCTTGCTAGCTCGACTAGTTTCAGAGAACTACTGTTTAAGGTGGAGATGTTGCCTCTTTGATTGAAGCACCTGTATTCCGTTTTGTGTGCGTTGACATGATGGCCTATGCCTGCAGCTGCTCGTTCCAGGCTATGTAGAAGGGTTTCGTCTTGCGCGAGTATATTTGTCTGAAGCGCTATGTCATCGGCGTAGGCCGCGTCCGTAATTGTTTGTGCAGGGTATTTTCTACTTCTTTCCTTTGTCAGGTTGATGGCGTTTGTCTTTCAATTTATCATTATACGTTCTAAGCGTGTAGTCTAGACGGACAACAAAGAAGTATGGGGTTAATGTGTCTCCTTGCAGCATACGTGCTACAACGTCGAAGAAGTCTGTGTCTCCATCCGAGGAGCGGACTCGTATAATGATATAATCTTGTTGATACAAAATCTTGTTGTTACTATCTAATATTAAAAGCTTTTCTTTTATAACTCTGATTTTTACGAGTATGATCTGTAAGTAAACAATTTGCCCAGTCGGTTTGAGCTGTAGAATAAACCGACTGCCCCTCTGCAGAGGGGAAAAACACCCCAACGTGTGTCCTGGATATGTCACTAAACAATCTGATGTTGAGGCTCCTATATTGCTGGATTGCTGGAGCTTTAGGGAATGTGGAGCACCCCTTCATTGCCATCGCTCCCAGGTCCAATATGGTTCGGAGTGGTGGCACCTGTTGGGGCCCTATCTATGGGTTTGATAGAACTAAAGTGCGTACTTATGCTAAACTGAATTACTTGAAATAGAAGTGTTTTGAAATGTAAAGGGCATCTTATGCTAAACTGAATCGTTTGAAATGGAACTGTTTTTGACATTGAAACTGTACTTCGGCTAAACTGAACTGTTCGAAATAGAACTCTTTTGACATTTAAGTATGTGTGAACAAAACTGTTTCACCAAACTGAATAGCTTGAAATAGAAATGTTTTTGACAATTAAACTGTGTACTTATGCTAAACTGATTTCTTTGAAAAAGAACTGATTATTTGAATGAAAATTGATTCGGCATTAAATAACCTACAAAGGTTGATATGCAATAAAACGTAAACAAACAACCAACTTAAGTAGACAATGAAATAAGGAAAAAAACACTGACAAATATACGCCGAACACAAAAAAATAGCGATGGTAAACAGAAATTATATAGGATATTAAGAATATTGTCTAAAGACAAAGCAACTTTCAGACAATATATATATTGACTTCTTGGGCAATTGCAAATAAGCGTAACACATTTAAGCTTTTCAGTATGAAGTGAATATCAAATACATAACAGTGAGTCTGGATCGTTGTCGCAAGGCCAGTGTTTAGATTTCAGTATTCAGACTGCTAAATAAAGAGATGTAAATAATGCGATTTTCTCTAAAGAGTAACAGTTATTCTTCGACGAGTTTCGCTGATTGTAAACAATAAACAATCGCAAGAAAGGATAGATTCCCTAGCGCACCGAGTAAGAGACACAGGGGATCAAATCCAACACTAATCGTGAAAGCTGCATCAATAAAGGAAACAAAACTTTTTCTCTTTCTAATTACTCTTCTATATTGTTTTCGCTTTTTCCTTTTATATCGCTCTGTCTTTTTCCCTGTGGTCTCTATAATATAGAAATGAACACATCTCTCTCTCTCTCTCTCTCTCTCTCTCTCTCTCTCTCTCTGTCTATCTGTCTCTCTCTTTCTTTCTTTTTTTCTCTATCTCTCTAACTCTGACTCTGAAAGCTTAAAACACAACACGACGAAGAAAGGTGTATAAATAAAGGAAAGGTTTTTTTTCTTTCTCTCCTATTCTCTATTGCCTTCCATTTATCTTTCAATATATTCGTCTTTCTTTTTATGGACTTCTCTAATATAGAAAGCTCTCTCTCTCTCTCTCTCTCTCTCTCTCTCTCTCTCTCTCTCTCTCTCTTTGTCGCTCTCAATTTGTCTATGGTCCTTTGGTTCTCTATATCTATCTATCTATCTATCTATCTATCTATTTATGGCCCTGTGCGTCGGTCTCTCTCTCTCTCTCTCTCTCTCTCTCTCTCTCTCTCTCTCTCTCAACATGTTTTATAGGCATGAGAATCAATCAATTAATTTTTACCAGATTTAGTACACATAAGCCGATGATATCAGATCATATTCATTGCAAGGTATTTTAAATGTCTTATAGTTATTTGTATTTGATAGAAATACATGAAAACATATTCGTGCATGTAAATTATTTGCATTACATTGGTATACTTGATATAACTCAACAGTAAATTATTCATATTAAGAATAGGTACTTGAATCAATAATTGTTTACAAATGAATATTATTACTTAACGTGAATACGTTCATGTTGAAGCCATGCTAACGTGAATACGTTCATGTTGAAGCCATGCTAGTGGTGCACAGGTGCACCACTAGGACTCTGACTGGGAATTAAACCTGAGTGTTACCTGCTCTTCTGAAAAAATCCTCGTAGTAGCACCCGACAAAATAGCGGCTGTACGGCCACCCACTTCCGATCTCATAAACCATCCAAGTAAGACGAGCAAAACTCATCAGCGATGTTCTCCTTTGGATTTCTACACATAAACACACCAGTGTTGATTGACCCAAGAACTTGTACTTACCAGCTCTGTGAAGAAACTGAATGCCAACTAAAGAACTTGCGAAGATTAATGGATGTTAGGAGCCCGGGGAGAAAGAGAGAGAGAAAGAGAGAGAGAGAGAGAATAAGGGGAATCTATGTAGTCCATATTTACCAAACTCCTCTGCTCGGGCAGGATATGACACAAGGTCAATTTTGTTAAGCGAAGTTGAACAAGTTTGAATTCAGAGTTTTACTTCTCCTAGACTAATTGCCTCACCAAGGCTGAAGAACCTAGTTTGTCCTACTATTTACCCATACCTGGAGGGAGAATAACTGGATTCATACCTTTCCTAAGGGTATTAGTGCAATGTGAAATGCGATCAGTCTCGTCCAGGATTTGAACTCGTATCGCCGTGTCCATTTCCTACGACGATAACCATTACACAACAGGCACCTCCTGTGAATCAATGTAGTCGGCATGCCTTGATAATGATGATTATGACTTCAAACTATAAAACTATCAGTATTGAGAATACTTGAAACCTTAAAATTATGTGCAATTCATCAGTATAATATAGTGTAACAATATCGTTCCGGGGTTGGTTACCAAATTTAAGTCTCTGCTGGTCGGGCAACCGGTACCATTTGTATTACTATTGTCCCGTGGTCTACCACTGTAAGGAGAGAAATAAGGAATTTTCCCTACCCCTCCGTGTTTGAATTCACAGGCCGCCAAAGACTGACCGTTAAAAATAGGAATAGGAATGTAGGTCAATTCCTTGCGGCCGAAGTAACAAATCCAGGTCAGAATGAAAGCCAACAGATGTTTGCATTCTGTGACCGGATGGTTAAAGAAAGAGGCCGAATGATTGGCCAGTACTCTAAAGCAGAAGTAGCACCCTTTTCGTCAGCGGAAATAGGGATAAGGAAATCAGTTTTAGGACAGCAGTCGGAGTGACAAAATGTGTGAACACTATGGCTAAGACTCCGGATGAAGAAGCGAAATGGAGCTCTTGGACAAGAAGAACTGATGCCTTCAAGCCAAAGCTGTAACAAAATCCCGCTAGCCCGTAAAAGAGAAAATACTCTCAGAAGGAATCCGTCAAAAAGCTAAGTAAACCTTAAGACTGTTTCTCCCTACGCCCTTCTAAGTACTGCAATTACATACTCTCTCTCTCTTTCTCTCTCAATTTAAAGAAGGAAGAAAGGAAAGAATAAGGAAGAAAGACATTTGTATATTCGACATTATCCGCTGATAATATAGCAGACATGTTGAATATGTGTGTCCGCATGTATTAAAAACCTTGTTATATTTTATGTCTCTCCTCGTGTCGAAATTTATTCATTGTGTTGTCTGCCTATCAAGTTGTCTTTTGCATGTTCCTTTTCAGCTTCATTCACCTCAATTTATACTCGCTCGTGTCCTACTCGCCTTTAAAAATATTGCACGGGAAACTGGAATTGTCGACTACGATAATTAATATTATTATATTTAAACCTAGAGGCCCAGATCTTCCATTATTCTAGGGGTAGGGAGAGGTAGTGGCCTGGTGGGTGTGTGTGTTAACGTGAAATTTGGAAACCCCTTGCCAGCGGCGGTCAGTGTAGCCCAAAATTTACCCCAACATAATCTGCCAGTTTCCCTACGCCCCAAAAGGGGATCTTAACTGGAACTTATTTTGCGAGGGATTAAGTGCCAGGCTGCCCCGTCTTCACATGTGCGAAAAATAAACTCCCGTTTTGGGATAAATATTTTATACCGCGTCACACTATGCTTGGCATAGCACCACTATAACAATATCGCGGTCACGACTACCAACACCGATACCAGTGCCAAATATAATACCGTTGGGCACGATAACATTTCTGTTACCAAATGTTTATAATAATTGGTGTTATCTGCCAACAGCACCAAATATGGTACTATAGTTTCACGGTATGTTTACTTTGGTCTTATCTTGCTAACGGCACCAAATGCGTTTCTAGATCTCTTGTTTATCAATCCTCTCTGTTCCCACGTTGTGTTTGAAAGATCAACGCATAGGGAATGATTTAATCTATCTCGAACTTCTTCTAACAGTCGGTGTGATTCGTTGGAACAAAGTTACCAGGGTGTTGGCAACTCAAAGACAAGAAGAACTCTCCGTCAACAATTCACAATCATTTATTTTAACGTTTTGGTGTATGCCCAATATTTTTATAGAAACTTGTCGCTTTATTATTCAGATATACTGTTCGATGTTTAGACTGGATACAGTAGCATGAGAGAGATCAAATCTGTAAGAGTCTATAAACAGAGACATAAAGAGACACCCCCCCCCGACCCGACCGAACTCTCTGAACACCAGCCTCTAACTCACAATTGACTACTTTTTCAAAATTCGATAATTTTTATATTTCTAAAATCAGAATATCATTTGTGTGATGTCATCTCACTAAATTATTGCGTCTTCTCACACGTGTCCCGGATCACCATGTTTTCATTTCTCCAATCAACCCAGTGACAAAACATGAATCTATTTTGTTTACATTTGGTCTTCCGTGTAAGTCACTGGTGCACTCGTTTGAACTTTCTAATTTGAATTACATTTTCGCTAAAAGACTTCAGCTAACTTAACAGCTAACTGAAAAACTCGTGACCTAATTAAACCAGATAATAAAAGTATTCATACAATCGAACATCACGGCAACTATGTCATAATAGGGATACTTTTTATCTCATAACTGTCACTTTCTAAGTTTGAATCGATGTTGGTTAATATTACGTAAAGTGCTGGAAATAATGATAGCCTGCATTACAAATTTAAATATATCTTTTACAAAACCTTTTCAAATTTAGTGAAATATGGACCGACCAAAGCTTGTCAAACTTGAATTCAAATTCAATAATTTTTCAAAAACTATAGCAACGGTATTTTTTTCAAAATACATTTGAAAAAGTTTAATTTTAGGTTAACATATTACGGAAATAAAGATAGCATGCCTTACTATTTTTTTAATTTTATTTCCTTATTACTTAAAATAACGCTATAGAAATAGATCAAAACAGGACACATGTGCTGTTCTGAGTTATGCTGCAATATTTTTACGCCTAAATTAAAAATTACAAAGTTTTCACAATGGGAAGAAGGCGTGTCTTGTCAGAAATGGAAAGAGCTCAAATAAAATATTAAATAACAAACAGTTTTCGTTTTCAGTTATTGCTAGGGATATATCCAGAAAATTGATAAGCCACTTTTTGAAAGACCCAGAATCGTGTGGAACCAAGAAATCAACTGGACGTCCACCGATGCTGAGCCCAACCGCCCATCGAAGAGCGCTACGAGAAGCTTCAAGGAAAGTAATAGGCTCCAGAAACCTTCAAGTGTCCTTAGATTTAAACGTAACCCTCCGGAGAGTTCGACAGATTTTCAATTCTTCAAAAGACGTCGTCTATAAGAAGAGTATAGCAACCTCAGCCCTAACGAAGATACACAAGAAAAGACGAGAGGAGTGAGTGCGGGAAAAGGTACAACTGAATGCTGAGAATTGTTCAAAAGTCATCTTTTCAGATGAAAAAAGTTTCACTTTGATGGATCGGATGGATATCGTACGACTTACGAAAAGTGGAACAAATTTTTAGCAAGTGCCTATTTGGAGGAGGATCTTTGATGATATGAGGAGCATTTTCTATTAAAGGTAAGGTAAGTTTGCTTAAAATGGAGGAAAAGCAGAATGCACAGAAATATACTGAAGTCTTAGAAAAAAGTGTCCTTCCATTCTTGGTCAATGATTATCAGAATGAAGCTATATTCCAGCAAGATAACACTGTGACTCACACAACGAAGTTGACAACCAAATGGCTCCAAGACAATGATACTGATACTTTGAGTTGGCCTGCAAAATCTCCAGTCTTAAATCCCATCGAACATCTCTAGGGTATACTAGCAATACAGGTTTACGCTGATGGGAGACGGTTTGAAAATAAAAAATGCTTTTGGTACGCCGTTAAGGAACGCTAGGAAGCAATATCGAATGGTATGCTCTTAAACCTTATTAATTTAATGAATAGCTCCTGTGTAGATGTGCTCCAAGATGAAGGAAGTGCATATAAATATTCATTATCATCATATCGTGCTGGCAGCACGGATATCCCTGACCCTCTCTCGCCACTCCTCCCTATCGTTCATCGCCCTAGGTAGGTCTTCAGGACAACATCCTGTATCCTCACATAGCTGCTGAATGTACGTTCGAGCTGGTCGTCCTGCTTTTGCGCGGCCATGTGTGGGGATCCATAAGAGTACATCTCTTATGAGTTCATCTCTGCTTCTCCAGCAGTGTCCTGCATGTCTGGTTCGTCTAACTTGAATAGTTTTCGTGATAGGGCGGAGGTGGCCGTACAGTTGGTGTCTTGTGGGGTGTTGCTGCCAGGACTTGTTCAGGATTGCACGCAACATTAATCAGCTTTTTTGTTTGTTTTGGAATTTAGTTTTGCTTAGTAAAATGCCATTTTGGCAATGTGTGCTAACTTTATTTCCCCTTTCTGTTACCTTAAAATTCTTTAATTTTTAATTACTTTTATAAATGTAAATAGAAAAAAAAATATAATCCTGTACTTCCTATTAGTTTCATTATATTCCTTTGCTCACAATTTCACGAATTTTGAATCTATATTTGAAAAGTTATATTGGAATTGGTAGTGTCGCCTTTCATTATTACCACCAATGTAGATCTTCACGCACGATTTTCAATCTAATTTTTTTATCATCTTTTAACTGCTCTCAAACCTCGATGAAAATTTCCTATTTAACAAAATTATTTTTCTTTCTGTATTTTTCTTTTTAAAATATTTACCCAACACTTTCAATCTTTCTATTAAATCTTTTTTTTACTCAAACGATTTCTTTGTTTTTGTTCTTTTCTTTATCTCCCCCATTTTCATCCTTAATTATTTTACAGCAACTGTCTATTTTTCTTTATTCTTTTCTTTACCCATGTCTCTTTCTGCATGTAATGATTAACGAGCTTGGCTTTGAGAACGTTTGGGGCATAGAATACGCTGACTATATTCTCTGCAGTAATCGGTTGGGTATGAATTTAGTCTATATCTGATCGTGCGGTTTCAGTTCTGGGAATCTAGTGAATGTGGAGTGTATTTTATTGCAATTAATCCCACGCCCATTCTGACACAAAATGATAATACCTGATCGGGTCCTATGGATCGATGAAATAATTGTCTTTAAATTTTATTCACATTCAATTGGAATACTTGATAGCATAGAACGAAATAATTCGTATTAAGAATAATTAATGGATACTTTGATGGTTTTCTATGGCTTATTATTAGTTACTTGAAATAATATAACTGCGTACAAAATGACTATTATTAAATAGAAATAATCACTAAAAAAAGTATTGGGATTATTGGAGGAATATTTGAAGAAAATGATTGAAAAATAGAAATTACTTTTCTTGTAAGAAAAGATTAGATCGTAACTATTCTTGAATATTTATCAAAACAAATAAAAAGTCTTATATTTAATATTGTTACATAGTCAGATATGAATATGTGAAATAGATATATTCATACCGGTACGCAAAACGTTCATAATGTCCATAACGCACATATATAACATAGGAATCCAGAAACGCAAAAAACTTTACGACTTCTTAGTTCAGACGGTTTGGTTTCTTTGTTTAATGGCATATCTACCTTTGTAGGTTATTTAATGCCAAAGCCATTCCCCTAGAAGAACAGAAGTGGAACTTTTTAACCCATAGCTGGGAGGATAAGGGGGTTCATACCTTTCCCAAGGGTATTTGCCCGAAAGTGAACGTAATAGCGCGACTGGCGTACGAACTCGCGTACTACGATTCCGCAGTCCATCGCTTTAACCATTACACCACGAGGACACCCCCTTCTTAATTCAGGTACAAAACTTTTTATTACCTTTGAGTTTAAAGGTTTTTCGACATAAGGAGAGAGATACCATTCTTTCTATGCTGACTTTTCCATCTGTCTCCCCCCATCACGTGCGGCGCCCATAGCGCACAAATTTATCTCGCCTCGCCCAGGTCTCAATCTCAACTAACTGACTTTTCTCAAATCTCAGCCCACGCTTCCGGTGCGTGACGTCACTCACATCCCTGGTCATATCCTCTATCTGGGATTTTTATAGTGACATCTCTGAATGACTCGTCCGCTCTGCGCGCGCGTGAACACCCGGGCTCATGTTTGCACCTAACTAACCCATGCGCTAAGCGAAAGGTTCTCAGCCTAACTAAACCGAAAGGCAAGATATATAAACAAAATCCCTCGGCCATTATATTACAATATAGTAGTTTTCTTTGTCTAAATCTTGTTGATATATTTTGTGTGTGTAAAAGATCTTTGTTTGAGTGTTATGCGCTAAAAATGTTATTGAATGCCTTTAGAATATTCACTCGGAGAGAAATATTTAATATCAGTACGAATAAATCTATGTCAACAATATTTTCCTTCAATTTGGAATAAGTAAGTGCCGTTAAAATTAAATGCAAACTTGAAGGAACAGAATGTTAGATTTTCATTTAAAGAAATAAAGTCGAAAGTTTTGTATAGGTTACAGAAAAAAACTACAAACCTGGTAAAGGATGTATCTATCTTATCATGTATTCATAAGATTGAGGAAGGTTCAAAATTAGATAAAAACGTTCATTTATCAATGATTCTAATTGGTTGAAAATGCATTTTTTTTTAAATCTAGGAGGTAAAAGATTTCTTAAATTGAATTGATCCTTTAACATTTTCTTAGCGAGCCAAATATTTTCGTCAGTGAATCTCAAAGGAATTTTAAAACGAGCGCTCAAGCTCCGATTGTTATATATTGACCCTCGACCGACTGGACCGTCAATCAAGAGATGTACCTGTGTAAATAAGTGGAAGAACAGCGGAAGCAGGTGTACGTTAGAAAATAATATAACCAGGTGCCCGGGTGGTTCGAGTCAGTTAGAGACAGGATGCCAAAGTGAGAGCCAGCTCCAGAAAGAGGGATTTGGGCCCTTAGAGACCCCGGTTGAACAACCCAAGCCAAGATGCGAAAGAAGTACTGCTATGGTCGAGGAAGAACTTGGGTCAATAAAGCAGTCCGTCCTTGTCTCCACTCATTTCTCACACTCAACAAACATCACCTTTTTGAAAATAAAGTGTGAGAGATTTATATTCTAAAAAGAAGTGTATTCGTTCCTTATTGAAGTCGTCATTACAGTTGATTATGTTCTCGTGTATATTTGTATACGTGCAGTTGTATGTGGCTATACAACACGATATGTCAATCAAAGCAAATATACAGGTATAGAAATTACAGCTTGTCGGGAACATTTTTGTAGCGTAGGCATTGGTATAGGTAGCTAGCAGGGGCAGGTACACACGTGATCATTCAGGTATATGTCAGAGAACGCAAAGATTGATATAAAAACAGCACTGACACTTTCAGGGAATATTGCTGGCTCGCTAACGGGAGTTGTCCGTAAAGAGAGAGAAAGACTGGTTAATATTTTCTATTAAAAGGTCACGGCTCTTTTGGGGATAAAACTTAGGTCCAACTTTCTTCTTCGCCTGTAGCTTTACTCCTATATCTCCAAAGCAGGTTGTCCCCTCACTTCCACTTGTCGCGTGGTAAGGGGCAGAAACATATCTGTTTTCAGATGGTTCCACACCTTCGCAGAAGGTTTCGAGCCCCTGGGATTTTTTCAAGTCATTTTTTAATTACCACATATGTTTTGGCCCGGCCATTCGGAGTCTGCTTAATCTATTGATTTATTTAATTTCAATTTTCTATTGGCCATTAAATTACGTTAAGTTTTTTTTTTCAGTATACATATCAATTGATTCTCCACAGCTGTGTACAAATTATTTGTATTTGATAGGAATAATTGATATTGTATAAAAATTCATGAGTAACAATAACAAACACAAATATAAATATAAACATAAAATCAATCAATTCGCCATTTTCTTGGCATAAAATAATCCTAGACGTCTTAACATGTCATTAAATTCAATAAATCAAATACGCCAATGCATGGTTTTGCCGTTTTTATTAATCTTATCAATAATTCTTTAAAAATTAAGATTAAGATATTCTTGAAATTCTTTAATGCCTTAAAAATGTTATATTTTCCGCGTATTGTTCGCGTTAATTGTTAGATATTTGTCGTCTTACTTAAGACATTTTAAAGGCATATCACAGGCTTAATAATACAAATTTATTGTATTTATTAAATGACTAAAATGTGTTTTTAAAGTTCTTTAAACTTTAGCTATAGTTATATTCTTTCGCAAGTTATTTACCTTAGTTTCACAATTGTAACATTTCCACGTCCAAAAATACGATCAAGATACGTATATGCGTAATATGCATATACATACAGATATGTAGAACATACGAAGACATTCATTATGCATAGGAATCCGCGAAACACTTGCAACACTTGACGACTTTCTTTTTTGGTTCAGGTACGAAAATCTTCATTACCTTTTTGAGTTTAATGTTTTTCGCTGCAAACTACTGGTCTGGCCTCGGCGAGCTCCGAAAATCGACTTGCTTCGTCCGTGCCCAAATTTCAACTAACTTTTTTTTTTTCAAATTCCAAAATCCTCAGCGCTTCCGTGCTTGACTTCATTCACGTCCCCGGTTATATATCCTATCTGGAGTTTTTATTGTGACATCTCTGATTGTCTCATCCGCCCCGCGTGCGCGTGAACACCTGCACTCAATGTGTGCACCTAACTAACCCATGCACTAAGCCGAACGGTTCTCAGCCAAACTAAACCGAAAGGCAAGATATATAAAACGAAAAATGATTATATAAAAAATCCCTCTGCAATTATATTACACAATGTTTATGTGACAACATTTGAAACCAATTAAAGAAGAAAGATGGGCAATGATTTTACATGATGGTTTATGTCAATAAGTCAGCAAACTAATGAAGATAGTCCGAAAACAATTATTTTCCACACAATCTCATTCAGTTTTAATAAACCTAACTCATATGTAATAAGAATGTAACAAAGCTGATTTTTAAAACTCTTTTGAGGAACATGGAGTACCCCTTCCCCAGGTCCACTCTGACCTAGAGTGGTAATACTTGTTAGGATCTTATCTATGGATCAAATAGAACAAGTGTTCTGGTATGACACTAAACTTCATCTGATGGTGAGGCTCCAGTCCTGGACCTTTGGGGAATGTGGAGTACTCTTAAATAGCTATTACTCCCAGGTCCACTTTGAGCCAGAGTGGTAGTATCTGTTAGGGTCCCATCAATAGGTCAAATAGAATTATTAATGTTAAATAGCAATACTTGAAACCATTTAACTGTGTGCAAACAAATGAGTTCTGGTTCATTTAAAATGTGTTCCCTATGAACTATTTGTTTACAAATCATATAATATATATATATGTATAAATAGGATTTGGCATTAAATAGCCGTCAAATGTTGATATGCCATCAAACGGCTGTTTGTTAATGTAGACTTCATCGAGAGGAATCAACGCCAAATCTCGATACAATTTCTCTCAGAAGCCTCTATATTTTTAATCAATGGTTACTCTTCAATCGATATAAAATGATGTTCGTCAATCGATTCCATTGACACAAAAATGCTTAACCAATGAAAAAAAGACGCTATTAGTTCATTGTGGTGAAGGAATGTGTTCGACTAGCCGCATTTTCTGGGTGCACTGATGACAGAAGAATTATATATTATGTGTCACAGATTCTCCGAGGATTGCTATTAAATTCTGACTTCGGTTTTATTAATCTATTTTCCTTCTACTTGACGTCTTAGCCCAGTCGGCTAGGTCTGTAGTCTACACTGACTGCAGTCCTACTGGGGGTTAATGCCCCTCAAGGAATGTCCTAGATATGACGTTAAACTATCTGCTCCAGCCTTGTATATTTTAGGAATGTGGATTACCTACATTACCATTACTCCCTGGTCCATTCTGACCCGGAGTGGTAGTACCTGACATAGTCCTATCTATGCTTCAAATAGAACAAACTATATGCAAACAATGGTTGATATTAAATTGTGATTGTTATATAGCCATACTTGAAACAATTAAACGATGCAAAAAAGAGCTGAGGTTCGTTTAAAATATTATCTACAAAATATGTTTACAAATCATATATATATTTAACATATATGTATAAAAAGAATTTGGCATTAAATATCCTAAAATGTTTGATATGCCATAAAACCAACCAAACCAAACTATAAAACTATAAAAAGCCCATTATGCTTTACTAAGTGAGTGAGCGGAAAAGTTTATTGGCTGACCACAATACTCTCTTGAGGTTTATTTTTCATTGTAATCCTTTATTGTGGTTCACACGTATCTTTCATCGGTGTTGCAGCGCTTGGATCCCATTTGTGCACGAAATCAACTAAAGCAGATACGAAGTGATCGTACGAAGTTTTCAGCTTATGAAATTTTCAGCATTCCCGCGTATTTTTAGGTAGCCGGTGAAGAGTAAGTGGTGAGAAAAGACGGATTCATGCTTTTCTTCAGTGGTTTTGCAACAAGCTTCGTTCAGAATTTGAACTCGTCACGTCGGCTTCGTTTCCTTCGACAATAATGAGCTTCCACACTCAAACACACACTGGAACACACGACCTCACGCACGCACACACACACAAACATAAACACACACGCGTACGCACGCACAGGCATAAACACGCACACACAAACTCGCACACACACACACACACACACACACACACACATAAACACACTCATGCACACACACACACACACACACACACACACACGCATACACACGAAACACTCATATATCCTCATCATCTAGTGTATTTTTCGAATTATAATCTTAAACAATAGCATCTGCGTATATTGAAGAACGTTTATTGATGCAGAGCAAATTATCCTTTTAATCCATTACAAGAGGAACGGGTTTAATAAAAATAAGCAACAGCTTTAATTCGGTTTTGTTTTCAATTACTTTTCTCATTCATCCTGTTGATAGGCATTGAAAGAATTCATAATCATGCCGAATAAGTTTATATATATATATATATATATATATATATATATATATATATATAGTATTTTTATTCTTTGTCAATCCGAATGCCTCATCGGATTTATGTATCTATTGATTTATCTACCAAGCTATCTATCTTTCGAGCTACCTAGTTCGCTAGTAGCCTAGTTATCTTCAAACATCTTTCTTTATTTATTTCCATAATTTATTCATGTATTTACTCCTATATTTTTCCTTTCTTTTTCTTTGTAAAATTTTGTTGTATTTCTTTCTTTCTTTCTTTTTTTCTTTTTTTTCTTTCTTTTTATACATCTCTTTGACGTTTTATTTTATTTATTTTCTTTATATGTATTCAATTCTTTGGGTCTTTTTTTCTTTCTTTCTTTCTTTCTTCACTTATTCTTTTATTTTTTTGTAAATTTAGACTCACCTCTCCTTTTTTTTTCTTTATTTACTCTCATATGAATTTATCTTTATTTTTTTTTACCAATGACTTCGTTTCTTTCTTTTGCCAAATCAATCTTTTTAAACTTTTGTCCTTCGTTCGTTCTTTCTTTCTTTCTTTTTTTGTATTATCTCATCATACTCTTCTCTTTGTTTTTCTTTAATGATCAGATTTTTTTGATTTTGTATTATTAGACCCATTTGTTTGTATCTTCGCGTCAAATTCGACTTTCACCTTATCAAATCTCTTGGATTCATTTATTTTTACTATTCTCATCACATTACTCTTTTCATCTACTTTCCTTGATATTTTCGGATTTTCTTTCTTTCCTTCTTTCTTTCTTTGTAATAAACTCCTTGTTTCTTTCTTTCTCCTTTTCTAAGCTTAATGATATTTTTTTCAATTATTTTCTCTAGTATTTTTTCATCTGTCTGAAAACCTTTAAGTGTTTTTTTTTTATTTTCACTTAATTTTCTCAATATCTATCTATCTATCTGATTTCTTTTTCTACCTCTCCTTCTCTCTCTTTCTCTCCCTATATATATATATATATATTTATGATTTCCTTATCTATCTATCTATCTATCTATCTATCTATATATATATATATATATATATATATATATATATATATATAAGTTTATTTTCCGTCTATCTAACTTGCGACATACATACATACATACATACACTAGAGTCCACTTTCTATCCGTCGATTTATCTATTTTTCTTAGTTCATTTTCTGTCTCTCTATTTATGTATCTCCATACACATTAGTTCATTATCTATCTATCTATCTATCTATCTATCTATCTATCTATCAAGTAAGATTGATTACTTCGTATCTATGTTTATCTATTTTCAGTTATTTTTCTCCCTCTTCTTACCTTATTCTTTTCATCTTTATCTCTGTCTATCCAGATTCATTTTTAAGTTAATATATAAAATTGAGCAAATAGAATTATATCCCAGAATATAGGTATTGTGATTTTTTTTTTAATACTAAAATGATCTTGAAAAAAATAAGAAGTCGACATCTGTACGCATAAATTTCTCAAACTGATTATATTTATTTGAAATCTATTCATAGTCAACACCTCATTTCCTTCTACCATCACCATCTCCATCAACAAAAGCATTCTCTTTTTCTCCATCTTCCGAACATCGAATTTATTTTATGCATAATTGTCATCAATACGTGCTTTGTTCAAAATTTATTCAGCTATTTTGTATTTCTTGAGAACCGGTTCAGCAGTCTTGCTGCATCTTAGCAGTTAATTAAAGAGGATCATTGCCCGTGGTGTAATGGTTAGCGTCGCAGGATATGGACACGGCGACACGAGTTCAAATCCTGGACCTGACTGATTGCATTTCACATAGCACTAATACACTTGGGAAAGGTATGAATCCAAAATTTTCTCCCTCCAGCTATGGGTAAATAGTAGGGCTGACTAGGTTCTTCAGCCTTGGTGAGGCAACTAGTCTAGAAGAAGGAAAACTCTGAATTAAAACCTGTTAAACTCCGCTTAAAAATTGACCTTGTGTCATATCCTGCCCGAGTGGAGGGGTTGGTAAATATGATTAAAGAGGAGCACACCGTGCGTGCGTAAATATTCTGACGTAAGGCTGCAACGATGAGCATGTGAGAAAATTATTTGAATTCATATATCGTATGACTCTTGTATTCTTTACTTATTTATCTCTTTATTCATTTATTTATCCTATTTCCTTGATTTCTTTCCTTCTCTTTTGCACGATTTTTCTTTCTTTATTTATTTTTTAGAACTATTTATTCTAAGGAGCCTAGACGGTGGGGCTGTAGAATATGCCATCTTCATCTCTGCAGAAAGATAAGACTCCACAAACAAGTGTCCTGGATATGATATTAAACTGCATCTGATAGTGAGGCTTCAGACCTGGAGCTTTGGGGAATGTGGAGTACCCCTTTATTGCCATTACTCCCTGGTCATCTCAGAATCGGAGTTGTAGTACCGTCTACAGTGAAATGTATAGATCAAATAGGACAGTTTAATCATTTAACTGTGTGTAAAAAAAATGACTGATGTGATAGTGTTATATAGCAATATTTGGAATCCTTTTATTGTGAGCAAATAAAACTTACTATTGAATACGTGAAAACAATTAACTATACGGAAAAAATAGGAATACTTAAAACCATTTGATTTTTGTGCAAACTGTGACGTGATGGCTTACTGAGCCACTTCCCCTCATCACACTGCGTTAGGGTTAACTCTTTTCTCCCTTCACCCAACAGGTGCACATACAGAGTGTCACTAGCGGTACAATGGCGTCAAAGCAGCGGCGAACGAAACGGACATTCAAAACTACAGAGGATTGCTGATTGGGTAACGACAGCCAATCCCTGTCCCCCACAGTTACCTTTCCTTTTCTTGTTAATTAAACGTTGTTAGGCCAACGCCAGGCTTGCTGTGTCATGTCGGTCGTTCTGTTACATTTATTTTTTCATCTTCTCGTGATATCCTGAATCTCGGGAGTAGAATTTCTTCTACACCCTCGTTGGTCCTTTCCGAGAAACATTATTGTATTTTTATATTTTATTTTCATGCCTTACCTCGACGGAGGCACTGAGTTTCAGGGTATAATCCTGATCCGCTTCCCAATCGTGGTTTATGAGAAAAAATTCAGCTCTAATTCATTTAAAAATAGAATTACCAACAAACTATTTACTAATAAACAATATATGAACACACGTGATTTGCCATTAAGTTATCATTATGGTTTCATATGCTATTAATCTAAATAACTTAAAACTCAGCCTTGTTCTTAGGAATATCTGAAGTTTAAGACTTGGATATTCGTCCATGAAAACCTTTCGAATATCTTGGAAGTAGGACTGGAATCACTCAATAAAGTAAGCGCAGAGAATGTCTTGATACCAAGAAGTGTTTGAAGGCGGTGTGCATTATGTAAGGTCTGGAAGAAGCAGAACATCTGATAAATATTAAATGCATACGAACTGCTCTCAAGAGTAAACAATGTGGGAAGACGATCTGGGAATTCAATAGATTGTACGAAAAAGTAGCCTACGATATAGAATATTTTGTATTGCATATTCTTCAACTCATATGCAAGGACAATTTTAGCAAAATATCACAATACCCAAGTCTCACTATTTGGCTAACATAGTTTTTGCTTTCTCCAAAGTTAATAACTTGTCCAGTCGGCTGGGACTGTAGAATATACTTACTGCTTCTCTGCAGAGGGGTAAGACCCCACCTCATCAACGAGTGTCCTGATGTGACACTAAACAAACTCATGGAGAGGTTGCCGTTATGCTGGAACTTTGGGGAATGCGGAGTACCCCTTCACTGCCATCGCTCCCAGGTCCAATCTGGTCCGGAGTGGTGGCAGCTGATAAGATCCTATCTGTGGGTCAAACATAACTAAACTGGGCACTTATGCTAAACTGAATTGTTTGAAATAGAACTGTTTTGTCGTTTAACTGAACATTTTTGACATTTAACAGTTTGTAAACAAAATCTATACTTATGCTAAAATGAATTGTTTTAAAAATTAATTCCGCGTTAAATGACCCGAAAAGGATTGATACTGTGTAAAACAAAGCAGCCAACCAACCATCCAAAGCTAAAAGAGTCATTGGAAGGAACGGTTTACTTTCATTGATTAATGGCATATTAAGCTTCGTGGGTCATTTAGAAACCAAAGCCATCCTTACTGACGTACAGCAGCTGGGTTGTTAAAGAAGTTCATACTGTAAGAGTTAAAAAAAACTGATTATTAGGGGATAACACTCCTTTTCTTAAAACGCATTAGGTTATCCCAAAGAGAGTTACCTAACGCAGAATATTCGGTAGGAAAAGAACAAGTCAATTAATATAATAAGATATTTAATTGTACACAATTCGAGTAGAGAACTCAGTTCCCTCCCTTGGCTATACAAGAGTCATATGTGTTCAAGGAACAAACAGAAAAGTCCATGCAACAAAAAGGTGGAAACCACTTTCTCTGCTCAGGTCTTGAATCTAAATGGGTAAGGCTCCATATGCACGCCACTGAGAAGCGAACCACAACGTCTGCTCAACTCAAAGTTTTGCTCGTGAAGAGAATGTAATAGCAAGAATGGAGCTCGAACTCATTTACTTCGAGTCTGTATTTCAGCCATTAAGCCACGGGGACTTCCCACCACAATGGAAAGAAGGAAAACATTTCTATGGAAGTGGAGTTGTTTTGTTGTTGTTGTTTTCTTTTTTTGTCTTTTTGTTGTTTTTTTTAAACTTTCTTTAAAATCTCTCTGACTTTTATTTTCTTTCTTGCTTGGAACTTTTCTTTCTTTGTAATTATTTTTTTTAATTATTGTTGAGTGTTCTCAATTAGTTTTGACCTTAGGTTATTGTCAGGAGGAAAGTTTTTTTTGAAGACGTTTTAGACGGTTCTTTAAAGAGCTAATTTGCTACCATCATTTGTTTTGAATTATCTAACTTTATTTCTTTTTTATGAGACTATTCTTTTTACTGTAGATCTAACCTCCATTTTGTTTTTCCTTATTCTAATAAATCTAATATTCATTAAAAGAGTCTACCTTTTTTTCATCCAGTATGGATTTACGCAACCCTTCCTCCTCAAGCAGAATGCTAAACAAAGTAAGTTCTTAAAAGGAGCACAGCTGGTTTGAATTCAGAATTTTCTTTCTCCTAGAAATGTTGCCTAATCAAGCCTAAAGTACTTAATCTGGCCTAAAATTTATCCATTGCTGGAAAAGAGAAATGATGAACTTATACCTTTCCCAAATGGATTAGTGTGAATTGACATATTAACAGCATCGTACTGGATTTTTAAACTCGGGTCGCCGATTCCATTTGCCGTGACGATATCCACTACACTAATCTAGTTGATTCTATTGCAGTTGAAATGATAAAAGTTATCTAAGCTCTGACCACCATTTTCTTTCTTCGGGATTATTTTGATAAATATATTATTTATTGATAATGACTATTTTTATGTCGAGTAGATTCTGTTTCGGTTGAAATCTGTCCTGGATCCTGTCTCATTTTTCAACGTTTGGAATTCTGGGAGATAAATGCAATGTTCACATCTTTATTTTCAGCTTTATTTCTTCTGAAACGATGTAATATAATCTTCTTCTTCTTCTTCTTCTTCTTCTTCTTCTTCTTCTTCTTCTTCTTCTTCTTCTTCTTCTTCTTCTTCTTCTTCAATTTTTCCGGTTAGCTAACTTTAAGTGTCCATATCTCTACTTTTCAGAAATTATTGTTTTTGTAACCATTTCCCCGTTCTGTTCTGAGTAAGATTCAAAGAAATGTTTGAGATCCTATCTGAGATGGTACTTGTACTGATATAATCATCTTCCCTTGATTGGATAAAAATTATAATTTCCCTTTGTCGGTATAGGGTTAAAAGATATTGGCTCCGCCCAGTCCTGGGTTATCGGACGAACTTCAGAGAATTCTATCTCTTGTTTCTACCACTGAAAATATAGATGCAAACTCTTCTCACCAGCATTTAAAACAACATTTTAATAACTTTACTTTTAATTTCTTTAAATCTTCTACATTATTTTTTTCGGGCAATTTCCTTTTCTGTTTCAGGTGATATGTAACCAATTGTTTTAATGTAGATCTTATTAAATTCTACTTAACCATAACGCCTTTGTATTTTGTATTTCTTTCTTTTGCATTATCGATAGATTCCATTTTATACATATTTACCAACCCCTCCGCTCGGGCAGGATATGACACAAGGTCAATTTTTAACCGGAGTTTTACAAGTTTGAATTCAGAGTTTCCCTCCTCCTAGACTAGTTGCCTCACCAAGGCTGAAGAACGCAGTCTGTCCTACTATTTACCCATAGCTGGAGGGAGAATAATTGGATTCATACTTTTTCCAAGGCTATTAGTGCTATGTGAAATGCAATTAGTCTAGTCCAAGATTTGAACTCGTGTCGCCGTGTCGATTTCCTAGGACGATAACCATTACACAACGTTTATCGCCAACCGATATTTCGATGGAAATTTTTTACGTGAACCAAGAGGATATCGATATCGATTCTGAGAGACAAATTTACTAACTGAAGTGGAGAAGCTTAGTTAAGAGCGTACAGTCCCAATGGGAGTGATTTGAAGGATATTAGTCACCGTTACACTAGGTAGAGTAAATTTTCATTAATATTAAATGGATGGATCATTTTCGGTCAGGTAACGTGTATAGTCTATCTTGTTGTCCTTTTGCTTCACTTATTCTGTTGACGCCAACGTTCCAAGCGTCGTTCGTTTCCTCATTATGGAACCATCAAAATACATCGACCAAAAAATTAAATTGTCAGATCGTAAATAGGTGTTTCGAATTAGTTAAGATTTAAACTGAGGATAACGATTCTCTGTCCAATGTCAAGAACAAGAAAAAAAGATATTGATTCTATTGTCTTTGAACAAACTGTCATTTTCAATTGTCCTCAGTGTCCCTCTAAGACTTGAATGATGCTATTAAACATAAACACATACACATACACATACACACATACTTTCAGTAATATAGTGATAAGTACTAAAAAAACATTTTCTTAAAATTTCTTAAAATATGTACTGATTTGCTAATAGATTTACTAAGGAGTATTTTAAGAGCCCCTGTGGCATACTGGATAGCGTGTAAAGTAAGCGAGTTCGAACTATTGTATTCTCTTTCAAACAAATACCAAAAATTGGTTAAATAGTACTACTACTGTTCTACTAGAAGGATGGCTTTGGCATTTTATAACTCATGAAGGTTAATATGCAATGAAATAAACCTAAATTAACCATTGAAGAGCAATTAGCTTCTCTTTTCAAGCCAACCTTGATAATAGGAATTACTTTTTTTTCTTTTACATTGCAGTTGTTTCCAGTAAAGCTTGATCCTTGAAAAAGTAATTTTGATATGTGTCTCTCTCACTCAGTAAATTGAAAAATAGTCTTCCAAGGAGGTATTATACTTTCTGAACAATTTTTCAATGCTTGTATGTTGAAAAATGTTTTTAAATAATGATTTAAGCATAGTAGGTTATAAAATATAAATTCCTTTTTATCTGTGTGCAAGAAATGATATTGGAGCCTAGAAAAATACAAATAGAAAAGATTTTAAAGCCTCTATGCAAGGCAACTATTCACTCAGAGAAGTGACCGTTATCATAAAGATATGATTAAAAAAAGCTTTTATATGATATTACATTAAAGATATGCATATGCAAAGACTGGTTAAAGATATGCATATGCAAAGACTGGTTAAAGATATGCATATGCAAAGACTGGTTAAAGATATACATATGCAAAGACTGGTTAAAGATATGCATATGCAAAGACTGATAAAAAATATACATATGCAAAGACTGGTTAAAGATATGCATATGCAAAGACTGATAAAAAATATACATATGCAAAGACTGATTATTGAGAGTGAAGCATTATTTTTGTTTTATAAAATTAAATTTAAATGAAAACTCGTACACAGCTGAGAAAATTGTGCAGAAAACTGATGATGTCAATATCAAAGTCTTGATAGGTAAGAAAACTTAAGATATATTAAGCCAATTTTTATATTTTTAAAATGAAATCTCTTTTTTAAGAATGGAACAAGTATTAGGCCTTTCTTATTCACAAATTGGTTCAGTAAGACGTTACTCTTTCTTAAACTACTTGTCAATATCAAGAGTATGATATTTGAGAATATGGAGGACATTAAAAAAAAACTAAGGCGTTGCTTCACATCATATAAAAAGATAAGTTCATGAAGGGTTTCGAACAATGGAAAACTCGCTGGATTAAATGTACTGAATTCCAACGATGTCCTCGGATGAAATTTAACGTATTGGTCATCATTTATTTTCTTCAACGAGTATATATTTAAAAAAAACTTACTGCTTTGACTAGGAAGTTACTCAAGGTCAATTCTTAAGCGGACTACAGCTTGTTTGGATTCAGAAATTTCCTACTTGTACGCTGCTTGCTTTAACAACGACGACGAATCAGGCTTGCCCAACTATTTATGTATAAATATATGTGTGTTGTTTGAATAACAAATAGATTCATGCCTTTCTTTTATTCAAAACAATAGAAAAATACATTTTTATTTTGTTTTGAGGCACAAAGCATCATATGACTGCGAATAGAAATAGCCACGTCCAAGATTTGAAGCCGGGTCACCAATTCCATTTGTTGCTACGATAATCAATACGCTAATCCTGTTGATTCTGTTGAAGGTGTGATGGGGAATGTTGTCTTAAATCTAACCACTATTGTAGTAATAAATAGATTATTGCAAGTGTCTATCTTTTTTATATCCAGTAAATTCTGTTTTGGTTGAAGTATTGAATGTTTCGTTGGATCTAGCCAATTTTTTTTTCTTTGATTTTGAATTCTCGTAAATAAATGCACTGTTCATGGCTTTGGATTTCAACTTTATTTCCAGATTTATTTCTTCTGAAACGATATAACATAATTATTTTGAATTAAATTTATCTGAACTGTTCATAAATATGTATGATAGATTCTTATTGATAATACAGAAAACCGAACAGGCAAAAAATAAAATAAACAAAAAACAGACAGTTTCTTTTCTTTTGTATTTTGTCAGGGTAAAGAATATAACTCAAGAAAAACACTGTGTAAATCATGTGTATAAATCATATTTGCATAAAAGGCAGTAGAAATTGAAAACATTCCTTACAAATACGTATTGCTTATGTTTTTTCTCCCAGCGGTAGAAATGTCTGTGTGAATTCTAAAACTAAACGAATCTCTGTTAGCTGTTATTTTTTCCTAAAAATAGCTGAGGTTGGCACAATGCTAGATATTTGTATATTTACCCAGCCTCTCCGCACTTAGAGAATGCGACATAAAGTTAATTTTAAGCGATGTTTAACAGGTCGGAATTCAGAGTTTTTCTTCTCCTTGACTGGTTGTAATATCAAGTTTAAGTCCTAGCAGGCTCCAGTATTTACCTATAGCTGAGGAGAGAATAGAAGAATTTATACATTTCACGAAGGTTTTAGCGTTATGTGAAATGAAAACAGTCACATCGAAGATTTGAACATGAGTCGCCATGTAAGTTTATTCCGACTTTAACCATTACATTACAATCTGTAGATATATGGGGAACCAAGCGAGTGTCGAACCCAATAGAAAAAATCTAATCATCATCATCATCATATCGCGCTGGTAGCACGGATATCCCTGACCCTCTCTCGCCACTCCTCCCTATCGTTCATCGCCCTAGGTAGGTCTTCAGGACAACATCCCGTATCCTCACATAGCTGCTGAATGTACGTTCGTGCTGGTCGTCCTGCTTTTGCGCGGCCATGTGTGGGGATCCATAAGAGCACATCTCTTATGAGTTCATCTCTGCTTCTCCAGCAGTGTCCTGCATGTCTGGTTCGTCTAACTTGAATAGTTTTCGTGATAGGGGGTAGGTGGCCGTCCTGAAAAATCTAATAAACTTGGTCAACTAGTCTTACACAACTCTGTGATCGTATACGGCCATTTCCCAAATTCTCTGCCGCTCTGCAACAAAAGGGTGTCCTCGTCGTATAATAGTTAAAGCAATGGACTGCGAAATCGTTGTAAGTGAGTTTGAACTCCCGTCGATCTATTACGGTCACTTTGGACAAATACCTTTGGGAAAGGTATGAACCCCCTTATCATCCGAGCTATGGGATAAATAGTACAACCACCGTTCGTCTAGAAGGATTGTTTTGGCATTAAATAACCCTTGAAGCTTGTTATGTCGTTAAACAAAGAAACTAAACCATCTCCCAAACAATTAGTCGTAGTAAATGCAACTGGAGACCTGAGTTCAAGTCCTGCAAGAGACAGTTTGCGTTTCAATTTGCGCGAAGCCCTTCGGAAAAGTATCTCTTCAAACCATGGATAGAGGACGGCTCTACTCCTTTCTCTATATTGTTCCACGTTATCCTTGATACGTACATTATGATGCTATCCGCTAGACCGGCATAAGAAATGGTTTGTTTTTTATATTTAATTGTATATCAACTTTCGTGGGTTATTTTATGCCCAAGCCATCCTTATATAAGAAAGGTTGTGGTACAATTTAACCAATAGTTGGAGGATAAGGGAGATCGTACCTTTCACAAGGGTATTAGTCTGAAAGTGAACTTTGAAGTATGCCTGTAGTTGGAACTCGTTTTCTACGACGTCGCAGTTCAGCACATTAGCCACAACAATACAGGGACTCCCTAACTTTCTGTAAATGATCACAAATTAATAATGCCTCCACAGATAATCGATGTACGAACAGTATCCCTGTGAATACCATCAAAATCATCTTTATTATAGAAGTAAAGTATTTAATCTTTGGTTTAGTTTGGTTTGGTTTTATGGCATATCAATCATTATAGGTTATTTAATGCCAAATACATGTTTATGCATCGAAACAGTTCTATTTCAATAATTTCATTTTAGCATAAGTACGTAATTTAAACATCAAAATCAGTTCTATTTCAAACAATTCAGTTTAGCTAAGTACAGTTTTTTTTTTGTTTATAGACAGCTAAATGTAAAAACAGTTGCATTTCAAACGATTCAGTTTTGAATTATCACACTGTTTAAATGTCAAAATAGTTTTATATCTAAATACATAGTTGAGCATAATACAGTTTAAATGTCAAACAGTTCTAATTGACCCATTGATAGGACACTATCAGGTGCTACCAGTCCAGGCTTCAGTAGACCAGGGAGCGATGGCCAGAAAGGGGTACTCCGCATTCCCCAAAGCTCCGTCATTACTGGATCCCCACCATCAGATTGTTTAATGTCTTATCCAGGACACTCGTTCGGGAAATCCTACCCCTCTGCATAGATGCAGTCGGTGTATTCGGTCGCCCTAGCCAATTGAGCCATCGTTCGGGGAATCTTACCCCTCTGCAAGATGCGGTCGGTGCATTCAGTAGCCCAAGCGGTGTGGGACTTAGTTGGGGGAGTCTTACCCCTCTGCAGAGATGCAGTTGGTGCATTCAGCTGCCAAAGCCGTGTGGGCCATCGTTGGAAGAGTCTTACCTCTCTGCAGAGATGCAGTCGGTGTATTTTACAATTAGTGGAGTCTTACCCATCTGCAAAGATGCAGTCGGTGTATTCAATTACACAAACCGACTAGGCCCTCTTCACTCTTTCAGAGCTTTCCAAAAAGTTACCAGGTGTGAAGGTTACTCCATTAAAGATGGCCGATGGCTGAACATTTTATTATATCTATAACATATTTTGTGCTCTTTTGTTCTTTTTATGCTCTTATATAGCGAGGGAAAATAAAATTTCTACAAGATCCATGATATATATTTCAATTTGCTCAGTATTCAATCACTCTGCTGGCATGGTTTAGAATAGGCTGACTGTAATCGCCTGCTGAGGGTTAAGGCTCTCCCCAACAAAAAAAGGATATTCTGAGTATAAGACAAATATTCATCTGCTGGTAAAGCTCTCGCTTTTTAGAATATATTCCTTCATTGCTATAATTTAGAATGTAAAACGCAAAAGAAGGACAATACAAATGAATGAAAGAAAGAAAGAAAGAAGGAAAGAATACAAATGAAAAATTAAAACAAATGAACAAGTAAATAAATAAATAAAGAATAACATAAAATAAAGAAAAAAAGAAATTGAGGAAGAAAATTGTGAAATAAATTGTGAAAGAACGAAAGAAAGAAAGAACACAAAAGAAAAAATAAACGAATAAATAAATAAATAAATAAAGAATAAAATAAAATAAAGAAAAAAGAAATTGTGAAAGAAAGAAAGAAAGAAAGAAAGAAAGAAAGAAAGAAAAAAGAAAGAAAGAAAGAAAGAAAAAAGAAAGAAAGAATACAAAAGAAAAAATTAAACGAATAAATAAATAAAGAAAGAATAACATAAAATAAAGAAAAAAGAAATAGTGAAAGAAAGAAAGAAAGAAAGAAAGAAAGAAAGAAAGAAAGAAAGAATACAAAAAACAAAAGAAAGAATAGCATAACAGCAAAGAAAGAAAGAAAGAAAGAATAGCATAAAAGCAAAGAAAGAAAGAAAGAAAGAATACAAAATATTAAAAGAAAGAAAGAAAGAAAAAAAAAGAAAGAAAAAAAGAATATCATTAAAGAAATTAAGAAAGAATGAATGAAAGAATAACAAAAAATAAAGAAAGAAAGAAATTGTGAAAGAAAGAAAGAAAGAAATTGTGTTTTCCAATGATTTTTTCTCCTATTCCCTTCGTTGACATATTCATGGTAAATAAATCATTCCATTCATTCAGGCTTTATGTAGGTTCTCATTAAGTGAATGTGGTATTTTGGTGAATGTCGCGTGCCTGTAAATGAATGCTTGCCAGATTGTATCGTGTACATAGGTCGACGTATGTAACTAACAAGGGCCCCTTAGGAACCATGAATGAACACTTCCCTTCCTATCCCCCACAAAACCCATTGGGGAATCATGCTCCCCCAAAATTGTATGTTGTATATATATATGTAATTATTTGGAAATAAAGCTGATCAATCAGAGAAAAATCACGAGAAGTTTCACGAGAAACGTCATGAGGGGGATTCGAAACGTAAAATCCAATGGCATCAGTTCTTGATATTTTTAAAGTAATTTACTTTAAAAAAAAACAATTTGATTTGGACTTTTCAATCATTGGTTCCCAGATTGAGTTCATTTCTATACTTGGTCTACTCAAGTGGTCAACATGACCCAAAATATGTGCCAATTTTTGCGACGTCTTCTTTTCCAATTTTTCCCTATCGATTATTTTAAGTTTATCCCTCAAAGGTAAACGGTTTCCCTTTTCTTTCCATGTATAGTTAGCCATACCTGGCTTTTCTATTTCCCCTCGTGCGACTGCTTTTCGATGTTCTTGTAGTTTTATTTTCAAAGGACGGTCTGTCTCATCTTTATATACTCGGCCACAGCTGCATGGGATGGAATATATGCAATTCTTGGTCGTGTTGTATTCTGTTGGGGGGTTGACTCGGAGGAGATATTTAAGAAGAGTTGAGCAACTCTTGAATATGGCCTGAAATCATATATTTTGGCTTGTCTTGCCATCTAGATTCCTTAGAGAAGATGTTATGCTCTTTGGCTAATTGTTTCGATAGAAGGTATCTTAATCCTTATTGTAGTATATTACACTGCTGGACAAACAACGAAGGACTCGTAGATATATAAAAATATAATTCATACTTTTATTCTTCGACGGCGACGATTGTGTGTAATAGGAATACAGTCAGAGAGAGTTCGTACATATCTTTCTTTAGTGGCGGGGACCCTTTTTGTGAAGTAGTGTGACGGCCGGAGAACACACACAAGTAGCTGACAGATATGCTTGAGTGACCAGCAGGTCTCTGCCTTCGCTTGAGAGACCAGCGAACCACTCCCCGCCCATTTGAGTGACCACTAGATCTCTGTCATTAGTCCAAAATTACAGACTTCATATTGTCTTTTCAAGTCCCATGCGGAAGTATGAACATCTTCTTCGCTTCACGTATTTTTCTATTTATGGCTGGTTATCGGAACTTACCTTCTTCCGTTTTTTTCCGGTAATTTATTGATCTTATCTTCGAACGGAAATATCTGTCACTCAATCCATTGGCAATAAATTATATTCTTCGCCATCCACCATTCCTGTGACCCACTTTGTTGATGTTATCTTGCAACTGCATTGAACCTGGTAAGTTCACCCACGGCACTCTGTCGCTAGCCAAGCTAGTATGTTACATAATGAGAAATAATTGGCGACATCAATCTAATGTTCATATAACAATGCCGTACTATTTTTCCTATCAGATTTCATTGCAGGTCACTTTATATCAAAATGTAGGCATGAAAACAAATACCAATGAAACAACCTAAAAATAAGCTTCTTCAGTGACCGATAGAAAAATACAAAGAATTATAAAAATGATAAGAAATACAAGTGCTAGAAAATAATTAATAAAATGCTATAAAATAAACGAATTAAACAAATCACAAAACTGATTAGGTATGTGAATGACTACAGATTATAAATTTAGACCACCCATCTCAGAATACCCCACAAGCAAGATCATTCTTCCCATTATCCTCCAAATAAAAGTACATTAAGGAATACTCACTTCAGAGAAAAATCTTAGTCATAAGATTGCATTGACCAGAAACGGAGTCACCAAACAGAGTCACCTCGGAGTAGTAAGTAAAAGTTAGCGACCGAGGTCAATGGGGACCCAGAGGCTCCCTTTTCAATAGCTACGACACATAAGTGTACGGAAACTTACCCCTCCATTCGCTAGATTACTCCACTTTACCCTTGATCCATACTTTATAAGGCTGAGTGTTAAGCAAGGAGGCACCAAGTACCATTTTTTGAGTCTTTAGTATGACTCCACCTATGATTGAAAAACCGGTCTTCTGGGCCATTGGTGAACATTCCAACCTCTAGACCAATGGACTGTTAAGGCACCAAGTACCATTTTTGAGTCTTTGGTATGACTCAACCTATTATTGAAAAACCGGTCTTTCGGGCCATTGGTGAACATTTCAACCTCTAGACCAATGGACTGTTAAGTTCTCACATATGAGTCAAATTGATATATTCTAGACTTACTCTTATTCGATATAAATTCTTCATGGCATTAATATCGCTGAAAATATCGATGTGCTGATATAAATGTGGCAATTGTTCCACAAAAGACGATTTAGTAGCCTTAAGAATACGCTGACTGCATCCTTTGTAGATGGGTTAATTCCTCCCCAAATAGAAATTCCCTGAGTATGCAATTAAACAAACTCTAAAGTTGTTGCTCGATTTCTGGACATCAAGGAGATTTGGCGTTATCCCTACAATGATATTAATACCAGGTGAAATGGTAGTACCTGTTCGGTAAATTCGTTTAACATTATTCATAATCGTACAAACCATGTGAAAAAAAAAGCTGTAGCGAAAAACTAAAAAAAGTTAAGC
Organism: Sepioteuthis lessoniana; assembly: GCA_963585895.1. Classification (NCBI taxonomy): domain Eukaryota; kingdom Metazoa; phylum Mollusca; class Cephalopoda; order Myopsida; family Loliginidae; genus Sepioteuthis; species Sepioteuthis lessoniana. The sequence continues at coordinate 43,941,179 of OY757914.1, forward strand.
ATAAAAAAGCAAAATTGAATGTACAATGGACGCTCATTTCTAAAGTCGAGGCTTAAAATAACCTTATACAAGTTTAGATGCCGTTAAATTGAATCGACTATTTAATTAGAGGTTCTTTGATACTGAAATCTGAAGACTGCGATGTGAATTCATAGAACTTAATTTGTTCGTTTTCTTTGTTTTTTGTTTTTTTTGTTAATTTTTCCATTTTTTAGGGGTTCTTGTTTTGTCGCAATCTTATTTACCACAAAACTGAGGAAAGCTTAAATCTAGCAAAACGAAGAACATCCTAATCACGAGAAACGAACGTGAGGATCCAAAGCATTACGGTTTAATTGATTTGCAGGATTTTCTCTTTCAGCAAGGTAATCCTGCAAATCAATTAACTTGAGGGTAACCACTCTCGGAACGGTAAACAATTGTTTTCTTCCTATATCTAATTTCTTTCTGGCTTGTAAGTAATGTTCGACAATGCTAGCTAAGTATGGCAAACTGATTTGTAGAAATATCATAGAAAGGCAGTGTTATTGAAATCTTTCCGGAAGAAATAGTTTACAGCAGAATCTATATAATTGTCTATCTATCTACCAAAGCACCCCAATATATATATATATATATATATATATATATATATATATATATTGGCGTTTTCCCGACGAAAATGAATTTGCAAGATAATTTACATTACATCAGTCTATGATTAAAATGTAGAATATGTATTGTCTGTCTGAGACAAAAATATCACTTTTCATTACATCTGTCAAGGAGCCAAACCTAGTATTTCCTCCTTTCACACACACACACACACACACACACACACATATATATATATATATATATATATATATATATATATATATATATGCGCGTGTGGGGGGGTTGAAGAATTGAGGTCACTATCGAAAATTAGATTGGTATGTTTCTTTATAGCTACGGCCTTATCAGACATGGAATTTTATTATTTTCCCGCTTATAACCGTTGGCTCATAACAATCTGTTTATAAAGCTCTTCTTTTTTATTTGTCTTGCGTCAATCTATCTATCTATCTATCTATCTATCTATCTATCTATCTATCTATCTATCTCTGGTTCTATTGATATCTCTATCTTATTCTCGCCATAATCTCTATGTCTATCTCATTCAGAACCCCTACAATAAAATGTAATGAGTTGGCATGGAAACGACTCCCACAGGGCTTTTGTTTCACCTATAAAAATGTAATGTGAAATATCCACTTATAAGTTGGCAATCAGTGGAAATTTATAATAGTTTAAAGCTTTCAAAGATTTTTGTACGGTACAGTATGCATGTATATATGTTTGTATGCATGTTATTCTGATCCTCTCTATATATATTATCTTGTCACTATCAATCTATCTATCAATCTATCTATCTATCTATTTTATTTATCCCGGACGTACTCTTTCTCCCCCTTTTTCTTTCTCTCTCTCTCTCTCTCTATATATATATATATATATATATATTCAGAGAAAGAGAGAAGCTTATATATATATGTGTATGCGGGTGTCCTACTGAATATATTTCGGTTTATTTGATTTTTGATGCTTTTAGACCTGCATTTTTCCAGGAGATCAGTCGAGTCGAAATTTTCTGAGAATTATCCGCTCCTCCAAAGATCGGATCAAAGGATGGCAAGGCATCGTTAAGACGTTCAGCCTCGAAGTACGCACGCAAGCGCAATCTCTACTGTACCATCGCAATTTTCACTTTTCAACTAATCCTTTGAATGGAAGTCATTAAGCTTATTCCTTTCCACATATCAGCTGTTGAGGAAACGCGATAAGGTGTTTAATTACCAAAGTTCAAAAGATGAGAATCCCCGATTTTTCATGAATAAACAACGAAAGTTGAAAGCATTGATTTCGACAAGAAATCCAAGATATTAACCCCCGTTAAACAAATTTTCTTATATAGCATTCGTTTTACAAGCGACAATTGACGGGGTTTGGCCTTCGGAAGATTAACGACGTCGAACGTGTTGAAAAGGTGAGAAGAATAGGAACTGAAAGAGAGAAAACGAAAAAAAATAGCAAGACAAGAAGAAGAAGAAGAAGAAGAAGAAGAAGAAGAAGAAGAAGAAGAAGAAGAAGAAGAAGAAGAAGATAGAAAAGAATAAGAATAAACGAGAACATAAAAGAAAAGCAGAAAAACAGTAATTGAATAAAGAAGAAGAAGAAGAAGAAGAAGAAGAAGAAGAAGAAGAAGAAGAAGAAGAAGAAGAAGAAGAAGAAGAAGAAGAAGAAGAAGAAGAAGAAGAAGAAGAAAGTAAATAGAAAAGAATAAGAATAAACGAGAACATAAAAGAAAAGCAGAAAAACAGTAATTGAATAAAGAAGAAGAAGAAGAAGAAGAAGAAGAAGAAGAAGAAGAAGAAGAAGAAGAAGAAGAAGAAGAAGAAGAAGAAGAAGAAGAAGAAGAAGAAGAAGAAGAAGAAGAAATAAAAGGGAAAAAAGAGGAGTTACTGAAAATTTCATAGTGACGAATGAGAAAAAAATAAAAGAGAGAGAAGAAAACAAGAAAACATCGTGTCAGAAATGTAAAGGGAGAAGGAAACTAAATATTGACAGAAAATGAAATTCCGCCATTTTGAAAGACAATGCTGATTTCGATATGTATGCAATAAGTGTATACTAAAGGACATCAAATATTCTGATTAAATTTTCAGTCTTCTCTCATTTGGCGATGTAATAACGCTTACACCAGAGGACTATTGGGAACATTCTGTTGTTATACTGACCTATTTTAAAACATATATCATGAGTATCGTCAATGTATAGATCATTTAAACCTTGAGTGGTCTTATTGATTTGTATATGTGATCATTTAAAGCAATCTACTTTTATTCCCTGCATGTTTAATATCAATTGAGTGATTGATACATGATTTTAACTGCATGTCAACCCATCTAGAATTATTTTATATATAGACGCTATTGGATTGCATGCATTGTACATTAGTATTTACATTTTTTTTGTAACTTTGTTTCAGAAGAGATTTTTTTTGCATATAGTTATATATGTAGTATCTCTGTCTAATGTAAATAATTTTCGTACAGTAATTTATGCTCAAAATGAATTAGCTAACATATACCTAAAAGAACAGACAGAATACATACAAAATCAGATCGATAAGATTAGAGACTCGGTGGAAGATAGACTATCTAGGATAGTATGGAAAACGACAAACGAAGTGAGCAGAAGGAAGAGCACTGCCAAGGCTAAACTGAAAGATATCAACCTACAAGATCGAATACACCAGTGGAAACAGCATTTCGAGAATTTACTCGGTAACCCTCCAGAAGTTACTCAAGAACCAATCACGAGAATTATAAGTAAGCAATTAGACATAAAACTAGGTCCGTTTACTCAAGAAGAACTCGACTCGGTACTGAGAAAAATTAGAAATAGAAAGGCAGCAGGGCTCAATGAAATACCCCCAGAAGTGTGGAAGACCAAACATTTCGACGCCATACTGCTCCGACACTGTAAAGCTGAATATTATCAAAATGCTATTGACAGATGGATGAAGGGTTACATCACCCACTTCCGAAAAATGGTTATCTCGGATTTAGCCAAGAACTACCAAAGTATTACGTCCATAGCGGCCAAAATATACAATATCCAACTACGCAACCGCATACAACCCAAAATTGACAACATACTTAGGAAGAACCAAAATGGCTTCCGGAGAAAAAAATAGATCTCGGTCTACTATAAATAATTTTCGTACAGTAATATATCAATTATCTTTAATACAAATAATTTGCATACAGTTATATATCTAGTATTTATGCCTCATGCAAATAATTTGCATACAGTTATATATCTAGTATTTATGCCTCATACAAATAATTTGCATACAGTTATATGGTTTAAAGGATTTAATCTAATTGTTAAACTCAGACAGTTAAAGTAATCATTTCTTTTTGTAACACTCATTAGTTTGCGCCAAGTCACGTGGTTTCTAGTATTCTCTTTTAATACAATTAATTATATGGTTTAGAGTAATTAATTCTGTTTAATAATTTAAGAAGATTAATGCATAGATGTGGCACAAGAATGTATGAATGGGACACCAAATGAGAATCGAACTCACTCGGGAAGGTTTACTAGGCTAGCTTGCCACCAATTACTACACCAAAGGCACCCGAATTATTACTGCTAAATAATAGATATTTGTTTGCACAGAGTTTGATAGAGTCAAGTAACTAATTGCAATCCTTAATTCCTTCTTCCGTTTGGCGACCGTCGTCGAGGGGGACCGGTAGCCTTCCTTTTTCATAGCTACTACAACAAGGTGTAGGGAAGAACGCTATACCTCTCCCTGGATTCCTCCACTTTACCCTTGGTCGATACCTTATAATGCTGAGTGTAAAGCAAGGAGTTATCAAGTAACATTTTTGAGTCTTTTGTATGACTCGACCTGGGATTGAACTCCTGTCTCCTAAGTCATTGGTGAACACTCTAACCGATGGCTAATGCGAGTGGTACTCGATTATATTAATTATTTTATTGGTTTGATTTGGTTTCTTTGTTCAATGGCATATCAGCCTTCGTGGGTTTTTTTAATGCCAAAGCCACCGGTCAAGAAGAACAGCAGTGATGCTATTTCACCCATAGCCCGGAGATTAAGGGGGCTCATACCTCTCGCCGGGACATTGGCCCAGCGGTTAGAGTGCTCGCCAATGGCCCGGGAGACCTGGGTTCAATCCCAGGTCGAGTCATACCAAAGACTTTAAAAATGGTACTTGATACCACCTTGCTTAACACTCAGCATTATAAGGTACGGTTCAAGGGTAAAGTGGAGCAATCCTGGGAATGGAGTAGCGCCCTCCCCTACACCTTGGTGTAGTAGCAATCGAAAAGGGAGCCTTCGGGTCATCCTCGACTATGGTCGCTAACTTTACTTTTATACCTCTCGCAAGGGTATTTGTCCGAAAGTGAACGTAATAGCTTACTACGATTACCCAGTCCAGCTCTTTAACCATTACATGAGGACATCCCTCCATTATTTTATTGTTTAATATGGTAAAATTGTAGAAGGGTTAGAGATCTTTTTGTGGAAGTGGACTTATCATTGAAGCCAACGCATGCATACATGGCACGCCCCCGGCGAGGAGCGCCCCGGGGCCTGTTCTTGACTTCGGTCCGGAGCGTGGCCCTGGAAAAGGAACAATGGCAGACTTGGGGCCTTTAAGTAGGCACCTAGTTTCGACTAGGCTACCTTCGGGTGGGCGAGCTGCATTTTTGTCTCCTTTGTCCCCCATGCACGGCACTAGACCAAGCGTCTAGTTTAAGCCGTTAACTGGCATACGTGCCCGGACCCACATTTGGGTTCGTGAAACTGCTTGCCTCATCAGGCTCACATTGCACTAAGTGAGCCGATGAGCAGCACTGACAAGCAGGGTTCGAGTCTCGGCTCGTTCCCGACCTCCCCTCCCCTTTATCCCCACTTTAATTGGCCTTCGGGCTTTTGACCCTGTGTCAAGTCGTGTCTGGTGGGAGGCAGCGACAAATATCCGGCACGCTCTTGGCGAGCGCCCCGGGGCCTGTTCTGGACTTCGGTCTGGAGCGTGGCCCTGGAAAAGGAACAATGGCAGACTTGGGGCCTTTAAGTAGGCACCTAGTTTCGACTAGGCTACCTTCGGGTGGGCGAGCTGCATTTTTGTCTCCTTTGTCCCCCATGCACGGCACTAGACCAAGCGTCTAGTTTAAGCCGTTAACTGGCATACGTGCCCGGACTCACATTTGGGTTCGTGAAACTGCTTGCCTCATCAGGCTCACATTGCACTAAGTGAGCCGATGAGCAGCACTGACAAGCAGGGTTCGAGTCTCGGCTCGTTCCCGACCTCCCCATCCCTTTATCCCCACTTTAATTGGCCTTCGGGCTTTTGACCTTGTGTCAAGTCGTGTCTGGTGGAAGGCAGCGACAAATACATGGCACGCGCGTGCTGAAGGATACGACAGTCACTCCAGGTCATAATAAGTTTTTGGGACAGGAAACAAAGACTAAACAAAGTTGAAGTCATGTCATGTGATAAGTTTGATTGAAATTAGATAAAACAAATTATTTAGTCAGTTGACGTCACACTAATGAAATACTTAATTTTGGAATATATAAAAAACCGAAGAATTTGAAAATTGGTGGTTGAGTTCAGTAGAGCTAGGAAGTCAGTTGGAGTTAGACGTTGGTACAAATCGGTCAGAGGTGGGCGGGATGGGTGTATGGAGCTTCAGAAGATTTGGTCTTTTTTCTGGGAAAGGAAGAAATGAAGATGACAATAGCTTTTTAATTTTATGTCTGTATCTAGGTTCTACAACCATTCTCTGGACGTGGAAATTCTTCCTGAATCCAAATAAAATGGTCGCGTTTCCTAGACACGGTGGTAAAAATATAATAGTCGTCTCCGGTGGTTGATTAGTCCAAATTCAGTGTGGTCTAGTGATGCATTTTTATAATGCTTCTTTCAGCGTGTCAGACATGATTTCAGGCTACTAAACCTAAGTCCCCATGTGTTCGCTTCAAACAGTCACCTGAAAAAAGTTCCTTTCGATCTGAGGGGTCCCGCAGAGATCAGGTCGAATTTCTCCTTTTTGGTTTCTTTTTTTTTTTTTTTTTTTTTTTGTCTGGAGCAGCGTTGCCCCTACTTCCTGTCAAAAGATTTCTGGGAATTTCTGCATTTTTGAATGTATTTCATTTTATTTCTATCCTTTTTCTTTTTTTTTTTCTATCCACTACAGGTGTCTCTCTGGTGTCAGCTAAGCTGGGATTTATTCATCGACCCTCACGATGTCTTCCACTCCCTTGTGTTGCGTCAAACTGCTAGGAAAAAGATTGCAGACAGAATGAAGGTTTTCGTACCAGATACAACAGAGCCGCCTATTGTTTTTTGAGAAGAGAGTAACGTTTTATATTCACGATGGTCCCGTAACATACAACAATGTCAATAATTCACTTTTATCTGTTGATATCAAGTATTTCCTTCAAGTGCTAATAATATTTGACCCAGAGATTGGGCTCTAACGAATACAACTACTTTCAGTCAAAGTGGTCCAGGGAGAAATGACAATGGAGTACTTTATATTCCCCAGCGCTCCAGAACTGGAGTCTCTTTATCAAATTCATGTATAGTTTTGGGGCTAGGAAATACTTTGGGGCTGATGTCCTATCCCTCAGCATGAGATACAGTACAGTCTAAGCCCTGCTGACAGTAAGACTTGGTATGGAGTGAACTAAATATATACAAGGAATCTTGAATTTTCATTTTCGGTTTGGGTGAAAATGGATGACGATAACAGAATATGTATTCGTAATCATTTACTGTAAGTGGGGAGTCTCTGTGGTGCAGAGGCTGGTGTGGTGGACTGCAACATCTGAGTGAGCGATTTCGAACTCCAGTTCTGCTATTACACTCACTTTCGTATTAATACCCTTGGGAAAGTTATAAAATCACTTAAACCCCCACCCAAGCAATAGATTAAATAGTACCACTACTATTCTTCTAAAAGGATAGCTTTAGCATTAAATAACCCATAAAATTTGATATGCCATTAAACAAGGAAACCAAATAAAACCATTTTCTGTAATCCATTTGGATTAACTGTATAATAACTCTTGATTTTTTAATCATATATATATATATATATATATATATATATATATATATATAACAGTGGCAAACAAATGACTGATAAATTAAATTGTTACATGACAATATTTGAAACCCTTTATCTGTGTTTAAATGAATGAGTTCTGGATTATTTAAAAGTTTAACTACAATCTAATCGTTTAAAAATTATATATATATATATATATATATATATATATATAGAGAGAGAGAGAGAGAGAGAGAGAAATTTAAAATTAAATTGTTACATAACAATATTTGTAACCCTTTAACGGTGTTTAAATAAATGAGTTCTGGATTATTTAAAAATATTATCTACAATCTAATCGTTTACACACACACACACACACACACACACACACACATATATATATATATATATATATATATATATATATATATATATATATATATATATGTGTGTGTGTGTGTGTGTGTGTGGAAGTAAATAATGTACATGACCCCGGCAATATCGAGAAAAATTGAAAAAACAACGTCATCCAAAAAGCAGAAGTTATTATGAAAGAAACTGAACGTTATAATTTTTCGGTTCTAATGACCCATCATCAGGACTTATAAAAGATGACACCGTATGACCTTAGATCATTGATGAATTTTTAATGAAATACAAAATAAGAGGGGGTAATCGTTGAATCAATAAATCAGCGTTAATGTTTAAAACTATATCACGTGACTGTTTACGACACTGATGTAGAACTTATAGAATCATTAAGAGAAATAATGAGTTAAAAGGAGAAAGAAGAAGGAAAGAAGGAAGAAAAGAAGAGAAAAGAAAAGAACAGAAGAATGAGATCTAAGTAAATAGAAGGAGACGGGGTGTATTGAAAGAGAAGAAAAAGGAAGTGGAAACAAGTTAATATATAATAAAAAAATTATTATTAGTTTAAAAACCAAATAACGAACCAACTGACCATGTATCTTTAATATGAGGGTGAATAAACTGAACCATATATCTGGGAGTCAATTTCTGAGATTCTATTATCTGTCTTTTTATATAGTGATGTGCACAAACTGAATTTAAAAAGTAGGAAGACAGAGAACAATGAATGAGACCGAAAACCTTTTTTTATCATATTTACCAACCCCTCTGCTCGGGCAGGATATGACACAAGGTCAATTCTTTTTTAATTCAGAGTTTTCCTTCCTCTAGACTAGTTACCTCACCAAGGCTGAAGAACCTAGTCTGCCCTACTATCTACCCATAGCTGGAGGGAGAATAATTGGATTCATACCTTTCCCAAGGGTATTAGTGCTATGTGAAATGCAATCAGTCTTGTCCAGGTTTGAAACTCGTGTCGCCGTGTCGATTTCCTAGGACGATAACCATAACACCACGGGCACCTCCTGAAAAACTTTTTTTTTATTGTTAGCCAGATGTTACCCCGAGTCAACCGCTATTTCCGCTCACATGTGCGGAAAACAATACTCCTTTTTTAAGCTAAGAAAAAAAATCTGCTGATTAAACACAAAATTTTGCAACTTTCTATTAACATAATATTCCTTTACGTCTTACAGTAGAAATTAAAAGGAAAAAAAAATGATAGTTGTCAAAAATTAAGAAAAAAAGTAAGTATTACTCATATACATATCAACTTCTGGTGGGCTGGTTAGTTGGTTGTTTTTATATATCATCACTTGTTGAGTTGTAATGTTGAAGTCAGTGCTTTTGTTTTAGTCTTATAGGGAGAAATTATATTGTTTCAAGTAACTAATGATAATCAGTTATGAAGTAACATTAGAGGATATAAAAAAGAGAGAAAAAATAAATAAAAGAGTAAAAAATAACAGTTACTAAGGAGGATGGCAAAAATTTGGATGAACATCTTTAATAGAAAAAAAAACATAAGAGATGATCTAATTGAAACTTTCAAAATAATTAATGGAATTTCTAGTTATGGTAAACATCTTATCAATATTTCTTCTTTAACTGGTAATTTAATGTCAAGACAGATTTCAAAAACTAAATCTATTGACGAATTCGATTTTTTTTGGCGAACAGAGTAAAATATTTTGAAAAAAATTGCCAAAGCGTATCAAAAACATAAACGGTGTAATACCGCTTAGATTAAATTGCATGATTTTAAAAAAAGATAAGTAAAAGAATTTAAGACGGCATTTTGGGAAATTATCAGATGAATTACTTAGCAGAATTAGATTTGATTTCTTTGTTTAATTCCATTTCAATCCTGATTAAAGAACAGCAGTGTTATGACGTAACCTAAAGCTGAATAGCTAGGAGTTTTCTACCTTTTCCCAAGGGTATAAGTCCGAAAGTGAATGCGATAGCGTTACTTAGAGGTCGCAATCAAGATGAAAATTATGCCAGAATTTGATCAGTATCTAGATATCGTATTAATAGCGTATATGTTCTATGCAATCCAGAAAAAATAAACTTTTAAGATCGCAAATACAAAGTTCAATTTACTCAAGACAGAATAGACAGTTAATATAATTGTATTACAGCATATAGTTTTGCTTGGTTCTGTTTGTTTTAGTTCCTTAGTTGAATAGCATATCAATCTTCATCTTGTAGAACAGTGCAAGTACTAATAAATAGCTGGGGAATATATGAGTTCATGCCTTTCCTGAGGGTATATGTCCAAAAGTGAACGTGACAGTGCAACTGGAGTTTGAACCCCTTTACGACGATGTCAGATTCCAGGAAGACTACCCCTACACCTCAGGTACTCTATTCATTTTATAGTAATTTTATAGTAATTATCAAATGCAATTCATTTTAAACAGATTTATTTATGTCAGAGATTGAACTTAAACACATATTTCCAAACTGGTTCGGAGTGGATCTAGTAATCATTGTAAAGAAATATTTACTCCAAACTCCGCTGAGATCCAGAACTGGAACCTCACCACTGGATGCACTTTGGTGTCATAGCCGAACACACTTTTTTGCAAAGGACACAGTGTATTCTAGGCCTTGTCAACAGAGTTATATATATCAATGAGATATGTTATATTTTTAAAATAAATTTCCGAATCCTAATTGCATCGAATAAATTTGAAACAGAACGCAACCAAAGGAAATAGAATGTTTAAAATGTTCTCATCTATTTGTTTCATTTAAAAATTCATATGGCCTCATGAAGGTTTAATGGTTGTACTTTTAAAAAACTGAATGTTTTTACATAAAAAAATGAGTGGTTTCACATTTAAAAATTGAATGATTTCATATTCAAAAAACGAAATGTTTAATGTTGGTAATTTAAAAAAAAAAAAACTCATCTTTTTTCATATTAATACATTTTCATACATACATCTATATAGGTCCACGAAGAGATTTTTTTTTAATTTATTTATTTTGTTCTTACATGCATGTTATATATGTGTATGTTTCCAGCTTGTTACTTTCGTCAGAAAATATATGTGGCACAAGGCCTTGGTAATGGGCTACTCGATGAGACTTGTCTTTTCCTTTCGGTTGTAGGTTCATCAAGGCCGTGTGCCACATATGGTCTCTGACGAAAGCAACAAGCTAAAAACATACACATATATAACACGTATGTAAGAACAAAATAGATTAATTTTTAAAAAATATACAAATCTCTTCGTGGACCTACCTATCTTAAGATATTTTTAAAATTCTTTCTTTGGACCTACGACAAATGTATATATATATATATATATATATATATATATTTATATATATATATATATATATATATTGTCATCCACAGAAGGATCTGTTTCGTTCTATCAGAACTCATCAGTGTGGCTAGACATACTAGCTTCCCGTAGTCCGCAACAAATTCCAGTTGTAACATTGATCAGATATTTACTTGATGGCTTTTCTAAACATTAAAAAGATTTAATTAGCATTTTGTTGTTATCTTGTTTTTATCGGACACTTGAATGATTTGAAAATAATGTTCAGCACGATTAGAGATTTCACAGAATAATTGTCCTATTGTCACTTAGCCTGGAAATTGTTTAGTTCCCTTTGTTGTTCGACTTCTTATTAACATTTTTGGTTGAAATAGTAGTAGTAGTAGTAGCATAAACTTGAAATCCGTAAACGTGTATCTCGTCTTTCCAATGACGTTATTATAACCATTTAAACTGATATCACTGAATTGATTCATTAATTTGGGGAAATTCTATTCTTATTTATGTTTAATCAACATACATGTCAGTTAATTCAAATCTTATATCATTGAATTAATGATCCTATGCTAAAAAGTTGTAAATACAACAAATAATTATTCGTAGAAGCTGATTCTTGATCTGACATCCCCACAATATTACGGAAAACAGACATCCAAGACAATAATAGCGCGCTTTCAGTTAGTGGCAATGGTATTTCGGTGTCAAAACCATATATGTTTCCCGAGATCAGACAGTTGGCGGTTTACGTATATATATATATATATATATATATATATATATATATATATATGTATATATTAATGTGGGTCATTCAATAAGTTACCAGACTTTTTTTACAGGCATTTAAAATTGATGTGGGCTCTTGAAAATACAGTATGCTATTGCTATACATCTTATGAGATGACTGACCAATTTTTATGATTTCAGGTTCAAATGAACAGCTACAGCAGGAATTGTAATACACCCTATTAATGTCAAAGCTGATGAATTTCAAAAATGCAATTTGGACGTGAGGACACTTTAAAAGAACGATATGCAATAAAATTCTTGTTTTAAAAATGTCACAGAAACGTATGGAATGCTTCAGACAGCTTTTCGACCATCTTGCATGAATCGAGCATCAGTTTTTGACTGGCATAAGAGATTCAAGGAAGGCACGGAGTCTTCGAGGGATGATAAGAGGTGTGGGAGGAGTAAGGAAGTCAGAACACCAGAGTTGATTGGCCAAAGGGTTAGGGTTAGGGTTACTATGTTGAGGTTTTGAGGGAGTTCAGGAAGAGATTCCGTCGGAAGAGGCCAGCACTCTTGAAATCGGGTCAGTTGCATTTCCACCAGAACAATACACCAGTCCACAACTCCATCCTTGTCACAAACTATTTGACCAAGATGGGCATCAAGACAGTTCCTCACGCTCCCTATAGTCCAGACCTTGCTCCCTGTGACTTTTGGTTATTCCCTAAGCTCAGAGGCTGTCGTTATGAGACAATTGAGGAGATGAAAGAAGCTGTGACGAAGGTCATTGACACGGTCACACCAGAGGATTTCCATGGACCTTCCAGAATTTCTTGGAACGGAACAGCAATGCATTGCAGCCGGGGAAGATTACTTGGAAGGGGACTAGAGTTTCATGTGTGTACTATCAATAAAAGTGCCCATGCCAAAAAAGTCTGGAAACTTATTTGATAATCCTCGTATATATATATATATATATATATATATATAAACACATTCAGGCACATATGCGCACATACATTTATATATATATATATATATATATATAGGTGAATAATGGAAATAAATCTGACAGTATAAAGAAAATAGCAAAACAAAGTAATTCAAATTTATAATAAGAGTTTTGCAAAAATCTGACTGTTGGCGGTTTAGATAGATAGATAGATAGATAGATAGATAGATATAAGCACACCCGCACGCACGCACGCACGCACACACACACACACACACACACACATATATATATATATATATATATACATGTAAATAAATATTGAAAATAAATCTGACTGTATGAAGAAAATTGAATAAAAATGTAATCCAAATTTATAACAAGAATTGTTAAAAAAACTAATTATTATTTAACAAAAGGAAAGATTACAACTTGCAATAATTTAATTACACATAGTAATTTAATTTCCGAAAATAAAATGGGTGGCTTATCGCATAAAATTCTTGCTTTATTCAAATTAAATCTGTTTCGCCAAAAGCAAATTCATCACAAAAGTTGTTGTCGACCTTAGTTGAGGGTGACCGGAAGGCTCCCTTTTCAATAGCTACAACACCGAGGTTTATGAGAGGTCGCTACTCCATACCCTGAATTGCTCTACTTTATCCTTGATCCTTAACATAGTGCTGCATGTTAAGCAAAGCGGTATCAAGAAGCATTTTTTGAGTCTTTGGTATGATTCGACCAGGGATTGAACCCCTGTCTCCTGGACCATTGGTGAACAGTATACGTATTAAGCCAATGGAAAAAATAATAATTAATTGCACCTCATTTAAAATTCAGTTATGTATTGACTCTCTTTGGCATCGATTTAGCTGTTTTGTTGATGATCATGTCCTTTTTGACACACGACCAAATTTTAATTGTTTCAACTGTTAGTTTTATGTTGGCTATTTGCCTTTCAGGAAGGTTTTTTTTTTTATCTATGAATTCTCGGTTAGGTTTTTAATCAGCCGAATAAATGGAGGCTATTGTATTACTTTAATTTCTTTTAACGGAAAGCAATTTTTTATTGAACTAGATGCATGGAAAGAAACATTATCTTACTAAATCTTAACATTCCCACATCATTACTGAGAAAGGATATTTTGCTTTTGTTTTAACCATCATGAGAGGATTTTTTAAAACTTTGTCTTCGATAGCGTTTTCGCACATTTCCATAAGGCTGCTCAGTCTTTGATTCATTCATCCATTAGACTTTTTCCAGCCTTTAATGGACCAATTTTGATGATGATATACTTATTGCATTCTTTTTTCTTTATTGTTTTGGTTAGAATGATATTTGTTCCTTGAATCTTGGATCAATAACCAAACTTTATTAGAATGAGAATATATGCAGCATAGATATCGTTATCAAAATATTGCTTGATCTCATTTGTCAATTCTTTGCTTGTTAAATCACAAGTTTTTCTTCTTTTTTTATTTATGTATTCTTTTTTTTTAGACTTTAGAGCAGGATACAGATCATTGATTTCATAATTGTTTGATGCCTACCAGAATTGATTTTGGTATAATAGATCTAGGGTCTTTTCACTTCGTAATCAACTTAGCCACTGTTCAACGTGATAAATCGGCCTTCACCTCAATTTCTTCATACCGCTTTGATAGGTGTAGGTAACGACAAAAATAATTTCTATTGAGGTAACTGTCATAGTTTTTAGTTGGTAAATAATGCCTCACTTTTTCTTCGAAATTAGTTTAAATACCAAAATGTTCAATAAGATTCTAGAATGTTCTAAAACAATCTAGAAACTTCCAGAAACAGGTTTAAATTAGCTGATTTTTATTGCAAATCATTTTTAATTAAAAGTTTTTTTATTATTTGATAATATTTTATTTCCAAAAAGATGTAATAATAATAATAAATATCAAATGTCAAAAGCAAAACTTATCCACACCTTATTTTAAACGTGTAAATTAGGAAAAAACAGTTTTGAAAAATTAATTCTTATGACACCAATTAATTTCTATCTTAAATGCTTTTCATATTATTTTAAATACAAGCAAATATTCATTAATTTGAGTTACATAAAACGAGAAGTAACATTGATTTAATGTTTTTGTTCAAATTAAAGCGAAAATTTATGCACTGCACTGTATATATTTGCATACTTTTGAGTAGACAATTATCAGCGACCATTTTATACATGTATAATACTTTTCAGAGTTTGACATATAAAATTAATGTATACAACTTATTGCAATTCTCAGCTTTAAAAATTATTTCCGTAAAATAATGTTTTTTTTAATCTTAAATCAATGGCTGACAGATACACTGGAATGAATTATACAGAGTAGAGAGAAATTCCATGAAGCATTTTAAACATTCAAATAATACCGTTATGGTTTTTTAGAGATTCAACAAGGTAGACTACACTACTTAACATCACACCTCTCAACTGTTTTTTTCATTATACTGGTTAATTGATTTTTTACTCTTCTATGATAAATTTCTTATTTCTTCTATGTTTAAATTAATTCGTGCCCTTTCTCTTTTTCAGTTTCGATTACCAGCTCCCTTATTCTCCCTTGTTTTCTAATTTTCAACTTTTTGTCTTTCTTCTTTTTTTGTGCTTTCTTTTGCTCGTTTGAAATGATCAAAAAGGATTTCAGTTCTATTGCTTTTTCTTGCTTTTTTGTCCTTTCTTTTGCTCGTTTGAAATGATCAAAAAGGGTTTCAGTTCTTTTATTTTTTCTTCCTTTTTGTGCTTTCTTTTGCTCGTTTGAAATGATCAAAAAGGATTTCAGTTCTTTTTTTTTCTTACTTTTTTGTGCTTTCTTTCGCTTTTTTGGAATGATCAAAAGGATTTCAGTTCTTTTATTTTTTCTTACTTTTTTGTGCTTTCTTTTGCTTTTTTGGAATGATCAAAAAGGATTTCAGTCGCCTAATGTATTCTGTGTTCCTACTTAATCAACGCGATTGCTAACACCATTTCAAATCCCAAGATACACAAAAGTTCTGATCATTATCACCCCTCTGTCTCTGTCTCTCATGTATTCCATCCCTATCTGCCATCGCTCTTGGTAAGTACTTTAAACGGCATCCAGCGTTCGCAGGGAGATGACAAATGTTAGTTTTTGCTGGAACCCATAGGAGGGTGTCACTTACGACTTTGCCTTTACTTTTTCCCATCAGTACCCAGCATGTCTTGTTCGTCTTACTTGGATGGTTTGCGATATACGTCCGTAAATAATCTTGTGATTTACCATGAGAACGAGGCTTGTGTTACAAGTTGAGTCGTAAAATGCAGATAACATTGTGTACAATGTCCTTTGTAATGGTGTATGTACATAATGTCTCAAAATAGATGCAACCCATAAATATGATAATGATTTATAACTGGGACGAGAGCAATGGCAGTCATTTGGAACACGTCCTGCAAAAAATGTATCCTCTTAGGTAAGGACATGAAATCAATGTTTTTTTTTTTAAATTATTATATCAGATTCATGGACATGCAATCTCTTTTTGAGTTTCTTGTCTCAGTAATAAATCATTATCAAATTAATGGGATGCATCTATTTTGAGACAGTTTTGAATGATTTTTTCTCCAAGTAAATAGTGACGAAAAATATATTTCGTCTCTTGTCTAAAGCATCGTAAAACAAAAAGAAAACACAATTATTATTATTATTATAAAGATTTTTATTAATTGTCACATGGGTCCCATGTATATTGACACACACACACTATATATATATATATATATATATATATATATATATATATATATATATTCATTCTTTTAGACTCAGGCTACCCAACAACTTTCCCCTTGTTGGAAACAGAAAAAATGGATTTATGCATTTCCGAAGGGTATTAGCGCAAAGTAAAAAGCAATCAGATTCTTCGAGATTTGAACTCCGGTCACCTATTCCATTTCTTGCAACGTAAACTATATATTTACGGATTCGAGGGCATGCTCTAAGATACGGCAGTGGCTACAAAGTCAGATTGAACGTATAAAACTTATTATTTTGATTGCTTCGATTTAATGATATACTTCAATCCTTAAGCTCTCTAAGCTGAGGAAGTAAAATATGCCGACTGAAACTCTGTAGGCCCCGTCGGCTGGGGCTGCAGAATACACCAACTGCATCTCTACAGAGAGGTAACACTCTTGCAACGAGTCTCATGTATATGACACTATGTAATCTCATGATGAGGCTTTAGTAATTCTGGAGTGTTGGGGAATGCAGAGTACCATTTCTTTGCTATTACTACCATTTCCACTCTGTTAGGGTCCGTCTATGGGTCAAATAGAAGTGTTTGATCATTTAAATGTGTATAAACAAATGACTGCTGCTTAATTGAATTGCTAGTGATACATAGCAATACTTGGAACCATTTAATTTTGTTGACATGTGCTACTGAATTGTTTGAAAGAGAACTGTTTTTATTTAACTGTGTGTAAATAAAAAAACTGTGTACGTACGCTAAAATGAATTGTTTGAAATTAAGTAAAACCATTTAACTGTGTGCAAAAAATGACCACAGGCTTATTTATGTTATATACAAAATGTGTTTCTAAATCATATTTTGAATATATGTTTAAAAAGTATTTAGCCATAAATGACCAATAACGGTTGATATTCCATTAAACCAAACCAAACTAAATCATATATATTTAAGATATATGTATTATGATGATTCGGCATTAAATAACCTACAATGATTGATATGACATAAAATCCAACAAAACCAAAACCAATATCGGTTCATTTGTAATATCCCTACCCAATGAGTGTATTGGATATGACACTAAACAGTATCTGATAGTGAGGCTCCAGTCCTGGAGCCTTGGAGAATGTGTACAACCCCTTTACTGCCATTACTTCCTGGTCCACTCTGTCCTGGATTGCAATTGCCTGTTTAGGTTCCATCTAAGAGTCAAATAGATTCGTTTGACCCTTTATCTCTGTGTAAACAAATGATAGATGTTAAACTTAATTGTTAGTGTCATATAGCAACACTTGAAATCATTTGCCCTGTCGGCTGGGGCTGTAGAATAAACCGACTGCACCTCTGCAGATGGAGAAAACTCCACCAACAAGTGCCCTTGATATGAGTCTAAACAATAAATAGTAATGGTGGAACTTGGGGGAATGCGGAGTACCCCTTCATTGCCATCGATCTCAGCTCGACTCTGGCCCGGAGTAGAAGCACCTGATAGGGTTCTATCTATGGATCGAATAGAAGTAAACTGTGTCTTTATGCTAAACTGAATCGTTTGGAAAAGAACTTTTTTGACATTTAACTGAACTGTTTTGACATTCAACTGCTTGTAAATAAAACCTATACGGATACTAAACTAAATTTGATTCGGCGTCAAATGACTCGAAAAGAGTTAATACGCCGTAAAAAAATATCAAACAAAACCAAACAATTTAACTTTGTGAAAACAGATGATAATACTAAATAGAATTAATAGTATTATATAACAATACTTGAAACAGTTTAACTCTGTGCAAACTAATGATTAATATTTAAAAAAAAAAAAACTATGAGTGTTTGATAAGAATGCATTAAACAATATTAGTGAGTGTAAAAAATGTGCTTTGGTTTGTTTAAAAATTATGTTACCAACAAACTATTCACTTAAAATCATGTATAAATAATATTTGGCATTTAATAATCCACAACGATTTATATTCCATTAAACCTAATAATCTAACCAAACTTTTAATCTCTTCTCTTTCGATATGATCTCTCAAACAGGAAACGACTTTTGAGCAACTTCCTTATTTTATGCCCCACCCAGGGGAAACTATAGACTTATACCCTTTTTATTATTCAGGGCGTATGTAAATAATATCGGTTAATTCATTTTTCAGTCGTCAAATTCTCTTTTATTAACAAAAGAAAGATTAAAACTTTCGTCAGGGTGGCCAGGAACTTCACTTTTCCTTTCCTTTCCTTAACTTTCTTTAAGATCATTCGTTTTTAGAGTAAAAAAAATCATTGTGTTTACGGATATTTGTAATATTAAGGAGAAATAAGTACCCGAAATATCTATGAAGGAATAAGGGCAATCCCAATGTCTGAAGATAATATGATCTTAATACTATTGGCCTAATGAGTAGAATGTTCACCAATGGCGCAGGAGACCGGGGTTCAATCCCAGGTCGAGTCATACCAAAGACTTTAAAAATGGTACTTGATCCCGCCTTGCTTAACACTCAGCATTATAGGGTAAGTATCAAGGGTAAAGTGAAGCAATCCAGGGAATGGAGTTGCGCCCTCCCCTACACCTAGGTGTAGTAGCTATAGAAAAGGGAGCCTTCGGGTCACCCTCGACTAAGGTCGCCTACTTTACTTACTTACTGTGGAGGTGGTCTTAGTGTACAACACAGGGTTATGCTAGTGAATGACACTCCTTATTCACAAGACCCGACTACATGCAAATATCCTTATTTACAAAACTGAACATTCACCTTAAAGGTAAAATTTGCGAATGATGTGGGTAGACAGGAATAATCCGGAGGCGAACTTAGTGGAACGGTTGTCGTCATGGGAAATGAAATTGGCAATCCAGCTTTAAAATCTGGACGAGACTATTTGATTTGCACTCCATGCTAATCAGCTTAGAAAAGGCATGAATCCGTTTGTACTCCTCACCTATGAGTAAATAGTAGGGTAGACTAGATTTTTTTCAGTTTTGGTCAAACAAACTGAAAATTGACCTTGTGCCACATTATGCCTACAGATACTCTTACATAACAAAAATGTCATTATAGTTAATAGATTTAGAGCATGCTGAAACAGAAGGCATATCACAGTTTATAAAAAAAAACACATATAAAATATTATATAGACAATTCAAGAGAAAATCAGATCGTAATATAATGCACCACAGATGCTTGCAGCAAATATGTGAAAACCTCGTGGGGGGAGGGGTTGGGTAAATAAAAACAATTGCGTTAATAACTTACAATGTTGGTTGGTTGGTTGGTTGTGTGGGTTTATGGCATATCAACCTTTGTGGATTATTTAACACCAAATCCATTTTTATGCAAATGGTCAGTTCTGTTGCAAACACTTTAATTAAGCGTGAGTACACAGTTTAATCGACAAAAGCACTTCTATTTCAAGCAATTCAGTTTAGCCAAACAGGGCTAATTCTCTTTACTAGGGGTACAGCTTTTGTTCATACAAAGTTAAATGTCAAAACAGTTCTATATTAAACAATTCAGTTTAGTCTAAGTTGAGTTTTAATATCAAAAACAGTTCCATTTCAAACAATTCAGTTTAGCATTAACACGCAGTTTAAATGTACGTACAGTTTAATCGTCAAAGACATTTTTATTTAAAATGTACTCAGTTTAGTCAAACAATTCTAATTCAAACAATTCAGTTTAGCATAAATATGCAGTTAGTTCTATTTAACCCATAGATAGGGCCCTATCAGTGGAATATATTGTTGTTGTGGGTGTAGTATGTTTGTAGGCTTAAGGACAACATAAGACGTGCGTGCTTTAGCTTGGGCATCTTTCTTCTAAATGGGCAGTGTGTGTGTGTGTGTGTGTATTCCTACGCCAAGGGGTTGTAATCTTGCGCGTAGGGAAATAGTCTGTGATATTACTACATCCCCCTTACCAATGGAAAAGAAGGATGTTGCTATATTCCTTTGTTATTTGCTTTACATCTTTTTGGCCTGTGTATTTCACGGCCACTTCTTGTTGTGTCGCACGTTGGCTGTTTTATACTTCTCTGGTGTGAGACGTTGTTTGAATTTGTGTGTCCTTTTTGCAATGAAGTGGTGTGGTCATTAAAATGAACCTGTTTATTGCTGGATGTTTCTGCTGCTCTTATTTGGACTCTGTTTAGTCTTTTTGATGATCCATCTGGGAGTTGAAGGATGTATGATCTGGGTTCTGCACATCTACTTGTGATTGTTGCTGGTTTCCACTTCCCAGTTTGCTAATCCAATATACGTACATCTTGCCCAGGGACAAGTGGTGGTAGATCATGAGCTGTTCTATCATGATACATTTTCTGCATATCCTGTCTGTGTTTCAGTTCTTCATGGATATAGTCAGTGTTGGAAAATCTTAGGGTTGAAACTTTGGCAATTAAGTTTGATCATAAAATGCGATTGTTTAAGAGTTCAGCTGGATTTGGAAAGTTGTGGTTGATTAGTGTTGTTTGCAAATACAGTATTGCTAAGTTAAGATCTCTTCATGCTTGCTTAGCCTTAATTAGAGCTCTTAATTGATTGGATTTGTCTTTCAATAAAACCATTTGATTTTTTGGAACTTTGATGATGTGATGTGATCAAATCGCCATTGTTGGGCAAATTCTTTGAATGCTTCACTGGAGTACTGTGGTCTATTGTCACTTACAACTCTGCTGGGAATACCATGTTCAGAGAATACTTGCTTCATTGTTGATATGACAATATTGCTTGTTGTCAGGCCATTCATTTTCTGTATAATTGGAAATTTACTGTAATAATCAGCAATTATCAGATATTCATGATGATTGCAGTTAAACAAATCTGTGCCGACAACTTCCCATGCTCTGCTGGGGATATCATGTGGCTGTAAAGTTTCTTTTGGCTGTGCCGGAAGGTTTTCCTGGCATATTGAACAATTCTTGATCATGTTCTGGATATTTGCATTCATTCGCTCCCAGTTTACAGCATCTCTGACTTGAAGACGTATTTTTTCAACACCTTGATAGCTGTAATGTAGTTGCTCCAAGATAATTTATGTTGGGTTTCAGGAATAATAATTCTTGATCCCTTCATGATGATACCATCGTTGACAGATAGTTCATCTCTGTATGGCCAGTATGACCGTATTACCGGTGGTAAATCCTTAATTAAATCTGGCCATCCTACTGTTATGATTCAAGTACTGGATCAGCCTTGGTTTCTTTTCTTATTATCTTGTTTTTGACCATGTTACCAAGTTCCTGTTTTATATAGTTTTTAAGTACAATTGTTTTTTTTCTAGGTGCGTCAATATGTGGATGTATGTTTTTGTGGACCGATAGTCTGACTGCACCTAATATAGAGCCAATTTTGTCGAACTAATCATGATATATCTGCATCAGATCTTTGGTTGCATTTATCCGTGTTCCTGCAGGAGTTTGGAATGCATCTTCTTCCTTGACTGTGCAGTGAAGGGTAATTAGTTTGAGCTGTTCCAGCGATGGTAGCTCTAGTACTGCAAGCCCTTGTACGTTCACAATGTGGAAGGTGCTGACATGCCAGTCTGATTTGTTTTATTGACAGGGTATTTTGATGTTACCAAAGCATTTTATTGGTGTGCCGTTATAAGCTATAAGTTTTTTGTTGATAAATTGTTTTTTGTTTGGGAAAACATCTGTGTCCAGTTTTTTTTCTGAGAACATTCTACGGAATGTAGAAACTGGTAAGGTGTTCCCATGTTCCCCTGTGTCGATCTTCAGATACAACTTGTGCATGCCATTTCGATTTAGCAATTTAATGCTGATGAGTACGAAGGTTTCATCTCTTTGGGTCATATTAATACAATTGAACGTCAGGCTTTCCATTTGTTCCTCAGCTTCTCTGTTGTTGGATACTGCATCATTTTTCACGTGCTGTTTTCTCTTATATTGTGGTTGATAGTGAGATTTTGGTTTTTTGTGTTCTCCACTTTGTGACCTCGGCCTTTGTTTTGGTTTTGTTCCGTTTGACAAACATACTGATGCCCAGTGGTTTGCTTTACCACATGTGTAGCATTTTGATCTTAATACTGGTCAAGCTTCACGGTGAAAAGCATGGCTTTTACCACATTTGAGACATTTATTTGACCTAGTAGAACGTGTTGGAGTTCTTATGGCTTATTATTCATCATACCCCTCAGTTGTTTAATGTGAATGTTGGAAGCTTCGTATGTTTTTCCAATACTAACAGTTTCATCCAGGATTAGAGTTTTTTCTTTTCTTAGTCACTCCTTTTGGAAGTCTGCAATGGGAGTACTGGTGACAATGAGTTCTATTATACGTTGCTGTTGCTCATGTTCTGTTAACGAACATCTCAGTCATTCGCCTGTATCTGCTGACAAAGTTGTCTAACGATTCCTCAGCTTCCATTTTATAAGTTATTGATTTCAAACGGTTTATTCTAATTTTTTCTTTAGGTTCGAGTTGTTCAATGAACTTATTAAAAATAATTTCAGGAGTACGTTTTTCTTCCTCCATTAATAACCATGTGTTGTATTTTTTTAAACTTTCATTCCCAACTCTCAATTGTATGTAGTTTACTAGTTGTTCTATTTTTATTTTATTGACAACAAAATACAAATCCAGCCGCTGTTTAAACAGTTTAAATGTTTCAGCTAGATTTGAGGATTGCCAGTCCATATAAGGGATATCATTATTAACCATTATAAATGTTCTACGTTGAACGTGTTTACATAAAAATACGCAAATTCAAGATGGCAGCATCACGTAAAAAATGACGCACGATGAATTATTTACCTGATAAGTTTTTTCTTGAAATTCTGTAAAAAGACAACGTTTTGTTGCTTTCTTTTATCGAGTTAGTTTGTTGGGCTTTTTGTCCAGAAGTGTCTTCGGTTTGTTTCTTAATACGTGCTTGCTTTAGCTTGGGCAACTTTATCCTGAATGGACAGTGTGTGTGTGTATTCCTACACCTAGGGGTTGTAATCTTGAGCGTAGAGAAATAGTCCGTGATATTACTACAATCAGGTGCTACCATTTTGGGCCAGAGTGCACCCGGGAGCAATAGCAATGAAGGGGTGCTCCGTAGTCCCCAAAGATCCAGCATCACTGGAACCTCACAATCAGATTGTTTAATGTAATATTGTTGCATATTGACCTCCGACCCGGCCAAGCTGTCAAAAGAAGAAATGCACCAGTGTAAAAAACAGGTGCATCCTGTCGAAAATATCAGGGGGCTAACTTGACTGTCGAGGGGTTGAATTGAGTGCAAACTGTGACACTTGCAGGAAGTAGGTGGATGTCAAATTATTATATAACCCCGGCGACAGAAAGTTCAGGTCAGTTGGAGAGAAGATGATGGAATGAGAACCATGTCCCAGCAGAGGCTAGGCCTCCAGGCCCCCGGTTAAGCAATTCAGGAGAATGGAAAAGAAAGGCTGTGATAGTCAGAAGAGTTGGGGAATCAATATGTTGCAGTCTTTGTTCGGTCTCCAACTCCCTCTCACACATAGCCCTTTCAAGAGGTATTTTTTTTCTCAAGAACTGTGTCTTTATTGTGTTGAATATCTCTGCATGCATATGTGTATGTGTGTATGTATAGTTGTTCATGGCCATACAATATCCAGGACATTCGTTAGAGACTGTCTTCCACCTCAGGAGAGGTGCTGTCGGTGTATTCCTCACACTCAGCCGACTGGGCAACATACGATGTTGGTCGGTTAAGTAATCCTATTTACCAACCCCTCCACTTGGGCAGGATATGACACAAGGTCAATTTTTATGCGGAGTTTGACAGGTTTCAATTCAGAGTTTTCCTTCTCCTATACTAGTTGCCTCACCAAGGCTGAAGAACCTAGTCTGCCCAAATATTTACCCATAGGTGGAGGGAGAATAATTGGATTCATACCTTTCCCAAGGGTATTAGTGCTATGTGAAATGCTATCAGTCTCGTCAAGCATTTGAACTCGTGACGGCGTGTCTATTTCCTACGACGATAACCATTACACCACGGGCACCTCGGTTAAATAATGATACTGATTGTGTAGAAATTTACATTATTAACTTAATTACACTTAATGTTATATCCTTTAGCATAATCAGCTCTCTTGGATTGGGCAGTAGAAGACACCGACTGTACCTCTTCTGAACTGTTACCTCACCTCACCAATGATTGTCCTGGTATAACACAAAACTCTATCGGATGGTGAGCCTCCAATCCTAGTTGTAACTTGGTATACTTAATCTATCACCCCGTGACCGATTTTGCTGCGATTACCATTGAAAGTGTCACCCACCCTAGGCGGATGTTGGGGTGAGGTGTTTTATAAACAAGAAGATACGTCTACATATTTACGATTTCATTATTCGGTTCTTTTTTCTCTTCAGCAACCTGGGGTGCGATCAGACAAACATTTACGGATAACGAAAGAGACATATACAGGTAAAGTCACAAAATATACTCTGTCAGATCAGCAGGTTGACTGATATAGATATTAGATGGATTTTAACAAGAAGACTTCATAATCTAATAATTAATTTAAATATATTGAGAAAA
The DNA here is from genome assembly GCA_963585895.1 of Sepioteuthis lessoniana. Lineage (NCBI taxonomy): Eukaryota > Metazoa > Mollusca > Cephalopoda > Myopsida > Loliginidae > Sepioteuthis > Sepioteuthis lessoniana. The sequence continues at coordinate 43,966,420 of OY757914.1, forward strand.
AGAAAGTGAGAAAGAGAGATGGGGAGAAAAAGAGAGAGAGGGAAAGAGAGAGAGAGAGGGGGAAAGAGAGAGAACGTGAGTGTGTGTGTGGGGGGCTTCATGATTCTTGAAAGAAAGCAGCCCTTTTGAGATCTTTGCTGTAGACTTTATTCATTTCCTTTTTTTTACGAATATTGCTGAAAAATAGTAAACACATTGATCTATTTAACCAGACATAGTGATATCTTTCCATGGACGATGAAGTAAAAGATTTTTCGTATGGAGACATATTACGAATTTGAGTCTTTCAAGATTTTTCAAGAAAGATAAAAAAAATGAAGTTCAATTTCAATATATTTTGAAACAAGAGGCAGATCTACAAGTTGGTCAAGAACTTTGAAGCTCGTGGCACCTATGAAGATTGGAGAGCAGCGTGTTTCTCGCCATTGGGCTTTCGATAACAATCTTAACGCCAAAGAATATCCCCGAGGTTCAAGAGTTAGTCGGTCAAAGTCTCTCCAGATCTTAGGAACGAGGAGCCAAGAACTTTAAATACCTGTATCTGTGGTCCGTTCTAATTAAGGAACTCAAACCTTATCCCTACCGGATCCAGATCCCGTACCAAGAGACTTAAGCTAATATGGAGAAAAGTGTATTCATATACCGGCGGTTTCTGTAAAACATTAACGATGACGAAGAATTTTTAATGATGTCTAGTTTTAGTCCTCTTCCCTTTGAATGGCTGTGTTAACTCTTTGAACTGGATATATATATATATATATATATATATATATGTGTGTGTGTGTGTGTGTGTGTGTGTGGGTGGGTGTGGGTCTGTGTGTGAAGAGAGTCTCCAAGCGCGCTATTATGTTATGTTCATTTACGGATTAATACCATTGTCAAAGGTTTGGAGCCTATTATCTCCCACCCAGCTCTAGTTTACATAGTACCACTCCTGTCATTTTACACGGAGGGCTTTGGCATAAAATATCCCATGAGTATTTATATACCATTAAAATGAAGACTAAACTAAATCATGTATTAAATGACCGAAAGGGATATTTTAGTTTTTTTCTTCTTTTTTTTTCTCATTTTTAATTGTTCTTTAGTAAATTCGACCATCGACAAAAGAAAATTTTTTTGGAATATCATTTTTTACAAAAGACAGTTTTTTGAATTTTAAGAATATTTGACATGTCGCAAAAGAAACCATTAAAAAGAAAGCAATAAAACCGTGTTTCTGAAATATATAACTAATTTCAATATTTATCTTGAAAAAAACGTTATACACGATATCACAATTTTCTTTAAAAAGGATTATTAAAAAATCTACATTGATTGCAGTAATTTACAATCGACTCTTAAACCCATCATGAATATCTTATTGGTTGGGGGTTAAAAGTCGGTCAAGAATTTAAACTATCAACACTAAAAGAGGTATATCAGTAAAGAGAGACAATAAATATTGATCTTCCTTTGGATTTTGCAGGATATTTTGGGAACGTCGTGGTTATATGTTAATCCTATAATTAAAAGCAGCCTCTTTCTATCCCCGTTCTTTCAACTGATTAGTTGTGTCTTTTTATCCTTTTTATCTTTTTTCGTTGAAGACAAGAGAGTCTTTGTCTTCAACCTTCACATAAGTATTAAAATGTTAAACCTCTTGGTTAAAGGACCGAAGAAATATCAGACTTTTTACCGTTTTTGAATCCTTTTCATATATTACTTGTTCATATGTGTGCATTTTAACAATTGGGAAATGTTTGCATATTCTTGTTAATACTTCTTGTATGTATATCATGTTTGTATTAAATTTTCTTATTTGTGTAAATGAGCTGATCTTTCATTTTCTTTAGTTTTTCTGTATTACTTATGTTCATATCGGATCTTGGTGAATCAGGACGAGACTAAGTAACCTTCCTCGTACTAAGCATCCCTATATCGGTTATCTAGTCTTGTGGATAGTTTAAATTCTTGCACAAAATTTCCAACCAAATCTCTTTAGAAATCTCGTCTTGATTTCCAAGTGCGCTAATACTGAATAAAACTATCACCTTTTCAGTTTTCTGCCAAGAGCCCAGGATTTTCTAGAATTTTGCTTCCTTTCACTTTCTCGTCCACTCAAAAAACGATTCCTACTATTTGGCAGATTTTATTTTTACACAAAATGCCAGGAATGTGTGATCATTGTAACTTTTCAGAGTATCCCTAAATCGATTCTCCAGATTTACGAGTTCGTAAATTTGATTTTTTATGGAAGACAATTAAAAGGCAACGTGTCAAGTTTCTTCCTATTTACGCAGTCTATGCTATAATCAAATTTGTTGAAATTTTAAGGTGTAATTAAAAATCACCCCTAACAAGTTAGGAGGTGTCCTCGTGGTGTAATGGTTAAAGCGATGGACAGCATAATCGTAGTATACAAGTTAGAACTTCCATCACGCTATCACGTTCACTTTCGGATAAAAACTATTGGGAAATATATGAAACCCCTTATCCTCTCAGCTATGGGTTAGATTGTACCGCTGTTGTTCTTTCAGAAGAATGGCGTTGGCATTTAATAACCTTTAAAAATTGATATGCCATTAAACAAAGAAATGTAACCACATAACACGACTAATTATGACATGATTGAGGTTTCGTTTTGTTTCTTTGTTTAATGGCATATCAACCTTTGTAGGTTATATAATGCCAAAGCTATTCCCCAAGAAGAACAGTAGTGGTACTACTTAACCTATATCTGGGAGGATAAGGGGTACGTGCCTTTCCCAAGGGTATTTGCCTGAAAGTGAACGTAACAGCGCGACTGGAGTAACATGATTAAGGTTTGCGTTATTTGATTATTGGCATATCAAACACATATGGGTTTATTTAAGCAGAAATATTGTACAAATAGTTTATTTCACTGTTATAAGTGTTCATGTATTTCTATCAAATACAACACCCAACCAAGCCGAAACACTACTGCATAGTTTGGAACGAGCCGCCGCAGTCATTGGCCTCCATGTCAATGCACACAAAATGGAATATATGTGCTATAATCAAACAGGTGACATCCTCACACTTGACGGAACCCCTCTGAAACTAGTACAGAAATTCACCTACCTAGGATGCAACGTCTCATCAACCGAAAAGGACATCGACACGCAGCTAACGAAGGCATGGACAGCTATCGATAGGCTATCGATTTTATGGAAATCAGACATGACCGATAAAATGAAACGCAGTTTCTTCCAGGAAGCGGTCGTATCGATACTGCTGTATGGGTGCACTACTCGGACGCTAACTAAACGGCTGGAGAAGAAACTAGACGGCAATTACACAAGAATGCTGCGAGTAATATTGAACAAGTCCTGGCGGCAATACCCCACAAGACACCAACTATACTGCCACCTGCCTCCCATCACCAAAACTATCAAAGCTAGACGAATCAGACATGCAGGACACTGCTGGAGAAGCAAGCACGAGCTCATAAGTGATGTACTTCTATGGACCCCCACATATGGCCGGGCAAAAGCAGGACGACCAGCTCGATCATACATTCAGCGACTATGCGAGGATACGGGATGTAGCCCTGAAGACCTGACAGAGGCGATGAACGATAGGGAGAAGTGGCGAAAGAGGGTCAGGGATATCCGTGCTCGCGGCACAACATGATGATGATGATGATGATGATAATGATAGAGTTCTGGATCTCACGCTAAACTGAATCTGGTGGTGAAATTCCAGTTCCGAAGCTCTGGGGAGTATGAAATATCCATTCATTACAATTACTCACAGATTTAATCTGACTCAGAGTGGTAGTACCAGTTGGGATTCATCTTTGGGTCAAATAGATCTGTTAGTATTGGAGGTGTCCGTGGTGTAATTGTTATCTTCGTAGGAAATGGACACGGCGATACGAGTTAAAATCCTGGATGAGACTAATTGCATTTCACATAGCACTTATACCCTTGGGAAAGGTATGAATCCAATTATTCTCACTCCAGCTATGGGTAAATAGTAGGGCAGACTGATTTCTTCAGCCTTGGTAAGGTAACTAGTCTAGGAGAAGGAAAACTCTGAATTCAAACCTGTTAAACTCCGTTTAAAAATTGACCTTGTGTCATATCCTGTCCGAGCGGAGGGGTTGGTAAATATGGTATTGGATAGGGATATGTGAAATCAAATAAATGTGTGCGCATAAGTTGCGTTGGGAGTACTTGAAACTATATAATCATGTAAACAACTGATTATTATTAAACAGAAATAGTAATATTGAAATTGCCTGGCATATAAAGAAGAGTGATAAAAATAAGAAGAAGAATAAAAGATTACAGTTACCGGTAGTAAGCGTAGAAATTAGGACCATTGGCCAAATGGATTTGGCATAGAAAATGTGCCACACTTATAATGAAACGCAGACAACGACAAATGACGAAAAGGAATAGAACCACCTAATCAAGATAAAATCAGAACGCACAGAGTAATTGAAACCTACAAATACTTGGTAATATTGTAAGCAGACACCATCAAACTTGTGGAGAAAACTTTTTTTTAAAAAAAAGATGAATAAAGAATACTTCAGGAGAACGAGAAAACTACTCGAAACCAAAGTACATTGCAGAAATCATATCAAAGGGTTAATTACTTGGGCTGTCCACCTCGTAAGATACATGGAACCATTCTTAAAGTAAACGAGAGAAGAGCTTCAACAAATGAATCAGAGAACAAGAAAACTCATTACGATGCATAAAGGCTTTACGTCCCAGAGATGACGATACAACGACTAGAAGACAACATAAAAAAATCCACAGGAAACAATACAAACAACACAAGCATCAACCGAACAAAAATAACAAGATAACAAAAATTGGAAGAAAAATAACTCTATGGACATTTCAAGCAATGAACAAGCGAAATCTCACAGGAGAATACTTGGGCATGGCTGAAAAAGGGAAACCTTAAGATAGAAACTGAATCTCTTCTGATAGCAGTACAGAACAACGTCAAAAGGACTATGTCAAAGCAAGAATAGACAAGATTCAACTAAATAGAAGACACAGGTTATGTGTTGACAGAGACAAAACGATCAATCACACAATAAATGAAAGCTGTAATTTAGCGCTAAGAGAGTATAAGATTAGACATGACTGGGTGGGCGAGGTGATACACTGGGAATTGTGCAAGAAGTTTAGATTTGATCATACAAACAAATGGTATATACACAACACAGAATCCATCCAGGAAAATGAGACGCATAAGATTATTTAAAATTTTGAAATAAAAAATTATCATCTAATCTCTGCCTGGTGACCAGACCTTGTGATAACCAACAACAAAAATGACAATAAGCAGAATATTACATTTTGCCGTTCTGGCTGACCACAGGGTAAAACTGAAAGAAAGTGAAAAGAGAGATCAGTATCTAGACCTTGCTAGAGAACTGAAAAAAACTATGGAACATGAAAGTGAAAGTGACACAAATTGTTAGTGGCACGTTTGCTACAGTCACCAAAGGATTGGTAAAGGGACTGGCGGAATTGGACATAAAAGGACGAGTGGACACCATCCAAACTACACCATTTTTGAGATCGACTAGAATACTAAAATGTGTCTTGGAGACTTGAAGATAATTACCGTCTCTCGGACTTCAGTGGAAAACTATGAGTTTACGCTGGTATAAAAAAAAAATCTCAAATGAGTAAGTAATAATAATTAGAGCAATCTATTTTTCTTCCTAATGTCAATTTTTTTAATTCGATTTTTCATTGCAAATCACTCAGATCGACACTTTTACGATAATGAGGAAACAAGAATAAGGACTAAGATCACAGTGAGATTTGAACTCACATTTTCCACATGGATGGATTTACCTAGGGTCCATCTGTTGAAATATTCCAACTAAGAGTATATATGCTATCTGAGAAGGCCACATAACGCCTATTAAATTACTCAATGCATTTATCTCCGATTGTTCTCTGTCAAATAATTTATTATTGTTTTAGACACATTATTAAAATCTTTTTAATGATTATTTTTACATGAATGTCTGCCAATTTCTATTATTGATACTTTTATGCAGCTATTTTCTTTCATCTTCCTAATTTCAATTAAAAAAACGAGAAAAATTTGAAGATGAATGAATACTTGTCATGCTCAGTCGGCTGGGGCTGAAGAATATACAGACTGTACCTCTGCAGAGGGGTAAGAACCATCAAAACGAGGATCCTGGATATTACACTAAACAATCTAATAGTGAGATTCCAGTAATGCTGGAGCTTTGGGGAATGTGAAGTGCCCGTTCATTGCCATCGCTCCCAGGTCCATTCTGGCCCGGAATGGTAACACCTGATAGGGTCCTATCTATAGGTCTAATAGAACTAAAATTCGTTCTTGTATTAAACAGAACTGCTTGAAATAGAACTGTTTTGACATGTAAACTGCGTACTTATGCTAAACTGAATTGTTTGAAATCAAACTGTTTTTGTATGCTAAAATGAATTATTTGAAATAGAACTATTTTGACATGTAAACAAAAACTATACTTATACTCAAATGAATTGTTTGAATTAGAACTGTTTAACTAAACTGAATAACTTGAAATAAAAATGATTTTTACAATTAAACTGTACTTATGCAAAACTGAATTGTTTAAAATAGAACTGTTTATTTGTATTAAAATGGATTTGGCATAAAATAACTTACAAAGGTTGATGTGCCAAAAATACACAAACAAACAAACAAAAAAAACGAGTACCTTTGCATGGGGGTGTCCTCGTGGTGTAATGGTTAAAGCGATGAACTGCGGAATCGTAGTACGCGAGTTCGTACTCCAGTCGCGCTATTACGTTCACTTTCGGGCAAATACCCTTGGGAAAGGTATGAACCCCCTTATTCTCCCTCCAGCTATGGGTAAATAGTAGGACGGACTAGGTTCTTCAGCCTTGGTGAGGCAACTAGTCTAGGAGAAGGAAAACTCTGAATTAAAACCTGTTAAACTCCGCTTAAAAATTGACCTTGTGTCATATCCTGCCCGAGCGGAGGGGTTGGTAAATAGTACCTTTCAGAATTGTTAATAGCATCTATTAATCAAAAGATCTCGTTTCATAACTCAAACACTAAATCTAAGCTAACCTAAAGCGTAACTTAAAGGTAACACAATTGAAACATAAAAATAAGCTGAACAACGGATGTTCAGACATGACTTTCTTTCATTTCAAACTAGCTTAGATTTGTAAATGTTTCAGTTAGGAAGCCAGTTAGAATATTGAGAGCGACTTAAATTGACGTTGCTTGCAAGAAAAATTGTTTATGATATATACTTTCGGTTGGGTTACTTAAAGTTTTATGATACCTAATGTCCTGAGAGAGGCAATATATTTCATGTTGCCACCAGAAAAAGGCTTTGATATGAAATACAGCTAGGTTGAATTTCGTGAAGGCTTCAGATTGGAAGCCAGTCAAAAAGTACTGTTTGGTTTGCTTTGGTTTTATAACATATAAACAATTGTAGGTCATTTAAGCCCAATCCATTTTATGCATATAAGCAGTTGGGTATTAAACAATTTAAATTAGCATAAGTACAGAGTGTCGTTTTCTTTGACCCATAGATAGGACCCTATCAGGTGTTAACACTCCGGTTCATAGTTGACTTGAAAGCGGTATCAATCAAGGTGTACTCTGCATTCCCCAAAGGTCCTACATTACTGGAGCGTCACTATGAGACTGTTTAGTGTCATAGCAGGACAATCGTTGGAGGATTCTTACCCCTATGAAGAGATACAGTTGCTGTGTTCTGCAGCCACATCTAACTGGATCCTTAAAAATACTAATAGAACGTTTATTTCATGTCGCATGCAAATATATATTTGTTTATTTGGAAACAGGCTTTAAGGTTGCATTTCGTGGAAGATTCTGATATGATTTCAATAAAAAAATATTGTAAGTATGTTGTTTTCATATTGTTTACTCAATTCTTTTTGTTATGAAAGAGACTTTCGGTTGGATTTGGTGAAGGCTTCTGATATGAAATCAATTAAGATATTTAAAGTGTGTTCATTTCGTATTGCTTAAACAAAAATATCTGTTTTATTATGAAACAGGGATTATGGTGGATTTCAAGAAGGTTTTTTAGTGGGAAACAAATTAAAATATTGATAGGGCGTTGATTTAATGTGGCTTGCACATAAAAATGTTTTATTATTAAAACCGCTTTAAGTTGTTTTCGGCAAATATGAATATAAAGAAGCTGTTGAAAAGAAATGTGAGCCGTAAAGCAAACACTCACCTTAAAAAGATACAATTCAAGCAACAAAAACTCGTTTTTTATGACTGTTTTATTACCATCATCCTTTGTAGACAACGTTGATCAGTTGACCGTCAGGGACACATAAAGAAAACGTTGATAATAAAACAAAAGGCAAAATAAATAAACAAACGAAAAAAGAAATGTAAATAAAAAATACGAGGCCCCAGGTAGGTTTTTTTCAGGCCTTGAGAATAAAAAGATTTCTTTCTTGTTTTCTTATGTTTATTTTTAAATTTTTAATCAGACTAATGTCAGGATTTTTTATGGTCTTTATTTAACTTCAATGTGTTTCTTTTTCTTAAAAATCTATTTTCCACTTTAAAAAAAGAAGAAGAAACAACTTTTGTCGTATAATGGACTCTCGTCGATTTCGACGTATGAGACGTATCCGATGCTCGTATGTCGAATGAGATTTCAAACCATCCACAGATTTGCATACGAGTCCGTAGATAATACACACAGGAGAGTTAGTAGATGAAGGAGCTGACATGACTGATCGAGTATTCTCTTTCTTCCTCAATACTGTGAGATGCTGGAGACTGTTTTTTTTTTTTTCAAATTCTTTTGTAACTTTGTGGCTGGTTGCTTTCTAAACCCAGGAAATGTAAGTAACTTGTATACTGAGAATTATATGGTTGTTGTTTGGCTTGATTCTGAACCTAAGATGCGGTCTTCGAACATTTCTGTTTCTAATATATATATATATATATATATATATATGTGTGTGTGTGTGTGTGTGTGTGTGTGTGTGTGTGTGAATCAATTACGGAATTGTTATTTGAAAAAAGAACAATACATATTTTCAAAAAGTTTTTCTCGAAATTTTAATTTGTTTGAAATTGGCTTACAGAAAAAATATTTTAATCTTGAAAAAAAAAAAAAAAGAAGGATTTTGACGCTATACACAATGGCCGCAAATCAAATACAGTGCACCAGATTTGAACAGAGGTCTTTCATTACTGTTTTGGTGGCTGAGAAGTGTAAACTATTCGAAATTCCAAAAGAAGCCTGTTTTTTTTTTTAAACATGATTTTAAATGAGTTAAAACTAAGTTTGCCACTACAAGTCAGGAAAGAAAAAAAATTCTCTGAATCTCGGGTAAAAAAAAAATTCCTGGAGCAGTGGTCAGTTAAAAAGGTAATTCTGACAGCTTTCTGGTATAAGAAAAAAATCTACCACTTAAGTGTTTCCGATAGCAGATATTATACAATTGTCAGTTGAAGACACTTGGATACAGAAAAATAGTTTACATTAAATCAATGGATATGCTACATTACGAGGTAATCTCTAATCGTTTCTTTTGTAGCATATAAACTCTTTAAAAAAAGCTTTTCTTATCGACTTTTTTTTGCCGGACGATGGCTTAAACTTGAAACTAGTTGAGAAAATTTAAAAAACAACAACAAAAGTATTCCTGTTCGTTTCATCACATTTGTTCCCCTCTCTCTCTCTCTCTCTCTCTCTCTCTCTCTCTCTCTCTCTCTTTCTTTCTTTATATATATACATATATATATTGAGATGTTAAGTTTTGTCCTTTTGACCCGGCCAAAAATGCCATTCAAGGTGATGCACCGGAAGGAAGTGAGACATTCTAATGGCAGTTATGAGAGGAAATCGTGTGGGCGGAAATTGGCTAATGAAATGGGACGAGCAAAAAAAATTTCCCATGGTACACTACAGAGTGATGCACCAGAAGAGAGTGACCTCTGAACTGCATGAGAGTTATTTCTGCTTGATGACGATTAAACATTCGATTTCAAAGATCGAGTGGGTGTCGAACGATTATTTAACTCAGTTAAATTCGACGAGCCAGTTGAATTGAGTTCCGGTTCCAGTTGCGTTCGACGCCCAGGGGGCCAGTGGAGTTGCCAGTAGAGTTCCAGACAGTTGGAGATGAGATGTGGTAGGGAAAGCCACACCCGATCGAGGGGGCCCTCGGGAACCCCGATGGAGTTTAGGGTCCAGAGAAGATGCTGATAAGATGCAGTAAAGAAAGCCAGCATCCAGCAGAGTGGGCCCTAGGCCTCCAGTTAAGCAGCCCTAGAGAACAAGAAAGACACAACGTGATGGTCATAACAGTGGGGTCAAGATATTACAGTTTATGTTCGGTCTCCAGCTCCCTCTCACAGTAAAACCCCACACAACCCTTTCGAACCCTTGCAATAAAGTGAGAGGTAAATATTTTATAAAGAAGTCTTCCTGCGTCTGTTGTTCATTGCGTCGGTATGTATCCAGCATATATATATATTTCTGCATGAATCAGCAGATGGCAATACAACAGAGAGAGAGAGAGGGGGACTAAAGTTTTCCTGGCAATGTTTTGATTGAAAGCTTCGTAGGAGACTTCAGCTATTTTATTTGGTTCAAAAAACCTGACTTATGCAAATATTGAATACTTTTAACATATTTGATTGCTCTGTGATTAATTCGGTTGTATTTTCTTTATTGATTTTCTTTTAATTTCTCTTACAAAGAGACTAACAGAAGATTAAACATTTTTTATTGGTATTTTTGAATTTTCCAACCAATTAGCGTCTTTATTAAGGACCGACTTTTCCTCGTGTTTGCATATTTGATTTGCCTCGCAAAATTTGGTGGATTAAAAATCTAAATAATCTAAGTATCCTTTTCGTCATAGAAGATTAAATACGTTTTTAACCAATAAAAATAATAGACAGATTGTTCAATTTTGGATTTAATTTGGAGCCTGTCTAAATTTTATAATTAAAGCGATGAAATATGCTACCTGCTGTATTCAATCGGGATTCGTATCTCTTCTTCATTGAGTGAATCTGTTTTACTTTCCTGCATTGAATTCCTACAGAAACTATTCAACTTCAACATCGTTAAACTATCTACGCCAGCAAGAATATATCTTTCTAGTTTACTTTGCGATAGAACTGCATTTATTGATATGATGTTCCTGTCTTCTGTTCATAACCGCCTCGCATTTCACATATATATCAGCGTATAGATATACTTTCTCCCTACACAGTGATATAAAAAGGCCTTTTGCACACGCTCGTGTATAAAATATATAATCTTGTTTTAAAACAATGCAGACAGCTATGAATTATATTCTTGTAGATATCATGCTGGGACGTAATAACGCTTTTAACAAATATTACCTTTTCTTATCAAGAATAGAGACAGTAATTATATATATATATATATATATATATATATATATATACGTGGGACATTCAATAAATTTCCAGGCTTTTTTGTAAAAGCATCTAAAATTGTCATAGACTCTGGAAAATTCAGTATGTTATTGCTATACATCTTATCAGATGGCTGACAAATCTTTATGATTTCAGGTTCAAAGGAACAGCTACAGCAGCAATTAGAATACACCCTACTAAAGCCAGATTGTCACAGCTGGTGAATTTCAAAAATGCAATCTGGACGTTAGGACACTTTAGAAGAACGATATGCAATAAAATTCTGTTTTAAACTTAGAAAAAAATGTCACAGAAATGTATGGAATGCTTCAGACTGATTTTGCAGCATCTTGCATGAATCGAGCATCAGTTTTTGAGTGGCATAAGAGATTCACGGAAGGCAGGGAGTCTGTGAGGGATGATGAGAGGTGTGGGAGGAGTAAGGAAGTTAGAACACCTGAGTTGATTGGCCAAAAGGTTAGGGATAGAGTTAGGGTTAGTATGTTGAGGTTTTAAGGGAGTTTAGGAAGAGATTCCGTCGGAAGAGGCCAGCAATCTTCAAATCGGGTCAGTGGCATTTCCACCAGAACAATGCACCAGTCCACAACTCCATCCTTGTCACAGACTATTTGACCAAGATGGGCATCAAGACAGTTCCTAACCCTCTCTAGAGTCCACAGCTTGCTCCCTGTGACTTTTAGTTATTCCCTAAGCTCACAGGCTGTCGTTATGAGACAATTGAGGAGATGAAAGAGGCTGTGGCGAAGGTCATTGACGAGCTCACACAAGAGGACTCCCATGGGGCCTTCCAGAAGTTGTTGGAACGGTACAGCAAATGCATTGCATCCGGAGAATATTACTTCGAATGGGACAAGAGTTTTTGTGTGTACTATCAATAAAAGTGTCCATACGAAAAAAGTCTGGAAACTTATTGTATGCACCTCGCATATATCAGAGTCACCCAAAAGTTCATTAGAGGACCAAAATATTCTTATGGGATGTGACCAAAAGTTCTTTATTTTCAACATAGTACTCTTTTTCAGTCTAAACAATTCTTCCATCTTCCTGGTGGTGTAATGATTACAGCGCTGGACTGCGCAATCGTAGTAAGCGAGTTCGAACTTCAGACACGCTATTATGTTCACTTTCGGACAAATACCCTTGGGAAAGGCGTGAACGCCCTTACCCTCGCAGCTATTGGTTAAATAGTACCCCTACTGTCCTTCTAAATGGATGGATTGCCCATTAAATATGTCATTAAAACTACCAAACCAGACAAACAAACTTCTTCGGTCGGTGTTGCAGTTTTTTGTGCCATTGGTAAAAAGTTGTCAAGAGCAGGGATGACATAATAATATAAACATTTCAACCTATTAGCCTTTCAGCTCACACATACATACACACACACACACACACACATATATATATATATATATATTATGAGAAATTTAATACCTTTTTTTTATTCTAAGCGAGCAACTGTTCGAATACAACACCAAAAGCTACCATTTCCTTACTCATAAGTAAATGCTTTCGATGGAAGTTCAAAATTTTGACCCAACCTGTTCTAAATTTCTTTCTGATTACTTATCCAGATGTCAGCCATTAATCATGGGATGTCGGTTTTTCCTTCAGTCTTAATCCATCAAAGATTGGAGCGATACATCAAAGTTTCAAGTTTACTAACTTTGGATATTTTTATTATCTTTATTCATTTTGTAAGAGGAGGGATTGAATCTCATCGAGAGCTTGCTCTTCGTGATTGTCCCTGCTAGGCACTATTTCTCATCTGTAGAGAAATGTTGACTCAAGTGATTTGTTGTAAAAATGAATCTGGGAAAAAGATTATGAAGCAAAGAAAGAAGTATGATAAAAATGAAAATCGAAAGAAAGAGTTGGAATTAAAAGGAATATTAAATGACTGCAAATTGTAAAGACGAAGAACGACGAGAACAAGAAGTTGAAGAAAGTAATATTAGTTGTCATAAAAATTAATAAACGACGTGTGATTGTGATTGTGATAGTGAAGAAGAAGAAGAAGAAGAAGAAGAAGAAGAAGAAGAAGAAGAAGAAGGAGGAGGAGGAGGAGGTTAAATTAGTCATCATAAACTTATCAAACAAGGTGATATTGGGAAGAAGAAGAAGAAGAAGAAGAAGAAGAAGAAGAAGAAGAACAACAACAACAACAACAACAACAACAACAACAACAATACTGTATTTGTAGTCGTAATAACAAACAATAAACAGCGTGAGATTGTAGAGAAGAAGAAGAAGAAGAAGAAGAAGAACAACAACAACAACAACAACAACAACAACAACAACAACAACACTGTATTTGTAGTCGTAATAACAAACAATAAACAGCGTGAGATTGTAGAGAAGAAGAAGAAGAAGAAGAAGAAGAAGAAGAAGAAGAAGAAGAAGAAGAAGAAGAAGAAGAAGAAGAAGAAGAATAGCAACAACAACAACAACAAAACCAAGAACTACAAGAAGATAATTACCGTGAAAGATTTGATTGCAAAGAATTAATTCTCAGAGGTCCGTTTTCTTATAAATATTTGTCATGCTCCCTCTTTTTCTTTCGAACTTTCCATAGAACCCGCATTTTCGTCTACTCTCATTTCTTCTGTTCTTATCTTCATTATCTTTCCTTTCTTTCAATTTCTTTCACCCTCACCATTTTTCAAGAATCATTTACATCTTCATTGAAATTTTTACCCCGAGCAGCATTTCATCCTTTTTTTTTTTTGTACAATTTCACCTCATTCTTTCCAATTATTCTCTCTCTCTCTCTCTCTCTCTCTCTCTCTCTCTCTCTCTCTCTTTCTCTTTCTCTTCCACCCCCTCCTCCAGCTAAGTTTTCTTATCCTTTCGTTTTCTTCCCATACGACATAAATATCACTTCTCGCAGATAAAGGCTGACCATTTAACAAAACAATTCTCTTGCTGATCGTTTGAGATTACATTCACTCGGATCTATTACAATACACGGATGTTTGAGCAGGCCTTCATATTAACTGCTACCTGCAATTGTATTTTTTCTCTCCAAAGAAAGAGCTGAGAGAATGGCAAATGCTATTATAAATGACCGTTTCTAATGTTCTGGAAGTACTGGGTAACATCCAACTCGAATTTTAAAACCCGGCTCGCATTTCCAAGGGAAACGAGCGACGATTTTCTAAATTGCCTTCCAAGTAGCTAAGACGCAAAATCGGACTTTGCATCTGTCAAATTAAACCAAAGACAGAGTCTCAGTGTACCATTGCATGGAAACACGATCCAATTCCATCTCTATTCGATGAAGCGAGGGTGTGTACAGATAGTTTATTATTTAAATAAAACAGACAACATATTGGAAAGGGCATACACTAAAGGGCCTCAAGCATAAACTTTGGATGGGATATTGCAAATCATAACGAATGTATAAGGCCTGAAGAAAGTATTGTTCACTGGAATAAGAACAAGAGAACTCAAGAAAAAGAAGGTACTATTTTGTTTCTTGTAAAATGCACCAAGAATAAACTAGGCTCCTCCTATAGTGCAACCATTGGCGAGTTCACCTGGTGGGACATTCGTAGTGAGTTTGCTTCTCATTGGATGACCCATATGTCTGACCTTGGATTCAGTGCTGCTTATACTCCCAGCTGCGTACTTGCTGCCGCTTGGTGCTACTCTCCATGCTTTCTATATTGAGTCCTTGTTATCTGAGGAAATTTAATGCCTCTCAAGCTCCAGGGGAAAAAATAACATATAAGCTGCTGCCAGAAAATTCACAGAGTAAAATCATAACTCAAAAGGTGAAATAGACATGTCACAAGAAAAGAGCAAATGTAGGCTATGCAGAATGACGTTTGGTTGGGTTTTATTGCACATCATCATCATCATGTCACGTCACCAGCACAGATCTCCCTGACCTTCTCTCGCCACTCTTCTCCATCGTCCATCGCTCCCGTTGGGTATTCAATGCTACATCCTGTATCGGCACAGAGCTGGTCATCCTGCATTTGCTCGTCCATGAGATGGGGTTCACTGGAGTATGTCGCTTATGAGTTCGCCCTTACTTCTCCAGCAGTGTCCCATATATGTGGTTCGTCTAATTTTGATAGTTTTCGTGATGAGTAGTAGGTGGCCGTGCAGCTGCTGCTTTGTCGGGTGCTGCCTCCAGAATGCGTTCAATATTGCTCGCAGTATTCTTGTGTAATTGCCGTCAAGATTTTTTCTCCATATGCTTAGTTAGTGTACATGTAGTGCATCCATATAACAGTATACGCTACTTGGAAAAAACTGCGCTTTATTTTATCAGTCATATGACCAATAGCCTATCATTAGCTGCCCATGTCTTTGCTAGTCACGAGTTGATTTCTGTCTCGGTTGATGAGTCACTGCTTTCTTGATTGGTGAACTTGTCCACTAGTTTCAGAGAACTACCATTTAGAGTGGAGATGTTGCCTCTTTGATAAAGCACATGTCTTCCGTCTTGTCTGCGTTGAAATGGAGGCCTATGCCAGCAGTTGCTCGATTCAGACTATGTAGCAGGGTTTCGGCATATCAACAATTGTTTGTTATTTACTACCAAATCCTGTTTTTATATATATATATATATATATATATATATATATATATATAAATTAAATATATGATTTGTAAACTCATTTATTCTTTATTCATTATTCTTTGCATGCAGTTAAATGGTTTCAAGTATTTCAACCTAATATGAGGAGGTTGACCTCGGGGTACTATTTATCAACACCTCCGCTGGGGCAGGATATGACACAAGGTCAATTTTTAAGCGGAGTTTAACAGGTTTGGATTCAGAGTTTTTCCTTCTCCTAGACTAGTTGCCTCACCAAGAACCTGAAGAACCTAGTCCGTCCTACTATTTACCCATACCTGGAGGGAGAATAAGGGGGTTCAGACCTTTCCCAAGGGTATTTGGCCGAAAGTGAACGTAATAGCGCGACTGGAGTACGAACTCGCGTACTACGATTCCGCAGTTCATCGCTTTAACCATTACACCACGGTGTTACGTTTAAAGCGGAATCGTAATAAGCGAGTTCGAACGCCAGTTGCGTTATTACGTTCACTTTCGGACAAACACCCTTGGGAAAGGTATGAAACCCTCTATCCTTCCAGCTATGGGTTAAATAGCATCACTGCTTTTTTTCTAGAAGGATTGATTTGGCATTAAATGATCCACAAAGTTTGATATGCCATTAAACAAACAACCCTAACACGAATATTTCCTTTTATTTGCACACTGTTAAATGGTTTCAAGTATTATTATGTAACAGTAATTATAGAATATCAGTCATTATTCATTAGCGCACAGTTAAATGAATACAAGTATTGTTACTTGTCACATACGATTCAATTAAACAATTATTGGCTTACGCACAGTTAAATATAAAAAAGAAGTTCTAAATCTAACAATTCAGTTTAGCGTGTCATTTGTTTGCAATTAGTTTAAATCTCAAACTGTTCTATTTTACCTATTAGGGGCTACCTCTTCGAGTGGACCTGAGAACGATTGCAATGAAGAAGTACTCCGCATTTCCCAAAGCTCCAGCATTACTGCTGCTTTACCATCAGATAGTTTAGTGCTATATCCAAGACACTCGTTACGTGGGGGGGGGGTCTTACCTCTCTGTAGAGACGCAGTCGTTGTATTAAACAGCCCTGGCTTACTGGGCTGTAGAGGGACATGGCATTAAATCAGATAAGAGTGGCTCACTCAGAAAGTAGTACAAGAGCAGGCGCGACTGGATAGGAAATATAATCCACTCGGAATTGTTTAAGCAAATGAAATTTGACCATACTGACAAGTGATATTTCTACAACCAATGTCTGTTCGGGAAAACAACACTAGGGAAATGTTCAGGTACTTAGCGATAAAAATGAATCACCCAATCGCGGTGAGAAGACCAGACCTACTGGTAATCAAAACAATAAATAACCAATGAGTAAGTTAGTGGAATTCGCCGCAGTTCCAGAGTTAAAATAAAGGAAACCTTAACACTGAATTTTATAGATCGATCTTGTGTGGGATCTGAAAAAAACTGTTTGAACAGGAACAACTTCCAAGAACCTAGAAAAGATAATGGGGAACTAATATGTCTGGATCACAAAACAGCTGAGTTCTTCACAAATACTTTCAAAGATGCTACAATTGAAGTAAACCACCAGTTACAAATGGTGGCAAAAACGAAACTGAAAGGAGGGTTGTTTGAATGGTTAGTTGCTGTTTTTTATGGCATATCAACCCTTGTGGGTTACAAAAGGCCAAATCCTGCTTATATATATATATATATATACCCAACCCCTCCTCTCGGGCAGGATATGACACAAGGTCAATTTTTAAGTGGAGTTTAACGGGTTTGAATTTAGAGTTTTCCTTCTCCTAGACTAGTTGCCTCATCTAGGCTGAAGAACCTAGTCTGTCCTAATATTTACCCATAGCTGGAGGGATGATAATTGGATTCATACCTTTCCCAAGGTATATATATATATATATATATATATATATATATATATAATTTCTGAGCCAATAGTTTGTAGGTAACTTTTTTAAACGAGTTATTTGAACTTATTTGTTAGCACATGGTTAATTGGTTACTGTATGGCGATTTACTATTAGTATTTCTATTCATCAAATTTTCTTGCATAATATAAATAATTTGTACATAGATTTATGGCTTCAAATAACAAGAAATGATATCCTTCAGTAAATGATTGGAAACTTCTATTTTGAACCCAAATGGTTTCAACAAATCCGGGTTCGAGTAGGAACGTAAGTAAGGGGAAATGAAGGGACAGTCCACATCCTCGACTGCTCCTGGACTGGAGACTCATCATGATGAGATGTTGTTTAGTGCCATACCGACGACACTCGTCGTGGAGAGGTCTACAAACTTAGCCGATTGGGTGGAAACTTGAAAAAGCTAAATTCTATTAATTGATGAAGATAAGATTGACCAATACAATTAAGATTATTTATTTTTATATCTATAAGAAAAAGTTAAACATTAAATTCTTTTGAATACCGCTATTATCCTAATTACATAATTTGCCATCCTTACATATAGACACGAAATAGACAGAACAAAAAAAAAAAATGAAAAGTGACAATACAGACACGAGGAATATATCACCGACAAATACCATAATCTTTAAATTTGAACTGGAAAAAAAAACTGATAGGATACAGGCGTTTTGTAGCAAAGCCAAATTACGAATATGTAAAATAGTCAGATGCAGAGAAATCCAGAAACACTGATGACTCTCACTTGTTCAGGTACGAAACGTTTAATTACTTCTTGAGTTTAGTTTTTCAACACGAGGAGAGAGAGACACAATTTTTACTATGCTGACTGTTCCAAAATCGCCCACAGTGAACTCCCCAGCTGGACTGCCGGCCCAGAGTCAAATCTCAACTAACTGACCCAACAAACGTGCTGTGCATCCCGTAGCCCCCAGCTGGACTGGCTTCGCCCAGAGTCAAATCTCAACTGACTGACCTCATCCCATCGCTTCCGGGCATGACGCAATTCACACCCCAGTTCATTTCCTATCTGGGGTTTTCATTATGCCATCTGTGACCGGTATATCCTAGGCGCGTGAGCGTGAACTGAACTCAATGTGTCCACCTGCACCTGCACCAAGCCGAATAGTTCAAAGTCCAACCAAACCGAATGATAAAATATAATTAACAAAAATGATTAATAAAAAAAATCATTCCGTAGTTATATAACAGTTTGGTTTAAAAGTGCTACTAAGAGAAATCATCAGGAGGTTGCATGTTCAATCCCAACTACAGGTAAATCAGAAGGAATACTTACTATGACTTAACACTTGTACACAGTCTTGGTTGACGGAATTAAAACGTTAATAAAATTCTATGAGGGTTCCTGAGTTCGACATGACACACCAGAAGAAGGCCGCAGGACGCATCAGTCAAAAATAATAACAATAAAAATGAAGGCAATTGTGTTTAAGTGATAAAAACAAACATAACCCATCTTACATATAGTAACGAACAACTCGGAATACCGTGTAAGCAATGTCTTGAAAAATATACCAGTAAAACTTCCAAAAATTTAGGGAAAAGAAGAGATGAGAAAAAAGCCAATCAACTCAAGGCTATGATACACCACCGGAATTTCTTTTAAAAAACTTTTAATAATTAAAAGAAAACGTAAATAGCCGAATAACCTTTGAACTTTGAGAAAATTATTACTTTCATTGCGAATCATTCTAAGGACGAGGCTTAGAATATACTGACTGTATCCCCTGCAGAGGATTAAGACCATCACTAAAAAGGAGTGTCCTGGATATACCACTGAAGTGTATCTAATTGTGAGGCTCCTGTTCTACAGATTTGGGGATTATGGAGTATCCTGCCATTGCCATTATTTTCATGTTCACTCAAAATTGTAGAAATCTGTTTTCAAATCATTTGTATTTAATAAAAATACTTGATATCATATAACCCTGAGCAAAAAAATAAAAATAAAAAACTTAAACAACACTACAGAAGACGTAAATATAAAAGTACAATTAACCCAATTCTCTCACCACTGATCAAGAAGCAACCCTCTAAGGGTTGACATGCAGTTCAAATCAATCGAGGAATTCAATGCGAAAGGTTTCGTTTTTGTAACTGAAAAATCCCAATCCAAATTACATACCCTAAGCCAATACCCTAGAGTTTCTATCACAAGCAATGACATTTTTTTATTTTCTTTACCAGCAATCAGTAGGATTTATAATTCACTTTCCAATAATTATTGCTCATTTTTCCAAATCAATATTTCTCCAAGAATCAATATTTTCCCAAAAGCCGATAATATCAATTGAACGTAGGACAAAAATATATAACGATTTCATATTGCAGGCAATAAATAACTGACGTCTAATAAATAATAATAAAAATTTCACGTCAGTCGTTTCAGAAAATTAATATGCTTGGTGTTCTTTGTGGGAGGGGGTTTAAGGATTATTTTATATTTTTTAAATTTATTTACCTATCAATATTATTGACCGATAATTTTTTTTTCCTAAATCTAGACACCTTCAAAAATCAATGTTCATGCGAAATTGAATTTTTGGAAATGATTTTCTTTTTTTTAAAATCTTACTCTTTGTATAAAGGAATTATTTTAATAAAAATAAAAAAGAACATTTTTATTATCTGAAAATCAACTCTTTCTTTGAAAATTCCTATAACGTTATTTTATCAGTCGATATTCGTTAAATCTTAAAGAAAAAAAAAACCAGTAGAAATACAGAAATGAAAAATATTAGAGGAAAATTATTAGAACGTTCTTCGCCTTGAAAAATAACAGCTTCCCGCTCAAAGACTCTGGTTTTGACACAGACCTTCTTTATTAGATACATTCACTCATGTGTAATGTGACATGTGCTGGACACAAAAGACTGCCATTTTTAAGTAAGCAAGCGAACATATGCAAGGAAGATTAATTTAAAAATATAATGAGGTAAAAGCCTTCAACAGTCGGTTGAAGGCCAATATACAATTTAGAATAATATAAAAAAATCAATCAGTCTCTCTCTCTCTCTCTCTCTCTCTCTCTCTCTCTCTCTATATATATATATATATATATATATATATATATATATATATATATATATATATAAGGACTCAATCGTGATGTAATGGTTACAGGCCTAAGAAATGAACACGGCAACTCGAGTTCAAATCTTGCAGGAGGCTGCTTGCATTTCAAGTTGCAGCGAAACCCATCAAAAAGGTATGCATCCAACTATTCTCTCTTCAACTACAAGTAAATAATGGGGTAGACTGGGCTCTTTAACCTCGGTATAGCCATTGGCCTTGGAGAAGGAAAGCTGAATACAGACCTGTTACATTTGCTCAGAAACTGAACACACAGAGAGACCTGTACATACACGCTCATAATGAGCACACATACTCTGTGTGTTTCTCTGTGTGTGTGTGTGTGTGTGTGTGTGTGTGTGTGTGTGTGTGTGTGTGTGTGTGTGTGTGTGTGTGTGATAAAAATAAGTGAAAAAAGTGGATAAACCATCTCTGACAAAAGATTCAGTAATATTTCGTTCATTATTGGAAGGAAAACTTCGTCGGAATGAAAATGATTTTTTCTAAAATATTAATTACCTACGTTTCGTTTATAAGGATTTCTTCAGTTAATGATTTGGTAAAAATTTGGAAGATATTTAGGAACGTTACATTTATGGAGTTGTCATGGAAACCTGATTCGAAGATGATCATCATGAGAGATAAAAGAAACTCCCGATAATATCTTCATAGCCGTTTTTAAACTACGAATGAAAGGATTTTAAAATATTATTACTATTGTAGTTTTAAGAGAAATATTGTCGATAATAAATTATTCTTAAATTTTACATCAATATCAGATAATGTTGGAGATCCGTTTCTATTAATTCAACTATTCAAACCTTTAACAAAATAATTGGAACATTGTTTTATTTTTTTAGATTAATTTGCAAAGAAAGTTGATGTTAAGAATTTCTCTCGGTGTTTGTTGATCCAGACATTTTTCAACGATTTCTCGAAGTTTGCAACGTTTATTTTATTTTATTTTGTGTTACTATGCAACATGCGAGCAGTTTTATGATTGGAGTCTATTTCATGTTTATGAGTGTCGAGTGCATTTTCAAACTATAATATATGTTCATATATGCCTTCCTTAAAGTTTCAGCAACATTAACTTTTTTATAATTCTTACAGTTAATTATATAAATATTCATCTTTAAAGTAATTTTGCTATTTGGTTTATCGATTATATCCCTTTTTTGGCGGGTGGGGGTATACTTGTAAAGAGTTGAATTCTGAATTTTAGAAAAGAAAAATGTTAATGTTCAATTCGAGGACAGAATTACGTATCTATGGAAATTGGTATAGTTATGATCATCTCATTTGTTGTTCGTTTTTGTATTGTTTACTTTTCTTTTGTTTTGGTTTATTTTTTAATATCTAATCTATATGTTTTTATTCAGGCATTGAGATGGGATATTCGATGTTGTTGCGATAACTATTGATAACAGAGATTGTTATCTACAGTCGATAGATAATAGCAACTGAATTCAGACGGTATGTTAGTGTTGCAACAAAGTCCTTTGTTGCAGCTTATCGCCGTTTAGACGTAATTGACCGAAAAGATTTACAGAAATTCTCGGCTAGTTCAGAAGCAATACACATTCACCCTCTTCCTCGAATACACACAATCCTTATCAACTTCTATTTCTAACAGGTGCCGTCTTTTATAGCCAACTCGAAAAAGGGGTTCGGGAATCCCCGTGTCTAAAAAAGTTATGTGGTAATTTCTCTTTTTTTTTCTGGATTTTACGCTTCAATCACCAACTGGCCCCAGGCGGGACCACCCGGCACGAACTCCAGGTAGTTATTTGAAAATTGATCCCCTTGTCTCAGAGCGTATTTCCCCCAGGCTATATGTGCTTTGCAGGAATGAATTTACTTTCTGGTGCCTAAGGTGCTCAGTTAGAAAATCCCCATGGGACCTAGCATTTTTGGTATAGCTCTGCATGATTCTCGATTATTGCATGGTTCCCCATTATTAAACGACATTGATTCATATAATGACTTGATGGGAAGTGAGTTAAATCCCTACTTCTGGATTTTACAATCACGCTGTTGGTTGGCCGTCGGGTAAGCGAACATATATGAATTTTAACAAGGTATTTAAATGTATTTTAAGTGTATTTAGATTTTTCATTAAAATATAAGGCGGTGACGAATCTGAGGAGCTCTTAAATATAAAGAGTAGGTCTTTAATTTTCTTCACGTGATCTGAGTAGAAACGTACGTGATACGTTTTGCTGTTGGATTTCCGGTGTATAAGTCGACCTTTTAGACCTAAAAAATCTCTTCAAAACCAGACTTATGCGGTAGGGATGAAATCAAAACCTTTACCATGGGTTGACCCTATGTGTTAAAGGTTTGGATTTTAGACAAACTATATATATATATATATATATATATATATATATATTTAGATCATTGTTGTAACAGTGATCTACGTGGTTAAAAACGCTTTCATAATTTTTTAGCCATTCATTTAATTTCCTTCATAATACCTTTTCTAAGTGGAAATGTTTTTCAGCGTGAATGCATATCAAAAAACATAATCAAATTGGAGATTTCATCGAAAATTGATATATTATCTTAGAGTGCTTAGGACTTCGATCGACAAAATCAGAGAAAATGGCTTTGAGCTGACTAAGAGAAGAAGCAAAAGGTACCCCGCAAAAACAATCACGGACGCCGACTACGCTGATGACTTGGCGTTACTAGCGAATACGCCTAATCAAGCAGAGACACTACTACATAGTCTGGAACGAGCTGCAGCTGGCATTGGCCTACATGTCAATGCAAACAAAACCGAATATATGTGTTACAACCAAACAGGCAACATTGCCACACTAGACGGAGCCTCTCTGAAACTAGTCGACAAATTCACCTACCTAGGAAGCAGCGTCTCATCAACCGAGAAGGACATCGACACACGACTGACGAAGGCATGGACAGCTATCGATAGGCTCTCGATCATATGGAAGTCGGACCTAACAGATAAAATGAAACGCAGCTTCTTCCAGGCAGCGGTTGTGTCGATACTGCTATATGGATGCACCACATGGACGCTTACGAAGCGGCTGGAGAGGAGGCTGGACGGAAATTACACAAGAATGTTGAGAGCAGTATTAAACAAGTCCTGGCGACAACACCCCACGAGACTCCAACTATACGGACACTTGCCCCCCATCACAAAAACTATACAAGTTCGACGAACCAGACACGCAGGACACTGCTGGAGAAGCAAGGACGAGCTCATAAGCGATGTACTCCTGTGGACCCCCACTCATGGATGTGCAAGAGTGGGACGACCAGCACGAACTTACATACAGCAGCTATGTGAGGACACGGGTTGTAATCCTGAAGACCTGCCGGAGGCGATGAATGATAGGGAGAAATGGCGAGAGACGGTCAGGGATATCCGCGCAGGCGGCGCGACATGATGATGATGATGATTCTAAAATTTAACCGGCTCATTGGCCTTGTGGGTAGACCGTTCGCCAATGGTCCGGTAGATCAAGCTTCAATCCCTGGTCATATCATACCAAAGACTTTAAAAATGGTACTTGATACCTCCTTGCTTAACCCTCAGCAATATTATGTACGTATCAAGGGTGAAGTGGAGCAATCCAGGGAAATTTGTAGCACCCTCCCATACACCTCAGTGTAGTAGCTATTGAAAAGGTAGCCTTCTGGTCGTTCTCGACTACGGTCTCCAACTTTACTTATTTTAGAATTATTGCTGCTATAGGAAAACAAAGACCCTTTCCACATGCTTGATTGAATGTGTCGATATTTATCCGTTTGTTTTTATCATCCATGTCACAAAAAGATTTGTTCTAAATTTCTCATTTTTCTCCAGCTTAGTTTGCTGGGGCTGTAGAATTTACCGACTGCTTCACTGCGGAGGGGTAAAAATACCTCCAACGAGGGTCCTGATATATGACAATAAACGATATGATTCTGAGGCTCCAGTCCTGGAGATCTGGAGATCTGGAGAAGTGGAGTATACCTTCAATTCCATCGCTCCAAGGTCAACTCTAATCCAAAATGGTAGTACCTGATAGGGTTCTATCCATGGGTCAAATTGACATGTAAATTTTTTGCAAACAATTTATATTGAATAGCATTGTTAGAAATAGAAATACTGAGTCTTTTAACTGTGTATGAACAAATGACGGATGTCTAATTGGATTGTTAGCGATACATAGTAATACTTGCAGCTATTTAACCGTGTACAAACGAATGAGTAATGCTGAATAGAATTATTAATGTTGCATAGCAATACTTGAAGCCACTAGACTCTCTGTAAATAAAGGATTAATATTGAATAGAATTATTTGAGTTTGATAGCAATAATCGAAACCATTAAACCTTATAGAAACAATGACAATACTAGTTTGTAAAGATATTAGTTCCGACTTATCTAAACATTAAATTACCTAAAATTATTTACCTAGAAATCATATATGCATATCCATTTAAATGTGTACAAATGAATGAGTGATGTTAAATTGTTATCGTTATATAGCAATAATTGAAAATATTGAACGTTGTGCAAACAAATGATTAATCCTAAATAAGTCATTCTTGTTGAAAATACTTGAAACTGTGTGCAAGAAAAAATTAGTTTGGGTTCGTTTAAAAATGTTATAAGCAAAATGTGATTTCTAATCATATAATTAATATAACTATTTTACGGCCTCCTGCAAGGGCATGATGCGACACAATGTCACTTTTAAACGAAGTTGATCAGGTTTGAACTCAAAGTTCTCCTTCTCATAGACTGGTTGCTTAAGTAAGGCTAAATAACCTAGTCTCTCCTACAAATTATCCATTGACGGGGAGAGAGAATAATTGGATTCATATATTTCCCAATTTTATTAGTGCTAGGATTTGAACTCTTATCGCCGTGTCCATTTTCTACGACAATGAGTATATTTTATATATAGGTAAAAATGTTTCATATTGACGTTTGACAGAGCCATCAATCAGGGATTTCTGTGATAGGATGATCCAGTTGTGTAAACAGGAGGATAGCTCACGTGGGCTGACGACCCAAAGCGGGTCACGTTGGCAGACTAACGGGAAAGTCTAGTCGATATGAAATTATATATATCAGTTACCCACAGAGTCACGGTCAGTCTCGGTCATCCAGTTGGAGCCACAACCAAATCAGACCAGAAGCTGGCCTAGGCGCCACCCAGGGGGCAGTGGCTGACAGTGGAACACGGTTCAGATCTACTCGTCAAGGAAGCAAAGATATATGGCCCTGAATATGAAATGACAACTTGGGTTGAGAAAAAGTCAATATAGCAGCCCTTCGTCAGTCTGTATCCACGTCCTTCGTCGATCTGTCTCTGTCTGTCTCTCTCTCACGTACGCCAATTTCGAACTTTTCAAGAAATAAAGAGAGTGATATATTTTTATAAAAAGAAGTGTTATGCCTCTTCATTATGCCGCTATAATACATAAACAAGATTTGGCATTAAATAACCTTCAATGGTAGATATGCCATAAAACCAGAGCAAACCAATACAATCATTTTACTCCAGCTAACATCTATGTAGGCAGCGTATTTTGCAAGGGCCAGCAAAATGGCTAAACGTTAGCGTAAGTTGCAAACTGGAATCCTTTATCAAAACTTCATGAGTAAAGTTGCAATACTGTAGATTATAGACATTTGGAGACTGAGAGCAGATAATGGTAAATTGATCACCATGGAACAAAGCGATCTATGAAAGCTGTAAATCATTTGAAGCACGGAGAATCAAATACTCCCGTATGTAATGAGAATTTCTGATTCAGAACTCGATGCAGGTCCCTGACACTTTACAACCTGAACGTATTTGTAACTCATGTAGTTGAGTCAGTTTGTCCGAATCCAGGTTTGATGGTCATATGTAATATCATGCCAGCAAATTCTTGACGACTCGCTTCACAAAAGTCTTTCAGAAACAACCTACAGGGAACTCGTGTCAATTCAGTAACAAACTATATGGGTCTGCTGCAGGTTTAAAAAGTCATACGAAGATGCACGGGAGTGACATCAATACAAAAGACTGCTAACTCATTTGTCACAAATGCGATTGAGGTTGCAAAGATACACTTCGCTTGAGGAGCCACACGCACTCCCGAGGATAGTCATCTTCTGAAAAGAAGTGGTAGTTACTATATATATAAATAAATAAATATATATATATATATATATATATATATATATATATATATATATATGGACACTCACACTTAAAAACACACACACACACACACACATATATATACATATATTTATAAAAACCTCTACATATATTTATATATATATATATATATATATATATATATATATGAACACTTACACAAACACACAGAAACACACAAGCGCGTGCGCGCGCACAGACACATACACACACACATATATAATCATCTATATATATATATATATATATATATAGGCACTCACACAAACTCACACAAACGCAAACACACACACACACACACATATATATATATATATATATATATATATATATATATATATATACACATTCATATGTATATAGAGTTGGTGTCAGATTATTTTGCCTACCTCTATTATTATGAATAAAGCTCTATCACATATTTTCATGGAAATACCATATACATTTTTTTTCACAAATGATGAAATTATAGATTTAAAAAGATGAGCGCTTAAACACACATTTTTAAAAATATTTAGCAACAATACAAAAAAGCATCAAACGAACTTTTAATTTTAAGTAAAATCATTGGTTTTCTTGAATCAATAATAAATTGTGTAACCTTTATCCTCCATTGATGAATTTAATCGTTTTTATTGTTCTTCAATGGATATATATACACATTGGTTTTCCCACTCGTGTTATAACGGTGACTTTCGGGCTTATACCTATGCGAACTTTCAGTAAGAAAAGTTGGCGACTGTAGTCGAGGGCAACCTGAAGGCTCTTCTTTCGATAGCTACTACAACAAGGTGTAGGGAAGGGCGTAACTTCTTCCCCTGGATTGCTCCACTTCACGCTTGATACGTACCTGACAATGCTAAGAGTTAAGCAAGGACATATCAAGTACCATTTTTTGGGTCTTTGGTTCGACGCAACCTACGATTGAAGCCCTATCTTCCGGGCCATGGGCGAACACTCTACCTACTTGCAAAATAGGCCGGTTCCTGCGTTATGGATTGAATTGTACTACGACTGTTCTTCTACAAAGATAGATGTGGCATTAAACAAAGAAACAAAACAAAACAAAACCAATTATTCATTTGTTTAATACCATAAACCTTATGAATTATACCATGCCAAAAGTTGATAAAACTAGTTTGCATACTGTTATTTAGTTTGTAATAATCCAGTATGATCTTAACAGTAACTTTGGCCACTGTAGTTGAGGGGGGGACCCGAAGTCTCCCTTTTCAATAGCTGCAACACCGAGGTGTAGGAAGGGTGCTACTCCATTCTCTGGATTGCTCCACTTTACCCTTACCTTGTAATTTTGAGTGTTAAGCAAGGCAACATTAAGTACCATTTTTGAGTCTTGGGTATGACTCAACCAGGGATTGAAATCTGATCTCCCGGACTATTGGCGAACACTCTACTCATTAGACTAATGGCCTGGTCGATGATCTTAATAATTTATGCACAATTATATGGTTTCATGTAACCATTCATCGGGAGGAGCCCTTGTGACGTAATGACTGATGTGCTGAATTGCAAAATCGTTATTAGCGAGTTCGAATTCAAGTCACGCTATTAGGTTCTATTTCTGGCAAATAACCTTTGAAAAGGTATTACCGTCCCTTATCCCCACCCAAGTAGGGGTTAAGTTGTGCCACAACTGACCTTCATTAAAGTTGGCGTTGGCATTAAATAATACAAGGAGCCTCATTAAATAAAGAAATCAAACGAAAAACTGACTGGAACTGTGCTTAACGTATTTTCAGCTGAATGAGGATTCTCATATTTACCAACCCCTCCACTCGGGCAGGATATGACACAAGGTCAATCTTTTTAAGCGGAGTTTAACAGGTTTGAATTTAGTGTTTTCCTTCTCCTAGACTAGTTGCTGAAGAACCTAGTCTGCCCTACTATTTACCCATAGTTGGAGGGAGAATAATTGGATTTATACCTATCCCAAGGGTATTAGTGCTATATGAAATGCAATCAGTCCAGGATTTGAACTCGTGTCGCCGTGTCCATTTCCTGCGACGATAACCATTACACCACGGGCAGAATGATTATTCTCCTTAATGTCAGTTTATGGACAACAGTGCAGTTTATCAATCAACCATCTTCATCTAAACTTCTTGTCAACTCCAGCAGTTTTCACCATGACATATCTAGGTATATTTTTTCAGAACCCTCTAGATTACTGGAGAAGCAGGTTAATACTATTTTGTTTTCAAGGGTTGCTTGTATTACAAATATTTGGTAAATTAAATTTGGCGGCTGTAGTCAAGAGTGACTCGAAGGTTCTCTTTTCATTAGCAACTACAACGAGGTCTAAAGTAAGGGCGTTACTCCTTTCTTTGGATAACTTAATTTTACCTTTGATACGTACTTTATAATGCTGAATGTTAAACAAGGAGGTATAAAGTACCATTTTTTGAGTCTTTGATATGACTCGACCTGGGATTGAACAACGGTCTCCTAAACCATTGATGAACTCTCTAGCCACTAGACCAATATCATATTAAGAAAAGCTAATTACAATTGTCATAGAGCTATATTATTTCATAATGTCCTTTAGTTGGAAGTAATTTTGGGTCACATCAATCGTTACCAAAATCAATAACTAATGTAAGAGATGAAAATATTGCTGAAGAATCACGAATTATTCAAAACAAAATTCGGAATGAACTATCGATTGCAAATTTTCACATTTCTTTTTGAGATAAATACAAATTTAGTCAAAGCGACTGATTCTGTCACCTATTATATATATAGGAAAAGAAATAAGATTTAGGTGGTGTCCTCGGTTAAAGCGATGGACTGCGGAATCGTAGCAAGCGAGTTCGTACTCCACTCACGCTATTATGTTCATTTTCGGGCAAATACTCTTGGCAAAGGTATGAACCCCTTATCTTCCCAGCTATGGGTTAAATAGTGTTCTTCTAGGAGAATGGCTTTCGCATTAAATAACCCACAAAGGTTGATATGCCATTAAATAAAGAAAATAAACCAAACCAAATAAGATTTAAAACCAGAAGTTACAAAGTCTTTTCTTGTAATAAAAAAGACTAAGTAATCTCCAATTACTTATTACAAGAAAAATTCATGCATGAAATATGGCAGCTTGAAACTGTCCAACTCTAGTTGATATAGTTTGCTTTTGTAGATGTTCTTTGTGGGAGGATATCACTGTGTGGAAGAAAAGTTAATTTAAGCGCTAAAAATGTAAGCGTATGTAGTTAGAATATTCATCGTCACAGAAAGATTGATGACCAATACGAATAAATCTACTTAAACAATTTTTTTTTATTTAATTTAGAACAATTAAGCGATGTTGAAATTAAATTCATTCTTGAAGAAGCAAAATTTTAGATTTTCACTAAAAGAAAAAACAAGGCCGAAAATTATCTGTTGATTCACTGAATGGATCTGTAAATTCATAGTATAAGTATTTATTTTTTCAATTATGTATAAGGTTGATGTAGGCTCGAAATTAGATAAAAAAATAAGTTGATGATTGATCTAGAATTATAATTGGATAAAAAAAATTATTTTTAACAACCAAATAAGGGAAAAGATTTCTTAATCTATTTTGGGTTTTTAACCATCAAAAATTTCGCGGCAAGTCAAATATTGTCGTCTGTGAAACTCAAAGATACTTTTTAACGAGCGTGTAAGCGCTGATTGTTTAATAAAAGCAAAAATGGAGATACAAAGTTACTGGTTCTCAAGTCGATTTTTGAACAAATTTTATTAATTTCTTTTTGTATGGAAATCAGTTGATTTTGTATATATATATATATATAGAGAGAGAGAGAGAGAGTGAGAGAGAGAGAGAGAGAGAGATAGGGAGAGAGAGATAATTAGTATTAGCCAACTATTAAATAAAGGTTATGAAGTAAATTTTAAATGCCACCTAAACTCATATGAAAATGTTTAATAATTGGAAAATTGCTAGTCATAACAATAGTAAAAAAGATTAATAATATCAGTGTTACTACTGATATTATTGGTTAATGTAATAACGATCACAATAATAATAACCATAATAGTAATAATTATTATTATTATTATTATTATTATGATAATTTAGCAATAATTGTAATAATTGTTACCTTTTATTATAAGTAATATAACAATTAATGACTAATAAATATTATGACGATATTGAAGATTTTAACAGTCATTAGAATGGCCATATTCAGAAAAAAAACGCATATTCAAGCATTAAGAAATTAAGTAAAGATTACTTTTTGATCTTAAATGACAATTAAATAAAACCTATATTTTTTTTTAACTGAAGAAAGTAACATTGATATTCGTAAGTGTTTATCAACCCATTTACTTTAATAAATAAATAAATAAATAGACAGACTTTTTTTCTATAAATAAAATAAGTTCATTTATTGACAAGATTTTAGTTACTGAAGGTTTTGTGAGTCGTGTAATTTTTTTTTAGATACATATGGAGTCATGACACAAGACAATAACATTACATTTAGTTTTAATACCAACTTCTACAAATATCTTTTTGTCTTTCTTTTTTTAACGAGTAAGAATCCATTAAAAGAAAATCTAACATTTTTTCTCACCATTGTTGAAGGCTTTCCCAAGAGGTTGGTTTCTCGAATGGAGTGGCTACCGTAAATAAATGACAGTTTGTTAATTTTTTTTTTTTTAATCATATGAATTTACTGTCTGAAATTTATTAATCTATATACTAATAATCACACATTGTGCACTCCTGGAGATTTTTAATATTCCTCTTACATATTCCCAAATAGAATCATTCCTAACTCCTCTTCTTTAGATATTCTGTTGATATATATATATATATATATATATATATATATATATAGTAAGATATCCGACGGGCTAAAGTCAGTCGGGTTTCGATCCTTCCTTGATACATCTCAAGTGGCTATTCACACGGATGAGTTGTGATACAACGAAAAAGTCTTTCTGTGGATGACAATATATATATGATCCCTCCCTCAGGGGGTTGAGCACTGTTGCGAAGGAATTACCGGTTGCTACTCACGCGTAATCCAAAGCTCTTCTCATGAATTGATCACTCCGGTAGACGTTAAGCGTATATGCAAACAAAGGAAAATTATATATATATACGAAAAATTCCTTGGCTTACGCTGAAGATACCGATAGCTCTTCTGTAAGATACCTGATTGGCGAAAATCAGCCAGCTTTTGATACCTGCTTGAAGCATTTCGCGTTTCTAGTCGCACTAATGAGATGTGAAACACCGAAACAGTCTATCTGTATATAACAATATATATATATATATATATATATATATATAGGTACTTATGCATCTATGTTACCGTGATAAAGACGAACTTTCACGAGCGTTTCCGGGTCGATAACGGAAACAATCGGAATATGCCGACAAAACGCCTAGCCAATCAAATTTAAGCCAGCAGACGATGAAATCATTCAATCAATTTGTTGACAAAGTTACGAGAACAGTATTATTCCAGCAATTTTAAACAATATGAATTTATTGCAGCTAAGTGACAAACTACAATCTGTGGAAAAGGTGATACACTTCTGCCGAGAAAAAAATAAGGTGCTTATGCACTTATTGTACCGGGCTATTTTTAAATAGTATTTTCAAGTTAAATTCAAGAGTTACGATATCTTTTTTTTATTAAATTGTTAGGTGAAAGTACAGAATAGTTACAAAACACCCTTCTCTCCCCATGTTAAAAATGGATTTCTAATAATCACGTTATTATTTCAGCGTGGTACAATAAGTGCATAAGTACCAAAAAAACTTATTGGCAAAATTAAAAGTTGCCGGACATGCGAACATCCTTGCCATTTAAAAAAAAATGAGAAAAAGTGATGCCTAGAGATGGCCTTCATGCACTTTGTCAGCATATTCCGATTCTTTCCGTTATCGGACTGTTATCGGAACATTGATGCATAAGTAACTATATATATATATATATATATATATATATATAGCACGTACAAAAATATGTCTTTCGGTTTAAGTTGTTATGGGAGAGTCCTGATGGTGTAATGGCAGGACATCTTTGTAAGCGAGTTCGAAGTTCACTCCTGCTATTACTATGACTTTCGAACAAATACCCTTGAAAAAATATCCGCTCCCTAATCTCTTAGCTATGGATTAAATAGTATCACTAATGTCCTTCAATAAGGATGCCTTTGACATTAAATAAACCACAAAGCTTGAAGTGCCATTAAACCAAACCAAACCAAACAATCGAAAGAGAGGTCAATCGCGAGAAAAAAAAAAGAGGTCGACTCTTGATTCGTGCCTTTCAGTGTTAAGAAATTCTAACCCCATATTTCATGTAATTATTTTTCATTTTATTTCATTTTTCAGATTTGTATCTTGCACAAATTCTAAATTTGTTTAAACCTTTACACAAACATTTCCAGCATTTTCACAAAACCGAATTTTATCAGTTGTATCATTTATCTGCATCATATATATATTATTTAATTCTTTATTTAGAGTTCAAAATTTACACAAATAAAAGAAGGAAAATGTCCAAATTAAGTTTTCATTAAACAGTCTCAACTAACGTAATGCTCGTAACTTAAGGTAATGTTAATAATATTTTCAGCTTTCATTGTCTCTCAAGCCTTTTTCTGCGCATATAAGAGTGAATAAAAGGTGATATGATGATGAAAGTGAACAATAATGGCTCCAAGGTCGATATGTTCGGCACCTGCGCGACGTCACCTGCTTCAATTATTTTATCCAAAATAGAAATAATAGGTTTCGGATTTATAAAACAATATAGAAACATGTCTATTTAGAGACAACATTTAATAAACGTTGATAAAGAAAAACATAAAGGTATGGCACATGGTATTTATTATTTCATTGTCATAATACATAAGAGTCAATTTCCTTGCACCGTTCCGTGTTCAAATATTATCAAATAAGCAATTTTGTACCGTGTGCAAATATAGTGGAATTACGAATATCGCGCCGTTTTCGACTTTGGACGATTTCCTAACACCATGCAGCATGCAAATATAGTTAAATTCTTACAGCTGTATCCAATGCAAATGTATTCTAAAAACTGACGTTGTACACTGAGCAAATACAGTCAATTTACTTGAGCTATGTCGTGTGCATATATTATTATCAAATTCATTGTGTTGTGCCATGTGCAAATACAATCGAATAACTAACTTTGTACCGTGTATAAATACAGACGAATTCCAAGTGCTATGTCGTGTACAATTATATTTAAACAATTGGACGACCATGTAAAAATTCAGTCGCTTTTCCTGAGCTGTGAGACGAGCAAATGTAGTCAAATAAGCTATTTCTTAGCGAGATGTCACCCTGGAGGGTAAAGGCTGTTTAATAATTGTCTTAGATGATCATAAAACCACCAAAACTATAAGAAAAAGTGTAGTAGATTAAATTAAAATCGTATTTAGCACAAACTGTAAAACAAACTCCAAATACTGAAAATGTGGCGTAATAAGAAGCACGCTGGACTGTGGCCTCGACCTAAATGAATTCGAACTCAATTTCACGCAATCACGTTCACTTTGGGAAAAAGTAAGAACCTACTATACATTAACAATTGATTAAATCGTATCACTGCAAGTCTTCTACAAAGATTTGGCATTAAATAAACCACTAAGGTTGATGCGCCATTAAACAAAGAAACCGAGCCAAATCAAAATTACTAGATTACATTTTTATAATAATAATAATAATAATAATAATAATTATTATTATTATTATAAAACAGAAACCACATGCTTAACTAAAAATCTCTCTTTTTTTTTTAATTTTGGAGTTACAATGCATAAATGCATCTGACACAGATGCAGAGTTCTACAGCTTCGACGATTCAATT
This sequence comes from Sepioteuthis lessoniana, assembly GCA_963585895.1. Classification (NCBI taxonomy): domain Eukaryota; kingdom Metazoa; phylum Mollusca; class Cephalopoda; order Myopsida; family Loliginidae; genus Sepioteuthis; species Sepioteuthis lessoniana. The sequence goes on from OY757914.1 coordinate 44,001,522, forward strand.
CAAAATAGAACCAACGGACTGCACTTTCAAATACGACGTTCAAATACCTTCACATCCAATGTCAACTGCTCACGATGTATAATCTCATTCAATGATCTCATAAAAAATCTCAAAATCTATGGCTTCGTCGCTCCCGTCCCCTCGATAATGACCAATGAAGATTGCTAGTTCTTGTACTCGAGCCATAACATAGAAGATTTCGGACCATTATTAAGCAGCATTCAAACTTGGATAACTCACAAACATGAAAAGACTAAAAAAAAAAAGAAACTCAATTCAAAATCAATGTCAGTCCTCTTTAATAATTATGATAACATTAATAATTATATATATATATATATATTAGGACCTTTTATAAGTTCTAGATGGTTTTTCATAAAAGTAAAGTAAATGTATGCTTTATGGAAACACCAAAGTAAAAGTCCGTTCTCCGGATGAAGACACAGACTACTTCGACATTGGAGCAGGTGTACTGCAAGGAGACACATTAGCCCCATACCTCTTTAACATGTGTCTAGACTACGTTTTAGAATATCTATCGATAAAATAAAAAAAAACGGTTTCAACCTAACAAAAGAAAGAAGCATAAGGTACCCTGCAAAAACAATTACCGACGCGGACTACGCCGATGATATAGCGCTTCTGGCAAATGCATCCACCCTAGCCGAAATCCTGCTACATAGTCCGGACCGAGCCACTGTAGGCATCGGCCTCTATGTCAATGCATACAAGACGGAATATATATGCTTCAATCAAACAGGCGTCTTCTCCAGACTAAACGGTAGCTCTCTGAAACTAGTTGACAAATTCACCTACCTAGGAAGCAGTGTCTTATCAGGTGAGACAGACATTGACAGACGACTAGCAAAGGCATGGACAGACATCGAAAGGCTATCGGTCATATGGAAGTCAGACCTGACTGATAAAAGGTAGCTCAGTTCCTTCCAGCAGCAGTCGTGTCGATACTGCTATATAGACGCTAACTAAACGTATGGAGAAATGATTGACGGCAACTACACAAGAATGCTGTGAGCAATATTGAACAAGTCCTGAACACTACATCCCACAAAGCAGCAGCTGTACGGCCACCTACCACCCATCAAAAAAACAATCAAAATAAGAGGAACCAGGCATGTGGGACGCAGCTGGTGAAGTTGAGACGAGCTCATATGGGATGTATTCCTGTGGACACCTTCACATGGACGAGCAAAGTCAGGACGACCAGCTCGAACCTATATACAGCAGCTCTGTGTAGATACCTGCCGGAAAAATTTTTCTCACTTTTTCCGTCGAATTTTTTCTTTAGAAAACAGTTTTTTCGGATGAGAAAACATTGCTTAATAATCATCCCATCTATTATACTTAAAAAAAAAGAAAAATTAAACGTTCGCACATTATACATATATATATATATATATACATATATATATATATGTATATATTAAAAATTTGTCAAAGAAAACTTCAATTCAGTCTTTCCATTAAAAATTTATTTCAGGTCGTTATGACCTTCTTCAGACGGAGTTCAATACATTAGTGCTTAGGATATGATATAGATTTCCCTACCTTTATATATATATATATATATACTTTGAATATCTTGTTTCATATTTTACACACACATAGACCCGAACCAATGAATCAAATTTCTAACATAATATACGATATGTATAGTTCTCAGTCACCACAAAATTATTTGATGTTAACCATTTAAATAGCAAAACAAATCACACACACATACACACAAGCTTACGAAAACTATGTAAGCGGTTGAATTTTTTAGGTTCTCCATTCCATTAAATTTCCTTTATATATAAAGGAGCAAAAAAAAAATATAGGCTAAAATCATCTGTTCGCTTGAAATAGATATATGTACTCGACAAGTCCTCACACGAATAGGATGAGAAGCAAGGTCAATTTTTAAGCAGAGTTTAATAGCAAGAAATCTGTTCGTACGAGTCGTGCTATTTGAAGGTGAGTTATTTCTTTCTTTGAGTATAGGTAAAATTATTAGATACACTGTCAAAAGAGTTTATCCAAATCGGCATTTTATGGTATGAAAATAAAAGGAAGTAGCACAATTTAGTGAGTGTAAATAGGTAGACTTGAGAGGATAGCTTCTTTGACTGACCTGTAGCTCAACCAATTCTTTGGTGCCATTGTAAAGGCCATAAGGTCTATGATGACACTCTTCTGAAACTGAATGGGGATATTATTTGGGTGTGTTTATGTTGCTTCCAGAGAAAAGACAATTTCAAAAAAATATTTTTTAATTAAAATAATTTTTTAAATATTATATATATATATATATATATATACTTACTAACGCAGGAGTGGATTGAGTTCTCTCAGGAAGGGATTACGGATTGCCAATTTCGTCATGCAAACCTCATCAAAAGAATTGAACACTTCGGTAGCTGTTAAGCGTACATGTAAAAATTGAGGTTGCCGATAGCTCTGCGGTTAGATATCCGACTGGCGTAAAGTCAGCCGAGTTTCGATGATGTCAGCTTCAAGAATGTCATGTGTTTAGCCACACTGATGAGTTGTGATACAACGAGTCTGTCTGTAGATGACAATATAAATGCATATATATAGAACACCTAGATTTCCACGAAAACTTGGATAACACGGCTTAGAAAGTCACATCTTTTGTCATTGCATCAGGTATTTGTAGAGTACATTCACATTTATTTGCTAGTTCAAGCTCGATGTCAGAATCACGAATGAAATATATTTGAAACTACCCAATTTGATTCAATTTGCAAAAAGACAGTTGTTTTTGTTTTTTTGTTTTGTTTTTTAAAAGCACATGATTTATTAGCATTGTAAGGTTCATTTCCACAGCAGTTGTCGTGGAAACCACACGCAAGATCCAATGAAAAGAGGAAGCAGAAGTAAATTAGACTAGAGGATACGCACACAGAAATGCATCTGCAGATTCATCCCGAAATATTGACAAGAATATAATTCACAGAAAATTGTCTATGAAGGTCAGTTATTTATGTGAGTCGTACACTTCCCTCTTACAGAAAACTATTACCATAATACAGATTACAGAAGGGGAAAAAGCTAATAAATAAGCACAAGTTAGATATATTCCAAAAAAATGTCTTTCTGAAAAAAAAAAGAGATAAAAGCTAAATCGTAGAGAGACAAGAAAGTGATATAACATTATTAGCCTCCTGTCTCACCTCACAGAATATCTGATGGCAGTAGGTAAGGCAATTTTGAACCTCACCGTTCTAATCTATTCCGTGGGAGTAATGTCTTTGTTTAGAAATGTACATAAGTGCGTGTTTACTTAATCCTACCATTCGCTATAATGTTAAACTGGTTAGGACTTTAGATTTAGTTGCAGTATCGATATTTTAAGAGTTCGTGTATTAATGGATATATTTACACAACCGCTCCGCCACTGGAAAGATGTGTCACAAGGTCAATTTTTATTAGTCTAAAGCTGTTTTCTGTTTAAAGCTTTCCATATCCTAGTCCGTTTGCCAAACCAAGATTAACGTAAACAAATCTGCCCTATTATTTTCTCATAGCACTAGTGGAGTAACGGTTACCATTGTAGGAAATGTGTCCCGCTAACCGTGTTCAAATACTGAAAGAATCTGTTGACATTTCTGATAGCGCTAATACGCTTGCAAAAGGTGTGAATTCAACTCTTGTCTATTCGGCTATTGGTAAATAGTTGGACAAACTGGGATTTTTCGCCATGATACTGCAATCGGTCTAAGGGGGAAAACTCTGAATTCGAAGCACCTGTACTAGGTTTAAAATGACATTATGTGGTATCTTGTGCGTGGCTTTGTTATTTTCCTTTAGCAAGGGTGAAGAAATAGATTCATTTAGTACGAAGTAAAGCGCAAACATCGTTCTAGATTTGATCTCGAATTGGCGATTTTATATTCTTCGACGATAACTGTAACGCAAAGAAAACCACCTAGATGCCTTCATGAATTACCATCGATGCTAGTAGACTCTTTTCACTCACTATCTTTTTGGAACACATTCTTTTTAATCTCCGTGAACGTTGATAAATTTTAAACAAAACGAACCCCACTAAATAAAAATTAATGAATAAATAAACGCTTCACATGAATATGTAAGTAATGTAAGTAAAGCTGGCGACCGTAGTCGAGGGCAACCAGAATGCTCCCTTTTCGATAGCTACTACACCAAGATGTTGAGTAGGGCGCTACTCCTTTCCCTGGATTGCCCCACTTTACCTTTGATACGTACCTTATATTGCTGAGTGTTAAGCAAAGAGGTATCAAGTACTATTTTTAAAGTCTTTGGTATGACGCGACCTGGGATCGAACCCAGGTCTCCTGGACCATTGGCGAATACTCTACCCTCTAGGCCAATGAAAAGCAAACACACAGAAAGATATGATAGAAGTGAAATGTTGAGCCAAATTGAAATTAAAAGATAACAGTAAATGAATTACCAACAAAAATATTATGCTGACTTCCTTTTTTTCCTTTCGGAGATATCTATTTCATCCGGCGTCTGAGAAAGGGGTCCTAATAGAGTTAGGAACCGTTTTTTAAAGGGTTTTGGGATTTGAACCGAAAATGATAAAGAAAGGGGTAAACATTCCAGCAAATCCTTGAAGGCCCGCTTCACCGGGGAGAAGAAAAATGTTCTCAAAATGGCTGAAAAAAAGATAGAGACATGGCGAGGTAACGAACTCAGTGACATTTGTAAAATAACCGCTGAATTTAATTAAAACGTTACGTCTACCTTCAGTAAATCAGAGGCTCTTAAGACAAATAATAAACAACCAAGATAAACCTCGCCCTTTCAATTTTACAGTGAATCCCCTACGGGGACCCCGCCACACACACACACATATGGAGGCGCTGGTGATGCAATTGTTCCCTTCATAGGAAATAGACACGATGATCCAAATTCAAATTCTGGACCAAGCTGTGTGCATTTAACATATTGCTAATACTTTTGAGAAAAGTCGGAATTCAATTATTTTCTTTTTCTCAAGTTTGCACACCAGTCGCTCTATTACGTTCACTTTCGGGCAAATACCCTTGGGAAAGGTATGAACACCCTTATCCTCCCAGCTATGGGTTAAATAGTACCATTACTCTTCTTCTAGGATAATGGCCTTGGCATTAAATAACCTACAACGGTTGATGTGCAATGGCATAAAAAAAGTAACCAACCAAACCATCTTCTCCCTGTGGATAAATAGTAGGGCAAACTGGGCCCTTTAACCTGACCATGTCCACCGGACAAGAAAGAAAAATTTGTATTCAAACCTGCTAAACCCTGTTTAAAAGTTTACCTTGTGTCGTATCCTGCTCACTCAGTGAGGTTGGATATATATATATATATATATATATATATATATATGTATATATATATGTATATGTGTGTGTGTGTGTGTGCATGTGCTTGTGCATGTGTAGTTTCACCCAAAAATGAGAATGCATTTACCCAATCCTCTGCCACTGACTGTTCGAAAGTTCTTTTGCTAGACTGATTGCCTCACCAAAGCTAATTTACATACCTAGCGGTTAGAGTGTACGCCAATGGCCTGGGTGATCTGGGTTCAATCCTTAGTCGGATAATACCAAAGACTCAAAAAATGGTACTTGATGCCTCCTAGCTTAACACTCAGCATTCTAAGGTACGGATCAAGGGTAAAGTGGAGCAACTCCGGGAAAGGAGTAGCACCCTCCCCTACACCTCAGTGTAGTAAACTATCGAAAAGGGAGCCTTCGGGTCACCCTCGACTATGGTCGTCAACTTTACTTACTTATTCAACTATGTATCCACAGCTGGATAGATTCCATATGGATTCATATTATTCCCAAGGTCATTAGCACGAAGGGAAAATGAATGTATACATCCTCTGTGTGTGCACACATGTATATAGGTTTGTGCACTTATGTATACATATACATATATATTTCCAAAGGGTTCGGGTTGACCCCATTTATGGATTCGTTTTTAAGCTTGATAGTGCATATGCGTGATTATTTTTTCGTGCGCATGTGTGTGGGTGCTTGTGTGTGAGTGTGCGATCATAGCAATAGGATCTTTTTGATATGTTTAAACCTATGTATCAGTTTTTTGTCTTCTATTTGGAGTAATGAGTAGTTATCAGTCTGGTATATTAGCATTATTTTCAAGTATCCATTGCTGCATTCGTGAATGTTTTCACTTTTCCGGTAATTAAATGCCGCATTTTTGTAAAGGGACTCTGTTGTCACAGCTTAAGTTCAACCTATGTATATCTTTTTGCAGCTTGAGTATTTGATTATGTTGACGATAGTTTGTGAATTGCAGCGTAAAATTCTGTTTATTATGAATATCGTTTTCGGGTTTTCGAAGGTATATTATTTTCCTTTCATGATTATATAATATACTCTCGATCTTTTTTTTTTGCCTTTTGACACTCCATGCATCGTGTGTTCCACAAATTTAGATGAGATAAGTCTGTTTTTTTACGTTGTCGTTTGCTTTGAATGACTTTTGTAGTGTCTAATATGTTTTAAATTATATCAGGGTTTTTTTTTGTATTTTTAGGTAATACAAATTACCCGAGAAATAATAACATGACTATAAGAAACCATTTTTAGGCAACACAGACCGAACAAAAAGACAATATATGTTATTACATAGCATAAAACCGACAACATAAACCCTAGAATAATCCGTCTAGGATCATACATACTATACTAGACAAAAATCAGATAGATTTATTAAAAAATAAGTCAAATTTTTTTCCTTACCCCAGAAAAGGAACTCAAAGTTATTTAAAAGTGAGTTTTTTTCCGAAGTAAGTATATTTAGATATATACGAAAACTGTCTTTTTCCAACGTCAAAAAACAAAAACAAATCGTAAATAAGTAAAAAAGAGCTTTATTATAGGTATGCTATCATCTGACAGAGATAATGCGAAGATAGTTGATAAGGCTATAATATACCCTAACTCACTTTTTTAATACCTGGGCGTGGGTTCCTTTGTTAGAAATATACAAAACCATTTATTAACCCAAACACTCCGTCACAGGAATAAACTGACATAAGATCAATTTTTAATCGGTGACAGCTGATTAGATATCAGAGTTTTCATTCTCCAAGACCAGTTACCTACCAAGACTAAAGAACCCAGTCTGCCCTACATTTTACCTTTAACTAAGGGGTTTATTCAACCATTCATTTAACAGTATATCAAATTATCTAGGGTCCTATTAGTTACGATTTTCAAGTAGATCTATTCGACCAATCGAATGGACCCTAAGTGGTACTACCAGTACCCCTGCCAAACTGAACCTAGGAATAATAGCAATGAATCATAACGACGACACAATAAATACGAGCAACACAGTTCTTAAGAAAAATATAACTCTAACTTTATTGAAAGGGTTGTGAGTGAGAGGGAGTTGGAGACCGAACAGAATCACAACATATTGACCCCCACTCCTATGGCCACAAAAGCGTTTCTTTCCCGTCCTCCTGGGCTGCTCAACCGGGGACCTGGGGGCCCAACCTCTCTGGGTGCTGGTTTTCTCTACCGCATCTTCTCCCCAACTTATTGAACTTCCTGTGCAGTGAGTTATATAATAGTTCAACACCCGCCTTCTTCTTGTGGGTGTCACAAATCGCACTCATTCAACCCGTCTACGGTCAAGGTTATATTCTGATATTCCTCGACCGGATGCACCTGTTATTTACACAGGTGCATTTTGACAACCCGGCCGGGTCGGAGGTCAATATACAACATACTCGCATCGCATTCAAGCCCAGTCGACCAGGTTATTTAATATGGAGTCAATTAAAATGTACAGTTGGGATGTTGAAATTTTATTTTCTATCTGTGTGTGGGAGTATAAAAGGAACAAAAGAGTACACAACAGATCGTAGATATTATACAATGATCAGCCTTTAGACATCTATAATGTAGAAGCACTTATATCATTTAACTGGTTGCCACACTGAGTAAGTAAAGGCTGGTTGGATTTTATGGCATATCAACAATTTTAATTACTCAGTGGGCTAGGGCTGTAGAATACACCGATTGCATCACTGTGGAGGAGTAAGACCCCCCCCCAACGAGTGTCCTGTATTATGACCTGATGGTAAGGCTTCAGTGATGCTGGTGGAGCTTTGGGTGATGCAGAGTACTTCCTCATTGCGATCGCTCCGCAGGATCAAATCTGTGGGTAAAGTGTAACTAAACTGTAAACTTATGTTAAACTCAATTGCTGGAAATAGAACTGTTTTGACATTTAAACCGCTTGTTCGCCAATGGCCCGGGAGACCTGGGTTCAATCCCAGGTCGCGTCATACCAAAGACTCAAAAAATGGTACTTGATGCCTCCTTGCTTAACACTCAGCATTATAAGGTACGTGATCAAGGGTAAAGTAGAGCAATCCAGGGAAGGAGTAGCGCCCTCCCCCACACCTTGGTGTAGTAGCTATCGAAAAGGGAGCCTTCGGGTTACCCTCGACTATGGTCGCCAACTTTACTTACTTCATTTAAACTACGTACTTTTGCTATATTGAATGGTTTGAAATAGAACTGTTTTGACATTCAAACTATGTACTTATGCTAAACGGAATTGTTTGAAATGGAACTGTTTTTGGCTTGGAAACTGTACAATTGAATTGTTTAAAATAGAACAGTTTTGACATTTAAATATGTGTAAACCAAAAAAAAAAAAAAATACAAATATTTAACTGAAATATTTGAAATAAAACTGTTTAAATGGCTTGAAATAGAAATCGATTTGGCATTAAATAACCAACAAAGGTTGATATGCCATAAAACTGAAATAAATAAACTAACAAAAAACAAACAAACCATTGGAATTTAATACCAAATCTTCTTCATTCATAGGATTTGTAAACGCATAGTTTGCACACAAGTGGTTATACATATGATTTGTAAACAAGTAGTTTTATGTAATCTTTTATTTTAAATCAATCAGAGCTAATTTGGTAGCACACAAGTTGTGCTATTGTTTACATACACTTAAATTGTTCTTAGTATTTAAACACAAATAACTATTTTTACTATTAATCCTTTGTTTTCACTCACTTAAATGGTTTCAAGTACAATTATCTAACATCAATAGTTTTATTTCCACACAGTTAAGTAATTTCAACTATTGCTGATCAACATAAACAATTCTGTAAAACAATATTAATCGATTTGCACATGGTTAAAAGGTCCTAAGTATGTATCACTAACATTTCAATTAAACACCAAATGCAAAGGGGTAAGACCCAACCCAACGAGTATCCTAGATATGACATTAAACTATCTGATGGCAAGACTCCAATACAGGAGCTTTGCGGAATGTGGAGAACCTCTGCATTACCGTTGCTCCCAGGTCCAATCTGACCCACAGTGGTAGCCCCTGATCGAGTCTGATCTATGGGTTAAATACAACTGTTTGACATTTAAACTGTGTAATGACGTATGCTAAATAGAATTGTTTGAAATAGAATTATTAGATCATGTAATTGCGTGTAAATAAATGGTTGGTGTTTAATAGAATTTTTAGCGATACATTGTAATTATCTGAGCCATTTAACTGTGTGCCAACAAATGGATTATACTGAATAGAATCATTAGTGATAAATAGAAATACTTGAAACTCTTTAACTATGAACTGAATTATAGAGATCACATAGCAATACTTGTTAAAAAGAAGAGTGTTAGATAAAAGAGTGTTAAATATTAAGGGTTGGTTGTTTGTGTGGTTTTTATGGCATATCAACCTTTGTAGGTTATTTAACGCAAAATCCATTTTTATGAAAATAGTTCTATTTTAAACAATTCAGTTTTGCATAAGTTTAAATGTAAGTACAGTTTAATTGTGAAAAAACATTTCTATTTCAAGCTATTCAGTTTACTCAAGCAGTTCTAATTCAGCTAATTCAGTTTAGTATAAGTACAGATTTTGTTCACACACAGTTAAATGTCAAAACAGTTCTATATCAAAATATTCAGTTTAGTGTAAGTGCAGTTTCAATGTCATAAAAACATTTCCATTTCAAATAAGTCAGTTTAGCATAAGCGCGCAGTTCAAATGCAAATACGGTTTAATTGTCAAAAACATTTCTATTTTAAGCTATTCATTTTAATCAAACAATTCAATTTAGCATAAGTATGCCGTTACTGCTTTTTAACCCATAGATAAAGCCCTATAAGGTGCTACTACGTCGGGGCCGAGTGGATCTGGAAGCAATGGCCATGAAGGGGTACTCTGCATTCCCCAAAGCCCCAACATCACTGGAACCTCACCATCAGATTGTTTAGGAGACTCACTGCGGGCGTGTTACCCCGCTGCAGAAAAGAAGTCAGTGTATTCTACCGCCCCAGCCGAC
>OY757914.1:44014393-44150809 GCA_963585895.1 Sepioteuthis lessoniana
AACACTGTTCTTTCGTAATCACTTCGAATGATGCTAACCGTGACGTAACATATTCACAAGCACGTGGAACTGCTCGTTGTGTAATGGTTATCTTCGTAGAAATCGGCTTCGGTGCCCAGAATTCAAATCTTGGACGATGCTTTTTCGCATGACGTATATCGCTAATACCTTTGAAAAATGCATGATTCCAGTTACTCTCTCACCAGCTACGGGCAAATCATATTTACCAACCCCACCCCGCTCGGGCAGGATATGACACAAGATCAATTTTTAAGCGGAGTTTAACAGCTTTTGAGTTCAGAGTTTTCCTTCTCTTAGACTAGTTGCCTCACCAAGGCAGAAGAACACAATCTGTCATACTATTTACCCATAGCTGGAGGGAGAATAATCGGATTCATACCTTTCCCAAGGGTATTAGTCCTATGTGAAATGCAATCAGTTTCGTCCAGGATTTGAACTCTTGTCGCTGTGTCCATTTCCAACGCGAATACCATTACACCACGGGCACCTCCTCCAGCTACGGGCAAATAGTACGTCAGACATGTGTCTTTAGCCTTGATATGTCACCTTGTCATGAAGAAGGAAAACTCTGAATTCAAATTTACTAAACTCCACTGAAAACATTACTTTATGTCACATCTTACTCATGTGGACGGTTTGGTAAATAAATACTCATGAACCTGTTCCCACATGCCAGACTAAAATTTGTAAGTAAAAGGTTGCTCATTAATAACAATTTTTATTAATAAAATATGTTAATTTGCATTGTAAACTAAAGATAATTGGATAATACTTCTTTGGAACATTATACAATCAAAACAAATATTACCCGGTATTGTTTAATACAAAATCATACAGTAACTAAAAGTACATTGCTTGTCTATATACAGAAAATATACTTATTTTTGGATTACTACATCTAAGTTTTCGTTAAAGTACTTCAATGCTGTTGGTTTTGTTGATAAAACATACCAAATTGAATATGGTCTGATGGAATAATATTCTATTGAAAATGATAAACTCTTTTTGGACCATCTTGCATGAATCAAGCATCAGTTTTTGAGTGGCATAAGATATTCAAGGATGGCTAGGAATCTATAAGGGATGATGAGAGATGTGGGAGGAGTAAGGAAGTCAATAGACAAGAGTTGATTGGCCGAAGGGTTAGGGTTAGGGTTACTATGTTGAGGTTTTAAGTGAGTTCAGGAAGAGATTCCGTCGGAAGAGGCCAGTACTTTTCAAATCGGGTCAGTGGCATTTCCACGAGGACAATGCACTAATAGTCAACAACTCCATCATTGTCACAGACTATTTGACCAAGATGGGCTGTCGTTATAAGACAATTGAGGAGATGAAAGAGGCTGTGACGAAAGTCATTGAAACGCTCACACAAGAGGACTTCTATGGGGCTTTCCAGTAGTTTTTGGAACGGTACAACATGTGCATTGCAGCCGAGGGAGATTACTTCGAAAACGACTAGAGTTTCTTGTGTGTACTATCAATAAAAGTGCCCATACGAAAAATTTTGGAAACTTATTTAATGATCCTTGCAAATAGCAAGAAGACTATTTTGAAGAAAATCAACGTTTTATTCATTGGTATTAAATTGCAAGGCGACTATCCTTTGATATTAAATAGCGAGGACACTGTTCATTGGTGTTAAATAGCAAGGACACTGTTTTGAAGAAAATCAACGTTTCATTCATTGGTATTAAATAGCAAGGTGACTATGCTTTGATATTAAATAGCAAGGAGACTGTTCATTGGTGTTAATAGCAAGGACACTTTTGAAGAAAATCAAGTTTTCATTAATCTGTATCAAATAGCATGAAGACCATTCATTGGCATTATATAGTAGGGGGGCTATTCTGAAGAACATGAACTTTTCATTCATTGCTGATTTCGTAAGAAGACCTTCAGTCTCGGTACTTTATGAATGCACCTCGTATACATCGATATATATTTAGCATGTTGTAAAATCTTTTTCTGGTGCGATAATGATTCGAGACATTTCGTAATGAAGGCTGTGAAAGCTTTGAATGTCTTAGGGCAGTTTAAAAAATATTTTGCCTATACGATGTTAAAAATTGGCAGTGAGAATATCCTGGGTCCAAAAGAGGGAAATGACAATTTTAATTAAAATTTTAAAGAAGAGTAAACAGAATTCTTCCTGAAAGAAAAGAATGAAGCAGAAAAAAATATCCTATTACCAAGAAATCGAGGACTTAGACTATTTAATAATTGCATATCTTCATAAGAATTAAGCAAACTATCTATTTCGGACCTGAAACTTCAGGGTAAAAAAAGGGATCTCTTTGTACATTGTACAAAGACATCCTTTTTTTACCTACTTGTACAATGTACAAGTAGGTAAAGTTTGTTCGCCGGCTACAAACCAATGAAAATCATTGCTTGTAACATTATTGCAAGGAGTTGGAAGGACGCACACACACACACACACACACACACACACACACACACACACACACACACACACACACACACACATATATATATATATATATATATATATATATGTATATATATATATATTACTTGATGATTTCGGAAGCACTAAACAGCTTCAAGCTAAACAGATGTTTGATTCTGTTTAGAATTCGTTTTTAATCAATCTCTGCCTCTCTCTCTCTCTCTCTGTATATATATATATATATGTAAATACATATATATGCACACACACAGACACACACGCACACACACACACATATATATATATATATATAGATAGATAGAGAGAGAGAATTTTCATGATTAGCTCTATCATTTAAGTACATTTTATTAAAAATTCGGTGCAATATGAGTTCGCCAGAAAAGAAACGACAAAGAATGTGTGATTTGCTTATTGCCAAAAACAAGCCAAAAGAATTTACGAAATAATTGGTGTTTCTTTACGGCTTCCATCACGTCCAGGCCTTAACTCCCTTGATTACGCTATATGAGTCGTTTCAGAAAACATTACAAATGCAACTTCCCACCCAAATATTCGTTCGCTTCAGACAGCTATTGAGGAGGAATAGAATAAAATGTCTGAAGAATTTATTTTGAAAGCATGCAAATCGTTTCGAAGGCGTGTTGATACAATAATTGAAAAAATGGCGGCCGTATTGAGTAAATTTACTGTTTGTGTTTATCTTCTTGTTCTGTTGTTTTTCTTTTGAAATTAAAATAATTCTTGTTTAATGATAGTGACGTTTATTATTATGCAAGAATATTCCCAATTTTGCTCCCCCTCCCTAAATACATATATCACTCTCATCAGCTCCAATTTTAGAACGCGCAGGGGAGTAAGAACTCTCACCAACATGACACTAAATTAAGTTTGATGGTAAAGCTTCAGTCTTAAATCCTTCCAGAAAGTTGATTACCCTTTCATTACGATTACCCTGAATTCCACTTTTAACCGGAATAGTCGTACCTTTTCAGCTACTTCTATTGGTTTTATTGAAGTTTTACCGTTTAACTGGATTCAAACAGACGACAGATATTTATCTGAATTGTTAAGAGTTACATTGCAATACTTGAAACCATTTAACTATGAGAAAACGAATATTCAATATTAAATAGAATTATCAGTGTTAGATAGCCATACTTGAAACCATTCAACTGGGCACAATAAATTGAGCTCTGGCTTGTTTAAAATGTTGCCTACAAGCTATTTGTTTACAAATAATATGTTTTCGATATATACGTATAATCAGGTAGCCAAGTCGGCTGGGGCTGTAGAATACACCGACTGGATCTCTGCCGTCGGTGTATTTTACCCCCGCCCAACGAGTGTCCTGTATATGACACTATACGATCTGATGGCGAGGCTCTAGTAATACTGGAGTGGAGTACCCCTTCATTGCCATCGCTCGCTGTTCCACTCTGACTCGGAGTGGTAGCACCTGATAGGCATTTAAACTGAGTGCAAACAAATGACTAAATTGAATTGTTTGAAATCGAACTTCGATCATTTAACTGTCCGTAAACACATGACTTATATTCAATTGAATAATTTGTTTTTTTTGGGGGGCCGCTACAGCATATCAATCTTCGTTGATACCAAATTCATTTTTATACAAATAAACAATTCTATTTCAAACAATTCAAATTAGTATATGTACACAGTTAAATTGTCAAAAATATTTCTAATACAAGCTATTCAGCTTAGTCAAACAGTTCTAATTCAAAAATTCAGGTTAGAATAAGTATAGTTTTTTTTACATACAGTTAAACATCAAAAAATTTTCATTTCAAACAATTCAGTTTAGCATAAGAACGGAGTTTAAATACTAAAACAGTTCTATTTCAAGGAATTCAGTTTAAGATAAGTACGCCATTTAGTTCTTTTTTACGCATTGATAGGACCCTATCATGCGCTACCACTCCTGTGTAGTGTCATATCCATGACACTCGTTCGGGAAGTCTTACCCTTATTCAAATATGCTGTCGGTGTATTCTACAGTCCCAGCCGACTTGGCCACTCGTTGGGAGGGTCTTACCCCTCTGAAGAGATGCAGTTGGTGTATTCTACAGTCCCAGCCGACTTGGCCACTCGTTGGGAGGTCTTACCCCTCTGAAGAGATTCAGTTGGTGTATTCTACAGCGACTGTAGACTGGGCAATCAATTGAATTGTTAGCCTTATATAAGAATACTCGGAACCAATTACTGTGTAAATGAATTAGTAATAATGAACATAATAATTAATCTTACTGAGTAATACTTGAAACCATGTAACTGTGTGAAAAATGATGAGCTCTGGTTCGTTTAAAAATTCTATCAAAATATATTTACAAATCATATATATTATATAAAATAAAAAGGATTTGGCGTTAAGTAACCTACAATGGTTGATATGCCATAACACTCAACCAAAGTAAACCAAATTATAAACAAGGATTTGGTGTGAAATACCCTGCATGTTTTGATATGCCATAAAACCCAACGAAACAAGCAGCAAGCATATATATATATATATATATATATATATATATATATATATATATATAAAACTATTTTACTATATAGATACATATATATATTACTATTTTAGATAAGACAGAGACAGCTCAATGCTTTCAAAGGAGACCTGATTTCAAATTAGCATCTTAAAAAGATAACCCTGCAGTCTTCATCCCGTTACTTTCAGCTTCCGAAATTACCATGATACTCAATCTGATGAGCGCGTAGCTCGAAAATGCTTTTAGCAAAACGTCTGTTTGATTTTGTTTTAAATTCGCTTTTAACACACACTGACACACACATACAGACTGAAGCACACACAAACAAGCCTAAACACAAATATATATATATATATATATATATATATATATATAAGATTTATAAAAGTGGGTTAGAAACTGCTTAATTCTTTCAATAAAGAGCTGCTTTAGAAGGCAAAATCTTGAAATGATAAATCTACTCCTCTGATTAGTGAATCACTACGATCCTTAGAGTGATTTTCAAAACTGTTTTCTCTCTCGTAGTGCTGGATTTATTAACTTAATAAAGATAAAAGTTGGCAACCATAGTCGAGGGTCACCAGCAAGCTTCCTTTTCAATAGCTACTACACCAACGTGTAGGGGAGCGCGCAACTCCTTTCCCTGGATTGCTTCACCTTACTCTTGATACGTACATTATATTGCTGAGTATTAAGCAAGGAGGCATCAAGTACAATTTTAAAGTCGTTGGAATGACACGACCTGGAATTGAACCCAGGTCTCCCAGACCATTGGCTAACGCTCTACCAACTAGCCCAATTCATGTATGCATAAGTATTCATAGGTAAATAAATGGCGATATTTCAATTGATCTCTATGTTGGATGCGTGCATTGAAAAACGAAAAAAAAAAATTTGAAGATAAGCAGAGGTTTGGTTAGATTTAAAGCATGACAGCTCATGTTAAGTTATTTGATACGGGTGTTTTTTCCTTTCTTTCTTTTTAAAAGCAATTATTCGCATTTGATAAGAGTCATTTGTTAACAATTGTAATTTTAATTAAGTATTCTCATCAGAAATAATTTATCTAAATTGATTGTTGTAATCAGCGTAAGAACTATATACTCTAAAAAATTAAAACATAAGTTTTAAAACCAAAATAGCAGTAAAATACAAAACATTAAAAAAGTGTAGAGAAAATATAATGACACTAAGAATGTATATATATATATATATATATATATATATATATATATATATATATATACCTTTGTTATATCAGGGTATTTTACCATCAGCCGGAAATTCTGATATTTAAGGGGCTGATTGTAGCCACTCAGTTGATCTTCCGTATAGATAAAACGATGTCACGATAACAGCAAAAATGGCTATATATATATATATATATATATATATATATATATATATATATATATATGTGTGTGTGTGTGTGTGTGTGTGTGTATGTGTGTGTCTGTGTGTGTTATTCAGTCCAGTTAAACCGGAGTCGGGAATAATTCCGTCAGGACAATTAAATTATTCAACTATGAACATTTCAATCTTCCAGGTAAAGAGCTCAATGTAACTCTTCAGATTTAACAATAATTTAAGGAATTTAAGAAGATTTACGTTAAATTGTAAGTTAAAATGTAAGTTAATGTACTGTAGAAAGTGAAGTTGACCTACATCTAGTTACTTTATTATAATTCAGGTAATAAAAGAACAAACTGGAAGTGGGCGAAATGAGGAGGAAACACTTCACCCCTGTTCACCCCCTCTCACCCTTCCCTCCTCTGTCCATTCTGGTTGTATTAATTATATCCATTAGATCTGAAGAAGTCTTGTTGAATTTGGTGTCATTGAATCAAATCAATACCAATAGCAGGATGGAAATAAATTTATAATTCAAATGTGACCAGGTTACGTTTTTCTTAAAAGTATATATATATATATATATATATATATATATATATATATATATATATATGTGTGTGTGTGTGTGTGTGTATGTTTGTGTTCGATCGACAAAATCAGAGAAAATGGCTTCGAGCTGACCAAGAAAAGAAGCAAAAGGTACCCCGCAAAAACAATCACAGACGCCGACTACGCTGATGACTTAGCGTTACTGGCGAACACGCCTAATCAAGCAGAGACACTACTGCATAGTTTGGAACGAGCTGCAGCAGGCATTGGCCTTCATGTCAATGCGCACAAAACTGAATATATGTGTTACAACCAAACGGGCAACATTACCACACTAGACGGAGCCTCTCTGAGGCTTGTAGACAAATTCACCTACCTAGGAAGTAGCGTCTCATCAACAGAAAACGACATCGACACACGACTGACGAAAGCATGGACGGCTATAGATAGGCTTTCAATAATATGGAAATCAGACCTGACCGATGAAATGAAGTGCAGTTTCTTCCAGGCAACGGTTGTATCGATACTGCTATATGGATGCACTACATGGACGCTAACCAAACGGCTGCAGAAGAAACTTGACGGCAACTACACAAGAATGTTGAGAGCAATATTGAACAAGTCCTGGCTACAACACCCCACGAGATGCCAACTGTACGGCCACTTGCATCCCATCACGAAAACTATACAGGTCAGACGAGCCAGACACGCCGGACACTGCTGGAGAAGCAAGGAGGAGCTCGTAAGTGACGTACTCCTATGGACCCCCACATAGGCGATGAACGATAGGCGATGAACGATAGGGAAAAGTGGCGAGAGATGGTCCAGTATATCCGTGCTGGCGGCACGACATGATGATGATGATGATGATATCAATATCAGTATATATGCTTCAATAGATCCCTATCTAGCTTTCTAGCAGTCTTTCTATCAAATTATCAGAGTACGTCTATTAATGAATGTTTTCTTTGACTGTGTGCATTTTCCAGTGTAGAATTGACTAGACTTTAAAAGTGGACAAGCATTTATGCAAGACTATATATATATATATATATATATATATGAATATGTATATATATATATATATATATATATATATATATATATATATATTCGTGCCATTTATCTTAATTGTTTGCTGTATTTTTTTTAAAACTTTAACAAGAAATTCGACTTAACGCATCAAGTGTGAAGACATAATTAGATCGCATCACGCTTTGTTCTCCATAATGAGATTGGCAAAATTCAAGTAATAATTAAATTTCTAGTATGGTAACTATTAACATATCCATACAACATTTGACACCTCGTGTATTAAAAAAAATCTTTGTTGAATTAACTTTCTTTAACTGCTTTGGAGTTAGATCCCAACCTACATGAAATTGAAGAAATTTTATTTCTTTTTTTTATCATACATTTGCTTATTTATTCATTTATTTATTGAAAATTAAAAAAAAAAAACTTTGCTTAATTATGCAAAGAGTCAACAATTTTTTTTCTTTTCATTTCTAAGTACAACTCGCTCTGGGCGGATGCCACCATTTTGCTGATTCTTCTAGAACCGAAGATACGTATATATATATATATATATATATATATATATATATATATGTATGTATGTGTGTGTGTGTGTGTGTTGGTTCCAGAACTATATGTATGTATTTGTGTGCATATATATATATATATATATATATATATATATATATATATATATATATATTGTCATTGCTGTACTGTCGCCAGAAATTGACATGATGATTAGAGTTCAAATCCCAGACGAGGGTCTCAGCATTTCATATGGTGCTAATACACTTGTTTTTTTGTTTTTTAGGGTTTTATGGCATATCGACCATTATAGGTTATTTAAAGCCAAATTCTTTTAAATACAAATAAACAGTTCTATTTCAAACTTTAGCATAAGTACAGTTTAATTGTCAAAACATTTCTATTTCAAGTTATTCAGTTTAGTCAAACTGTTCTATTTCAAACAATTCAGTTTACCATGAAAAAACAGTTCCGTTTCAAGCAATTCAGTTTAGCAAAATTACGCAATTTAGTTTTATTTGACCCATTGAAAAGACTCTATGAGGTGCTACCACTCCGAGCTAGAGTGGACCTTGGAGCAATGGCAATGAAAGGGTACTTTGCATTTTCCAAAGCTCCAGCATTACTGGAAACTCACAATCAGATTATTTAGAGGCATATTCCGGATACTTGTTGATGGTGGTGTTCTTACCCCTCTGCAGAGAAGCAGTCGGTTTATTCTACAACCCCTGCCGATGCGGCAAAATACCTTTGAGAAAAGTCATATATATATATATATATATATATATTTATGGAGTGCAAAGAAAGAACTGAGAAAGGCTGAGGGGTGATTAAAGCAGAAGGCTTTCGTATGGACGGTAACAATAGGTCGAGGTGACCTTGGTTACTTCCTGAGTATCAAAATGTACAAAGCCAAGGGGAAGCAGAGACGGAATCTATTCTAGGACGAGGTTCACACTAGTGGTGAGGAAGAAAGAAGAGGCAAGATGGTGGGACTATCCCGGCAGGGTGCATGGACATGATGGGAGAACTTTATTAAGAGGAGAATAAGCTGGATAGAGATTTGGTACGCCGATGCTAGTCGGTTTAATTCTTTTACTGCAATCGGTGCATGACGTTCTAGCGAGTCCTGCGAACTTATTTACTTGGGCGAAGAGTAGAATACCATCGTGTCTACTTTGTGTCGGAAATGGCACACTAAGACACATTATGAGTGCCTGTCTTGGGCACCAGGTGATGGGAGGTACCCTTGGAGACATGACCAGATACTTAGGACGGTAGCCGATACAGTGGACGTTGCGAAAACTTCAAGCCGGAGGCGATGCCGATTTACTTCGTCAAAGCCGGTGAATGCCCACTCCTCCGCGTGTAAAATCAACTCTTGCCTGCATGTAAAATGAACTCTTGCCTGCTATCTTCCGCCCAAGACTGGCAGCTGGAGTTAATATCGGGGAACGACTGAAAGTTCAAGAGCAGATCGCAACGACTACTCTGCGTCCGGATTTAAATCTCTGGTCAACAGAAACAAGGAAGGAGGAAAATATTGAAGTGGCCTGTGAAAGAAAGCTTGAAAAATATCAAGAGATAGTAGAAAAATGCAAATTCAACAACTGGTGGACAGCATGTTATCCGATTTAAGTTGGCTGCCGGGGTTTCGCAGGAAGACCTTTATGCAGATTTCTAAGTCGACTAGGAGGGAAAAAAAGAGAAAGGCCATCAAATTGATTTCAGAATTTGCTAATAAAGTGTCGAGATGGTTATGGATTAAAAGATCAGATCCATGGAGCACAACAGAGACGAATGAGTGTTTGCGTATTTGATGGTAAAATAGAAAAGGTTTGGAAAAGAGAGGAAATGAAGCATGGTTTAAATAAAGAGAGAGAAAACAAAAGACTTAGTTTTCCCAATATACATATATATGTATATTGTGACAATATACCAGCTCGGCCGGTCCCCACTAGCTAAGCCTCCTAAGCCAGCTCATGGCCATCCGATCGTCTAGTGGTTTCTCTCATCTCCGGCCAGGAGCATTTCACATGCTTAACAAACACACAACAGATGCAACGTATATAACCGTTAGTGGAAGAAAGAAGAACAAACTAGAACGGTCCTTGGTTAGCTCCAAGCGCAAGAAGGGAGAAGTTTTGGCACCCCTCTGTGGATTTCTGTGAATCTGGGGCTATCGTGAGCGTGTATCTGAGCAAAATTCACACATAGCTACCTGGAATGCTGATTCTTCCTTTCACGTTAGCTGACCTGGCTTCTGAGTACACAGGTCTCAACTCCTCGCTCGGCAGTCGTATTTCTCTGACCGTCACCTTTCCCTGACAGTCGCTTACTCATTTCTTCTGTTGACTGCCCAGGGACCTTGCCTTTGTTCGTCTTCTTCCAGTCTCGTAGGAAATATCACGCGCAAGCCCTTTGTGTGGGTTTCGCGCCAAAATAGACAAAGGAATCCTTAGACTGACACTCACCCACATCCACACCCACAGAAACGAATGCACCCCATCGTACCACAATTTAATTGAATGTAATTATTTGTACAAAGATTCTTATAAAAAACAAAGAAGAAACGGTAAAGGGAAGCGAAAAAAATTCCCATTGCTTACAGTATCAATATTGAAAATTATATGTGCTCGTAGAATAATTGCTTTCAGTGTCTTACTACAACTGTCTGGCACGGGCACCTCTGGTGGTGTGACGGTTAGCAAGCTAGCCTAGCAAACCTACACGAGTGAGTTCGAGTCTCATTGGGCGCCCCATTCATTCGGCCTTGTGCCACATCGAAGCAAAGAGCTTTGTAAATTACTACTACGACTGTCTGGTAGAGTATTTTTATGGTTTGTATTTTTTAAGATTTTACTTATTGTCAATAATTTTTTTCTGTAAAGACTTTGTTTGCGCGATTGTACATAATCGAAACTTGCTCAGTGCGAGTAAGTATACTCCTACAATATCCAGGAGGAGAGGACAAGCAAGTGATTGTTTACCTTTTTAACTCATTGCGACTGGGAGGAAATCGACATATGTCGCTTTTCATTGACCACTTCTAGTTTAAAGCTGAATAGCAGTAGCATTTTAACTTTGTCAGGTGTGTGCTGTGCGGTATTG
Organism: Sepioteuthis lessoniana; assembly: GCA_963585895.1. NCBI lineage: Eukaryota > Metazoa > Mollusca > Cephalopoda > Myopsida > Loliginidae > Sepioteuthis > Sepioteuthis lessoniana. The sequence continues at coordinate 44,025,917 of OY757914.1, forward strand.
CGTACTTGACGAACTTTTGACTACATGATCTCCTGCCGGAATAATAGTTTCGATAGGGTCATTTAAGAGAGCAAGTATGATGTTGGAAGACCTGAAACATGTAAATACCGCAAGAACATCACTCACGAGAGGATCCTTCGCGCTTTTTGAGTGCGTGATTACAATAGTATATATATATATATATATATATATCCAAATCTTATATATATATATATATATAAGATTTCTGATAGAACGAAACAGTCTGTCTGTGAATGACAATATATGCTCCCCCATGGGGGTTGAGCTCTCTGGCGAAGGAATTGCCGGCCGCCGTTAGCGTAATGCGAAGCTCTTTGAAAGAATTGACCACTCTGGTGCCGATGGGTATAAAAAATGTAAACAAAGACTGCTGCTGCTGTTTCAAAAAATAAAAATACCTTAAAATTCCCTTAGCCAACGTGGTCCACAATCTAACGTAAAGTTGGACGGGTTTCGATCCCAGCTTCGAGCGTTCTGCATGTCTAGCCACACTGAAGAGTTCTGATAGAACGAAACAGTCTGTCTGTGGATGACTATATATATATATATATATAGATAGATAGATATTCTACTTAATGGACAGCCTGGGCCCTTTAAACTTGAAATGGGAAGCGCTTTAGAAGAAGGGAAACACTTAATTCAAACCAGTTAAACTCAGCCAAAAGTTGACATTGTGCTAAATCCAGTTCGTATAAAGGGTTTGGTTTATAACCTACGTTGAATAGAGTCTACCTACGCATACACACTGAAATATACACACACAAACTACTTTAAAATATATAAGTGGACCCTTCAACTCAGAGAGAAAGAGAGAAGAAGAAAAAGAGAAAAATGAATAAAGAAAAAACAATAAAAGTAAGTCCATTGAATTCGTATTAATACATACCTACCGTTAACTCAAAGGGGAAAAAAGAAACAAAAATACCAACTGGATATTTATGCATGTATATAAATGTATACACACCCGAACATATAAAGGGGGTGTCCTCGTGGTGTAATAGTTAAAGCGATGGACTGCGGAATCGTAGTTAGCGAGTTCGTACTCCAGTTGCGCTATTACGTTCACTTTCAGGTAAATACCCTTGGGAAAGGCATGAACCTCCTTATCCTCCCAGCTATGGGTTAAATAGTACCACTACTGTTCTTCTAGGAGAATGGCTTTGGCATTAAATAGCCTAAAAAGAGTTGATATGCCATTAAACAAATAAACCAAAGCAAACTAACCAGTCGCGCTATTACGTTCACTTTCGGGCAAATACCCTTGGGAAAGGCATGAACCTCCTTATCCTGCCAGCTATGGGTTAAATAGTACCACTACTGTTCTTCTAGGAGAATGGCTTTGGCATTAAATAGCCTAAAAAGAGTTGATATGCCATTAAACAAATAAACCAAAGCAAACCATCCAGTCGCGCTATTACGTTCACCTTCGGACAAATGCCCTTGGGAAAGGTATGAACCCCCTTATCCTCCCAGCTATGGGTTAAATAGTACCACTACTGTTCTTCTAGGAGAATGGCTTTGGCATTAAATAACCTAAAAAATGTTGATATGCCATAAAACAAAGAAACCGAAACGGAACATATAAAGTATGTACTTCTTAATACGTACATAAAAAAAGAAAAGAAATAATTAAAATATAAAAAATGAATAGATTTGAATTAGATAAACCACATCCTAATTAAAACGAACTCATTATGAGTCTTCTGAGGAGACAATTTGTCGCTGCCTCCCACCAGACAGGACTTGACACAAGGTCAAAAGCCCGAAGGCCGATTAAAGTGGGGATAGGGGGGAGGGAAGGTTGGGAACGAGTCGAGACTCTAACCCAGCTGGTCTGTGCTGCTCATCGGCTCACTTGGTGCAATGTGAGCCTGATGAGGCAAACAGTTTCACGAACCCAAATGTGGGTCCGGGCACGTATGCAGGGTTATGGCTTGAACTAGACACCAAGGTCTAGTGCCATTCAAAGGTTTCTGAGAGCGTCCGTGCCGAGGAGGAGGACCATTTATATATATATATATATATATATATATATAATGGGGGTAAAGATTTAGTTTTGTTTTCTTTTGTTTTATGGAATATTAATCATTGTAAATTATTTAATGCCAAATCCATTTTTATGCATGTAAGCAGTTCTATTTCAAATAATTCAGTTTAGCAAGAGGATGCAGTTTAGTTCTATTTTACCCATGGATTAGATCCAATCCAGTGCTACCACTTCGGGCCATAGTAGACCTGGGAGCGATGGCATTAAATGGGTACTCTGTATTCCCCAAAGTTCCAGTATTACTTGACCATCAGCCTTACCATCAGATTGTTTTGGGTCTTAATTGGACACACGTTGGGGTTGTTTTACCCTAATGCAAAGATGCATTCGGTGTATTCTGCAACCTTCACCGATTGGTCATGCAAAAGTCAATTGACACTAGAAAAGAATTGCGTCAGCAGGGAAAAACCACAAAGTGGTGTATTGAGGGTTGAAAGCCCAATTCATATTGTGCTTATCAGAGGATTATTATACGATACATCCTGATTTTTCTTCGATATCAAAAATCATGTAATACTTTACAAGATGAAGAAATATTGCCCCTAGGTTAACCTCAAAAGGAGGAGAGTATATGACGTTTATCTGTTTAAATCCGCTAAGAAATCTGAACCATCCACAGACATGCATACGCAATTTTGCAAGAATAAAGGAAGTGCAAATCCATAGTACAAAAATTGGATGCCTAAGTCAACAACGGTGCAGATCTCAGACTGAGTTTAATAAACTGATTGAAGTGAACTAGTATCCGGAGAAAGACCATAGCACACAGGTTCCCTTTTTCAACCTAATATATTCAATATGAAAGAGAATACAACTCGAAGTAAATATCATTGTTTCATGGTTGCACAGACAGTCACTTTTAACGGATTTCGAAAACAAACTCCCATTTACAACAAAAAATAACGTTAACTGCCCAGCTTCAAGATATCGTCATCACAGCCGTTACATTAAGGAAGGTTTCCGTTGTCAAATTAATGATCCTTTTAAAGAAAATACCGACTGGATGCATCAACGTAAGATGGAAAATAAAAAGATCTGCTAAAACTGTTTCAGAAATAGCTGGATTAAAAATACATTTTCTCTCAAAGTTGGATGCCAAGGTATCCTTACCAACTGAACCTCTGCATACAAGACTGATCTGAGAGAGTCACCATCAGACAAGGGGGCAAATAACTAATAAAAATTACGCAAAAACAGGTCTAGAATAAAGTGCTACGTGCATTAGTGTTGATGTGGCATTCTCACAGAGTGACAAAAAACATCAAAGGTTAGTATTATTGTTAGGTACGACAGGGGGGCTCTGGGTTAGTGGTAATGATGCTCCACAACCCCGCCATTACATAGAGTAATAATCTGAGGATGACAGGATGTGTGTTGAAAGCAACATTACTGCTTGTACAGCGGTCATTATATATATATATATATATATATATATATATATATATATATAAATTGAGCCAGTTTGTTTCGTGTCCGTTGAAAATTTGATTTAGGTCATTATGATATTTCAAAGATTCCCCAGAATGTGTAGCGGAGGGAAGAATTTTGTGAAAATCAACGTGCATAGATTATTGGAATGCACAGCATGCTGCAGGTAAAAAGATAAAAGACGAATGAATGTGTTAGTGAAAAAAACCATTAAAAGCTATTTTACCAGAAGAAAATAAAAACGTAAGACGTCAGTCACTAGTCGCCTAATATTCGTAAATATTTATGTCCAGGTCCATTATACATGGATTAGATCAAAATGAAGAACAGAATTGCAATTGAATTTCTACGTAGTTCCAGTGTGTTTCCAAAATAAAATTTACATCTATCCATCTATCAATTTATATCTATATGTATAGATAGATAGATAAATAGATATAAAATGACTGTTTTTATTGCAATATATTTATCCTAACCACGCACACATATATATATATTCAGATATGTATACGAGTATACATACATACATACATACATACATATAAGTCTCTCTCTCTCTCTATTTATATATACTCATATATGCATAAACATATATATAGCGACACACATAAATATATACATGCATATATATATATATATAAACACATAGATATTTATGCATATATATGTACACACACACACACACACACACACACACACATATATATATATATATATATATATGTCTGTGTGTGTGTGTGTGTGTGTGTGATAGAAATATGTGAAAAGTTGGATAAATCAAACAATTAATTCCGATTCAGATGCTTGATGTTTCGTTCACGCATCTGAATCGGAGTTAAGTGCTTGATTTACCCAATGTTCCACATATTTCAATCATACTGTCAGATTCACTACAATCGATCATTTCAACACACACACACACATATATATATATAATCATTAAATAAGTTTCCAGACTTTTTTGTATGGCACTTTTGTTGATAGTACACACATGAAACTCTAATCCCTAGTAATCTCCTCCGGCTGTGATGCACTTGTTGTACCGTTCCAACACCTTCTGGAAGGTCCCCATGGAAGTCCTCTTGTATGAGCGTGTTAATGACCTTCATCACTGCCTCTTTCATCTCTTCATATGTCTCATAACGACAGCCTGTGAGCTTACGGAATAAGCAAATTTCACAGGGAGCAAGATCTGGACTATAGGGAGGCTGAGGAACTGTCTTGATGCCCATCTTGGTCAAATAGTCTGTGATAAGAATGGAGTTATGGACTACTGGTGCATTGTCCTGGTGGAAATGCCACCGACCCGATGTGAAGAGTCCTAGCCCTTTCCGAGGGAACCTCTTCCTGAACTCCCTTAAAACTTCAACATAGTAACCCTAACCCTTTGTCCAATCAACTCTGGTGTATTGACTTCCTTACTTCTTCAACCCCTCTCATAAACCCTCACAGACTTCCTGCTTTTCTTGAATCAGTTATGCCACACAGAAACTGATTCTCAATTCATGCAAGATGGTCGAAAAGCAGTCTGAAGAATTCCATACGTTTCTGTGACATTTTTCCAAGTTTAAAACAGAATTTTATTACATATAATTCTTCTAAAGTCCAGATTGCATTTTTGAAATTCACCAGCTGTGACAATCAGACTTCAGTAGTTAGTATTCCAATTCCTGCTGTAGGTGTTCAATTGAACCTGAAATATAAAAATTGGTCTGTTATCTCATAAGATGTATAGCAATATGATACTGAATTTTCAATTTTAGATGCCTGTAAAAAAAATCTGCAATCTTATTGAATGCACCACGAATACATGTAGTTCAGTCTCTCTGATTGTATAACTGTTTTTAACAATGAACATTAACAGATTATGTGTTAACTAAGCAGTTTTATAAATTTTCGAAACTTTTTATGTAAATCTACGGAATTTTATAAATTGATGTATAATTTCCCTTATAAATGGGCGCCTGGATCATTTCGATTGGGTTGTTTCATTGGTCCGAAAAGCGAATAACATTGCCATCATCTTAAATGCCTATTTTCTGTGGATAGTGGGCGTACCCAACTCACGTAGAGAGGGCCCTTTGTAAGGGCGTAATTATTATTCAGAAAATTCTCATTCATCCAGAAAATTACTATATGCAAAAGATGCCTTTTCTGCTCAACGGTGTGGAGTTTACAGAATTTTTTTGGAGAAAATTAAAAAGAAACGTCTCATTTGAACAGAAAGCAAATTAAATTGTTATCTGCAGGAACGAGATTTTAAATTCATTTAGGTAAAAAATATTGTCACACACCAAGAGTATTCGAAATATAGGGATATGTATTTTATTTATCTTCGATCCGATGGAGGTCGGCTGTGCATAAAAAAGAAAATATGATGCAAGAAATCTATCGATGAGATTATGACACCATAACACAAGATGATGTAACAACAATAATTTTAATCACTCTTCTGCAGGACTAATCTAGGGTTGAAATTTATAACAATACAAAATTACAAAAAATATCAAAAGGTATAAGGGATAATCTCATGAATGATATGTAACATTTTCTTTATGTCATGATGTATATCAAGCGTTCAGCTTCAATTCTTTGTGAAATTTTACGTGTGAGAATTTGTGTAAGGTCAAACAAAACTATTACTTAGCTTTTTTCTTTTACTATTGTGTATGTGACCAGTCGATACGCAGCTTTTACGTCTTTTTTTTTAATCCCAAAAGTGTCTTATTCTTTCTTCCCGCATTTGGAATGATTCTTTTTTTTTCTGTCTTTTTCTTTTCCGTCTCTCTTACCGCCATTTTCTTTATTATCGGAACTTGGCCATTTGATAATGAGATTAATTCATTATCTTCTTAAAATTTTGAAGTTGAGGTTCCTTGAACTCCTTATTTTCATATATTATCCTTGTAATAGATGAAACGTTAATCCCTGTGACTTTCAAGCATCTTCAAAATAGCAGAAGGTGTCGGTTCCAAGTTATTCAAATTCGCCCATTATCCGACGGGATGGGAGAAGCAACCAGCTCGCTCCATGTCTTGCAGTCATCTAACTTTCATGTTAGATGACTGCCATACGTCGCACGGCGATTAGGATATTTGTCACGTGCTATGTTTCGTCCTGTCTGGGACTACCTCCTTTCCCGATTTGGGTTTGAAACCACATTCAAGGTTGAATTGAAGAAAAAGGCATGGATGAGCAGATACCCTTCCTGACGTCAGAGCTAATCATGCATCGCCAGATTTTTCTACATATGTCCTTATTTGAAATTTTCTACTTTTCAAGGTCCAAACAATTTGATCTCGTTATTTGTTTTCCTTTCTCTTTTCTTAAATTTGTGTTTGACTCTTATTTGCTCTTTCTATTCTGCTAATACATTTATATGATAATATTAGAAGTCTACAAATAGACCGGACATTGGCCTAGCGGTTAGAGTGTTCGCCAATAGCCCGGGAGACCTGGGTTTGATCCCAGATCGAGTCATACAAAAGACTCAAAAAATGGTACTTGATGCCTCCTTGCTTAACACTCAGCATTATAAGGTACGGATCAAGGGTAAAGTGGAGCAATCCAGGGAAAGGAGTAGCGCCCTCCCCTACACCATGGTGTAGTAAGCTATCGAAAAAGGGAGCCTTCGGGTCACCCTCGACTATGGTCGTCTACTTACAACTAGGTATTTGACCTCTGTCAAAAACTAAATTTTTGATATTTTTTATACCATAAAGAACTCACTTACGCACGCACACACATATAGATAGATAAAAACAGGCTAATATACATATATATATATATATATATATATATATGACTTGTCTATATTCATGTGATGATACTAGATTATCGTTTTTATTTTAAATATTCGGACTACTGACTTCACCTCATCTTTATTTTTATACTCACAACGTTTCGGCTTACATGTCCTTCGGCCTTCTTCAGGCGTTGCATGTCAAACATGGCAGTTCATAAAGAATATCTAACTGAACCCTAATTTGAACCACAGGTGCATACTGATCTAATTCTGTTAACCATGACCGGGTACAAGTGTTAAGTTATTGGAAGTATTTTTTTTTATTGTCTCTACCCGTTGTTGGGATTGAACCTGCAATATCCAGATGTTTTCAGTCAGAAGCACTTTCCAACCAAAAGCCTTATCTACTGCATCATGTATCCTTACGTATATAATATAGATTGAAAGATAGAAAACCTAGAAGAGACAGAGCCACAAATAAATGCATACATTCATATTTCGATAATGTACCATTAATGAACAATCATATAAATCGAACTTGCTTAGATGAAAGATTATGCTTTTATTTAATTTTGTCAGTGTGTGTATATGTTTTTTTTATAACGGCCCTTTTTATAAAGATAAAAAGAAAATTAAATGAATTACAGAACTTACTGTAATATAATGGCCGATGGATTTCGTTTTATACCTTTGGGTTTAATTAAGCCGAGAACCTTTCGGCTCAGTTCATGGGTTACTTAAGTGCAACATTACGGCAGTTGTTCATGCACGCGGGCGGAACGGACGTGTCACTCAGAGATGTCACAATAGATGGGAAACGGGGCTACAGAGTGCGGGTGACGACACGCACCGGAAGCGCGCAGAGGATTTGGGGGATTTTGAAAAAGTCAGTTAATTGAGTTGAGTTGAGTCCTGCCTCGGAAGAAGACGGTTGGTTTTCGCTTGCTCCCCGAAACCAGGCCAGTGGCCTTTGTGGCAGGTGCCGCACGTGTGGGGTGGGGCAGATGGAAAAGCCAGAATAGAAAGAATGTGTATCCCTCTCCTTATGTCGAAGAACCTTTAACTCAAAGGTTATAAAAAGTTTCGTACCTGAACTAAGAAGCCGTAAGTGTTTTGAGATTCCTATGTTCTATGTATATATGTTATGAACATTCGCTGTGCGTTTCACACATATCTGTATCATGGGTATGGTACATTACCGCTGGATCCTTCTAGTGGCAAAGGAATAAAAAGAAATGCATCACAGCTGTGTAGATCTAGTTAAAATACCCTCCCGGCCAATTGGTTGGCTAGTGCATTAACCAATCAAATATTTGGAAACCAGGGCCTGCTATGTCAATTCTTTTAAAAAAGCAGGCAGAACTAGTAGCGTTTTTAATTTTTAGGTGACGGACCGTGTGGGATCAACCTGAATGGGGTCCAACTGGCGAGGAGTTTATTATTTTGAAATACCCGAAGCCCCCCTAAAAGACAGCTAAAGACTGATGACGTTACCCAGCGCCTTTTTATAACCAAGCAAGCGTATTTCTTACAATATATTGAAGTACTCCAGCATAAATGCCCAATACCCTGTCTGTTAGACATTTCTAGTCATCCAAGGATTAAATTTGCAGACATTTATATTACCTTTGTCTTAGAGATGCGGTTTTAAAGTTTTAGTCCTGTATTCCGTCTCCAAAAAGCTCAATCTTTGAAAGTGACATCTTCCAATATTCTTATAGAACAAAGTTCGTTGTTTTAGCAAAACTTATATATATATATATATATATATATATATATTTATCTTACGCTGGAGATGTAAAATAAGACGTTTGTCAATTGAAACAAGTCAACACTCGGGTCTCTGACTAAATGGTGTGGACAGCTGCTAAAGAAAATGCTCGGGGGATATTTTTGTGTCAAATCCTTTTTTTTTCTTTTATAATGTGGGTGTTTTTCTTTCTGGCAATGCTTTTATTACACACACACACACACACATACTCACGTAGACACACACACACACACACACACACACACACACACGCATATATATATATATATATATATATATATATATATATATATATATATGTTTTGTATACATATGCGCGTATTTGTACAAACTATATCAAATATAAATTTTGATGTAAGTATATCTATATGGCATTTATACGTATATTTATATCTATACATACAGGCTTTTATTTTCAATTTTATTTTTGTGTTTATTTTCTTATACATTTATATTCTTATATATAAAAATAAAAAGTCTGGAAAAACCAGTGGTAAAAAAAGAAAGAAAGAACGAAAGAAAGAAAGAAAGAAAGAAAGAATCAAACTAACGGATAAAAACATCAAAACTGATAGGGAAATAAAAAGACATCAGCAAATGTAAAATGAAAAATTAGAAAGAAAGAAAGAAAGAAAGAAAGAAAGAATAAAACTAACGGATAAAAACAGCAAAATTGATTGACAAATTAAAAGACAAAGGCAAAGGTAAAAAGAAAAATCAGAAAGAAAGAAAGAAAGAAAGAAAGAAAAAAGAAAGAAAGAAAGAAAGAAAGAATCAAACTAATGGATAAAAACAGCAAAACTGATAGGCGGATAAAAAGACATCAGCAAATGCAAAAAGAAAAATTAGAAAGAAAGAAAGAAAGAAAGAAAGAAAGAAAGAAAGAAAGAAAGAAAGAAAGAAAGAAAGAAAGAATCAAACTAATGGATAAAAACAGCAAAACTGATATGGAAATAAAAAGACATCAGCAAATGTAAAATGAAAAATTAGAAAGAAAGAAAGAAAGAAAGAAAGAAAGAAAGAAAGAAAGAAAGAAAGAACAAAACTAACGGATAAAAACAGCAAAATTGATTGACAAATAAAAAGACAAAGGCAAATGTAAAAAGAAAAATCAGAAAGAAAGAAAGAAAGAAAGAAAGAAAGAAAGAAAGAATCAAACTAATGGATAAAAATAGCAAAACTGATAAGCAGATAAAAAGATAAAGGCAAATGTAAAAAGAAAAATTAGAAAGAAAAAAGAAATAAAGAAAGAAAGAAAGAAAGAAAGAAAGAAAGAAAATGATTGGTTCGTTTTTGATTCGCTAGTTGGTTATTTGTTTTTTACGACATAGGAACACTTGGATGTTATTCAATGCCGAAATCTGTTCATTAATTATATACATATATATATATATATATATATATATATATATATATATATATGTGTGTGTGTGTGTGTGTGTGTGTGTGTGTGTGTGTGTGTGTATTTGTAAACGAGGAATTCGTCGGTAACATTATTTTCAAATGTCCCTGGGGTCATTGCTTTGCAACATGTTAAATGGTTTCTAGTATTACTACTTAGCACTATCAAATCTATTTAACGTTTCAAGTCTAGTAAAGGATTAAACAGTTTTATCAGAGTCACTTCGGCTCAGGGACGATGTACGAATAAAGGCAATGAAGAAGTACTTCAGAATCCCAAAGCTCGAGGATAGAAGCTTCACCATCGGATAGTTTAGTGTCATATCTAGGACACTCCTTACAGGGTGGGGTCCTACCCATCAGCAGAGATGCAGTTGGCGTGTTCTACAACCCCAAGCGACTAGACTGAACGAAGAAAAAACAATGAAACAAAGAAAAATAGAATTTAATGAAAAAGAAGAAAGAGAACTGATTATGAGAACATTTCAGGAAATGATTGAGTTATGCAAAATTAGAAGTTATAAAGAAATGAGTGAAGAGATGTGCGAAGGAAAAACAAAGAGAGAAATCTAAAGAGTGAGAGAAAGAGAGAAAGAGAGGGAGAGATAGAAGAGTTGGAAGAGAGAGAAAGAAAGAGAGCAAGAGAGGGAGGGAGATAGGGAGAGATATAAGAGTTGGAAAAGAGAAAGAATGAGAGCAAGATAGGGTGAGATAGAAGATTTGGAAGAGAGAGAGAGTGAAAAATATCAACAGAGGGACAGATAGAAGAGTTGGAAGAGAGAGAGAAAGAAAGAGAGCAAGAGAGGGAGGGATAGAAAAGTTGGAAGAGAGATAGTGAGAGAGAGAGAGAGGGAGAGATAGAAGAGTTGGAAAAGAGAGAGAGAGAGAGAGAGTAGGTGAGCAAGATAGGGAGAGATAGAAGATTTGGAAGAGAGAGAGTGAAAAATATCAAGAGAGGGAGTGATAGAAGAGTTGGAAGAGAGAGAGAGAGAGAAAAGAGAGGGAGAGAAAGAGAAGAGTTGGAAGAGAGTGAGAAAGAGAGCAAGAGAGGGAGAGATAGAAGAGTTGGAAGAGAGAGAGAGAGTGAAAAAGAGCAAGAGATAGAAGAGTTGAAAGAGAGAGAGAGAGAGAGAAAGAAAATAAGAGAGGGAGAGATAGAAGAGTTGGAAGAGAGAGAGAGTGAAAAAGAGCAAGAGAGAATGAGATAGAAGAGTTGAAAGAGAGAGAGAGAAAAAAAATGAGAGGGGGAGAGATAGAAGAGTTGGAAGAGAGAGAGAGAAAGATAGTGAGAGATAGAAGAGTTGGAAGAGAGAGAGAGAGAGAGAGAGAAAGAGAGCAAGAGAGGGAGTGATAGAAGAGTTGGAAGAGAGAAAGAGAGCAAGAGATAGAAGAGTTGGAAGAGATAGGGAGAGAAAGAGAGGGAGAGATAAGAGAATTGGAAGAGAGAGAGAGAGAAGGAGAGCAAGAGAGGAAGAGATAGAAGAATTGGAAGAGAGAGAGAGAAAGAGAGTAAGAGAGGGAGAGATAGAAGAGTTGGAAGAGAGAGAGAGAAAAAAGCGCAAGAGAGGGAGAGATAGAAGAGTTGGAAGAGAGAGAGAGAGAGAAAGAGAGAGAGAGAAAAAGAGAGAGGGAGAACTCGCGAATAGAAAAATGATTAAAAGTGATACACAATGAATACAAAAAGGTGACAATCGCAAACAAACAAACAAAAAACGAAAGGAAAAGAATAAAGAAAAAACACAAAAATAAAAGACACTAACACTGAATCTTAAAACTCGCATTTTAAACTATATTCGCAACATCTGATTCGAAGTTTATTTTAGACTCAATGCAGCAGTAAAATCAAATGAAGTGAGCCACCGACGAATTGCAACGACCCTTTGTCACTTGAAGAGGACGAGGTCAAGAGTAAATATCTCAGGAGACTCAAGAGGACAAGTGAGTGATTTTAAACAAAAAGAAATATTTACAAAAGAAAAAAAGAAGAATGGTGGAAAAAAGAAAACGGAATAAGTCACAAATTTTTTTACGTATATTTCTACGTATGTTCCTGCTAATATTTACTTGGGTACATGCATATATATATATATATATATATATATATATATAAGTTTTTCCATGCGGATACAGTGGCGAGCGACCAGCCATTGCCAGTTTCGTGATATTTGATATCTTCTGTGTGCATGTATCTGTGTTCTTGTATGCATATTATGTCTATCTTATGTCCTTCGGCCGATGCGATTAGCTCTGGGAGTTGTCCTATTTTATTTAAGGTTCTTACGTTAAATGTGGCTATTTGTAGTGTTTGCTTGCATTTTAGTAGTTTTGATTGTTTGAGCTCTGTAGCTGATTTTTCGAACACCGAGGCCAGGGCTCCAACCTCAGCAGGACGCGCCCCTTTTTTACCCGCGCGAAGAGCGATGCGGTTTGTGTAAGTGGTTTGAGTGTGGGTCATGGTTATCTTTCGATGGCTGTTTTATTCTCTTCTATAGAAGCCACTCTTATAGAGGAGCAGCAGTAGTTCCCCGATCGAACTAGCGATCCTGAGCGTAAAGTCGTCGAACTCACGTCCAGGACCCGTTTAGGTATTGAGTTTTGTCGCCCATGGGTTTATTCAAATACCTTTACGTACATCATGCTGCTTCCCATGTGTACGCAAAAAAAAAAAAAAAAAAAAAAAAAAAAAAGAAGCAGAAGGTACCCCGCAACAACAATTACCGACGCCGACTACGCCGATGACAGAGCGATACTGGCAAATACACCTGACCAAGCCGAAACACTTCTGCATAGTTTGGAACGAGCAGCAGCAAGCATAGGCCTCCATGTTAATGTACACAAAACGGAATATATGTGCTATAACCAAACGGGGGACATCTCCACTCTAGAAGGAACCCGACTTAAACTAGTAGACAAATTCACGTACCTTGGAAGCAGCGTCGAATCAACCGAAAAGGACATCGAAACGAGGTTAACGAAAGCATGGACAGCTATCAATAGGCTATCGATTATATGGAAATCAGACCTAACCGATAAAATGAAACGCAGTTTCTTCCAGGCAGCGGTCACATCGATACTGCTATATGGATGCACTACATGGACGCTAACAAAACGGCTGGAGAAGAAACTACATGGCAATTACACAAGAATGCTACGTGCAATCCTGAACAAGTCCTGGCAGCAAAACCCCACAAGACACCAACTATACGGCCACCTGCCCCCTATCACGAAAACTATTCAAGTTAGACGAACCAGGCATGCAGGACACTGCTGGAGAAGCAGAGATGAACTCATAAGAGATGTACTCTTATGGATCCCCACACATGGCCGCGCAAAAGCAGGACGACCAGCTCGAACGTACATTCAGCAGCTATGTGAGGATACAGGTTGTTGTCCTGAAGACCTACCTAGGGCGATGAACGATAGGGAGGAGTGGCGAGAGAGGGTCAGGGATATCCGTGCTGCCAGCATGATATGATGATGATGATGATATATATATAAAGCAAAGTACATTGTTTGTTTCAAGATTACCGAGGAAGAAATAAGTTACATTTTTACGTAATGGCTCTTGTCTTAGATATCTTTGAGCGCAGCACATTCTGAGAACATTTTACCGTGATACAAAAAAAAAAAACACCAAGACCGCTACAATACATGAAAATAGATAGATAGAAAGATAGATAGATAGATTGATAGATGTGAGGATGTTATAAAGATATTCTCGGCTCAAAAAGAACTCGAATGGCTAAGGGCCATGAAAAAAACTATGTGCAAAAAAACAAGAAAGTGCAAATAGATCGATAGATAGATAGATAGAACAGTGGGCTAAAAAGTTATCGGCTGAAGTCTCTTTACCTGTAAAGATCAATAAAATTAAATATAGATAATACTTTCTCATATATATATATATATATATATATATATAATGGTAGATTTCCGTGGGTCTGACAAGATGATAAAAAAAGTGGAAAAATGAATACATCAAAGACTTCCAACAGGTTTATTTCTAAGTTTTATCACACACACACACACACACACACACATATATATATATATATATATATATAAACATCAAAATCAAGTCGCGCTAATAGCACCGAGTTCTTTTACTCTCTATTTCCATCCGTCCCTAACATCCATCACTCCAGGAAGTTTTTCTTGACTGAATCCAGTGTCTGCAAAAATCTGATGCATGTAAGTCCTTGCTGTTCAGCCAACACAGGGGTGTCTCTACGTTAAAGTCCATAAAAGAACGTTGTTTATGATTTGTCGTAACTTCTCCTACAGAACCCAGCGTGTCTGCTTCGTCTTAATCGGATGGTTTGTGAGATGGCAGGTAAATGACCGTACAGATGCTATATTATTCGATGTTGCTCCCAGGATGTATTCAAAACAACACTTCATTTTTTGTAGTTCCCGTCTAGCTTTTCCTCTATGGTTTCATTAGCAATCAGATGATTCATATATATATATATATATATATATATATATATATGAATGTATGTGCGTATATGAGTATGCTTATGTGCATTTATAAATGTACGGACACATATGCATATGTCGTAGATATACTTGGTTTGCGTTCTATAGCAGATCAACCTTTGTTGGTTATTGTATGACCAATCTTGAAATATATATATATATATATATATATATATATGTACATACATATATATATATATATATATATATATATATATATATATATATATAAAATATATATATATTAGATTTATATATATATATATATATACACACACATATATATATATATATATATATATATTAGATTTATATATCTAATGCCATGGAAGTTGAATATATTTATGCATTAAATATATAAATCTAATCTTTATTTATTTATTATCATCATTATGTAATAACTCTATCCCAGATATTGACCACTCTCTATATTATATAACACTCGGTTCGCTACAAACCCACAAAGTGATTTAGTTACAACCAACACTGTTGTATATATATATATATATATATATATATATATATATATATATATATATATATATATTATTTGTACTTGAATAGTTTTTAGGTAACATTTTTAAACGACTTGTTACCTCTCATTTTTTGAATGCAATTAAACGGTTTCAAGTATCGCTGAGGAGTTGACCCGGAATTATAATACCACAGGGTCTCATCGATGGATCAAATAGATCTGTTTGAAAGTTATTTGCATTCTTGAAATCTTAAAGTACAGATTATTTGTATTAAAAATAGTTACTTGATGCTATGATTATTTACTAAGAATTATTATTAGATACTTTAAACCATATAAGAGTGTATGAAAAAGAAATGGTTATTATTTAAATAGAAATAATTACTTGAAATCACTAGGTTTTTTTTATGTTGTTTTTTAATGGCATATTAACTTTCGTGGGTTAATACCATAGCCATCCTTGTTGAAAAATAGTAGTGACACTATTTAACCCATAAATGGGGAAAGAAGTGGTTGCATACTTTTACTTAATAGCGTGACTGGAATTCGAACTCACTAAATTCGAAACCACAGTCCAGAATCTTAGTCATTACACGATTTTCAGAAAAGGTTGTACGTTGCCACAACATAATATTCACTAATGGCTCGTTTTTCTGTGAGAAGCATAAAACATTTTGAACGACCCTCGTGGACACATGGAATATGACCAAATGAGCTTTATTTTTCACCATAGTTCCCATTGCCATTCATACACACTTCTTCCATCGGTATCGCAGTGCTTGGACCCCATTGGTCAAAAAAGCCATCTACAGTGGATATGATGTCATCATATGAACTTTTCAACCCTTTATTCAAAAGTACATATTGAAAGGCCGAGAAAGAGACAGAGAGACAGAGAGAGTCTCGGATAAGAAAAGCAACAGTGGAGAGAGAATAAACAGACTGATTACATCCTGCTTACCTTCCCATCGTTGGATTTTAGGGACCCGTCCTTTGCTGTGATTGTTTTTATCAGGATTTAAAAAAAACGAATATTTTGGTGGATATAACTGAATGTTGTATTAGTTTGTTGTTTATATCTGTTTGTTTGTTTTTGTTCTTTTTTGTTTTTTGCTTTGTTTTTGTTTTTTGCTTTTTTTAATCACAGCCAGCTGTTGGGTTTGTTTTTATTGCTAGGAGTCTAGGATTATGGTGCCTGCTATAAAGCGTATTTTAGAAAGGTTTCTTTTTGTGAGGTATTTGAATCTATAAAACAGATCCATTAGATTGAATAGTTTGTTGTTTTTTTTTTACTTCTTCATCCCGACATGAAGACGGACACAAGAACAGACTAGTTCCTTCTATCTGCCGCCTGTTTTAATAGCAAGTGGCATATATTCAATTACTTTGGTGGCTATTTCTGTACTAAGTTCTATCTTCCCGATCACGATCCATTCACTTGACTTTGTTTAATTCCTTTGACGTTTTACCGGTTTATAAATGTATAAATCTGTCTCTCTCTCACGCACGCTCTCTCACTCACTCTCTATTTCTCTATGCCCCCTCTCTCTATCTTTCTCTCTCTCTCTCACTCTCTCTCTCTCTCTCTCTCTCTCTCTATATATATATATATATATCCAGCAGCGCAAAATGTAAACAAACGAAAGCTAATTCATAATGTGAGCTGACGAAGGTCGTCTAATGGCTGCGTGGTAAGATAAAAAATCTAGCGTAAAGTTAGGCGGTTTTGGACTCAAGCTTAAAGTGTCAAGCCAAACTGAAGAGTTGTGATACAGCGAAACAGTCTGTCTCTGGATGACAATATATATATATATATATATATATAGTTTCTTTGTTCAATCCTGTATCAACCTTCAGGTTTATTTTAATACCATACTTATATTTGTAGAAGGGTAGTATATGGGTATATAAGGGACTTCATACTTTTTTCCCAAAGGTATTGGTCTTAAAATGAACGTGATAGTTGAGTTCGTGAACGCGAGTGGAGATCAAACACACTTGCTACGATGTCACTGAGCTATATGTTACCACAGTGATACACACACTTATATATATATATATATATATATATATATATATATAACCATGTTTGATTAAATAATAAAGACACATTTTGTCTTTACATATTTTATTAAGATACTTTCAAGTTTCCTTGGTTTCAGGTTAGAATTTGTGGATGAATTTACCAAAATTGTCCCAAGCGCTTTTGGATATATCAGATGCCATAATCCGGGGTTGCTTGCATGTATAAAAGTATTTTTAAAGAGTTTTTGAAAGTTTTTAGGTTTTTATAACGTAACAAAATTAATTTAAACACAGAGCTGGATGAAAGTGAGATGCTGATGAATTTAAATATAATTAGTAATCTACGACAAGAAACCATAGAAACCCTACATATAAAAACAAAAAAAAACTGAAATCAATAAAATTAATTTTTAGAATAACGAAAATATTTTGAAATACATTTTTTTTTTCAAATATTCCATATTTCTTGATAATATTTTATTTCCGTTGATAGCATTCTGTTTTTTAAGTCATCTGAAGAGACAAAAATTATATTATTCACCGAATTGAATTTATAATTATAATGTAACAAGGTTTTAATTTTCTTCCAGTTAGATTGTATATGCTCTGTATTTGAGTTTTATTAAATAATCCTGAAAAGGAATGTATAACAATAGCCATGCTTAGAGCACTCCCATAGGTTTATATGAAATACCTCATATATTCTATACACGAATAATCCACACCTATTGTCTTCGGACACCGACTGGTTATATATATATATATATATATAGAGAGAGAGAGAGAGAGAGAGAATGAGTTAAAGAGAGGGAGAGCGAGTGAGAGAAATTGTCAGAGAAAGAGAGATTTTGTGATACGTCCAAAACTAAAAAAAAGGCGCTTTAAAAAGCATGTGCATTTAAAGTTCTTAAAAGAAAAGAGGACCCTGACTATCTGTCATGTTTCATCACTGAAAAATACCATGACAGATAAGTAGTGACGTGGAAATAGATAGGGCTAGTGACCGACAAGAAAAGCGGTTAGGGGAAGAAAACAAATACGAAACAAAAAAAAACAGAAGAAATGATGCGGTTAAATCCTCACACATATGTAAGTGTGGGTGTATGGATGTGTGTATATGTGCGCGTGCTTAAGTTAATTCACATATATCAGACAGTTGGACTACCAGAAGACTGTGTATAAAAAAAAAAATTAAATTTGATTTGTCCTATCACTGGATATCGAACAACTGTTAATCTTTATACGTACTTTTATTCCTATTAAACTCACACTGACACACACACACACACACACACTCTCTCTCTCTCTCTCTCTCTCTCTCTCTCTTTATCTATCTATCTATCTTTCTCAGTATATATATATATATATATCAGTTTGTCCATATCAATGTCCATCTGCCCTTTTGTCTGTCTGTATGAACATATGTATGTATATATATGTTTTTCACTTAGAACATCGATTGACAAAAGTCAAGACTACGTACTTAGAACATCGATAGACAAAATCAAAGAGAATGGCTTTGAACTGACGAAGAAAAGAAGCAGAAGGTACCCCGCAACAACATTTACCGACGCCGACTACGCCGATGACAGAGCGATACTGGCAAATACACCTGACCAAGCCGAAACACTACTGCATAGTTTGGAACGAGCAGCAGCAAACATAGGCCTCTATGTTAATGCACACAAAACGGAATATATGTGCTATAATCAAACGGGGGACATCTCCACTCTAGAAGGAACCCCTCTTAAACTAGTAGACAAATTCATTTACCTAGGAAGCAGCGTCAAATCAACCGAAAAGGACATCGAAACTAGGTTAGCGAAAGCATGGACAGCTATCAATAGGTTATCGATTATTTGGAAATCCGACCTAACCGATAAAATGAAACGCAGTTTCTTCCAGGCAGCGGTCACATTGATACTGCTATATGGCTGCACTACATGGACGCTAACAAAACGGCTGGAGAAGAAGCTAGACGGCAATTACACAAGAATGCTGCGTGCAATCTTAAACAAGTCCTGGCGGCAACACCCCACAAGACACCAACTGTACGGCCACCTGCCCCCTATCACGAAAACTATTCAAGTTAGACGAGCCAGACATGCAGGTCACTGCTGGAGAAGCAGGGACGAACTCATAAGAGATGTACTCTTATGGATCCCTAACACATGGCCGTGCAAAAGCAGGACGACCAGCACGAACATACATTCAGCAGCTATGTGAGGATACGGGATGTTGTCCTGAAGACCTACCTAGGGCGATGAACGATAGGGAGGAGTGCGAGAGAGGGTCAGGGATATCCGTGCTACCAGCGCGATATGAGGATGATGATCGACCTTAGTCTCTTGATGTCTATTTACATTAGTCTGCTCTTATCTCTCTTAGCCAATGTCCATCCATCTATCTATTTATTTGTTGAACTTGGGTCAATTTACAAAGACAACTGGAAAAGATAAAAATAATAAAAAGGAGTAAATTTCAAATAAGATAATTTAAAGTTGCCAAACATTGAACTCATAAAAACGAGTAGAAAAAAATTAAAAACGAGGAAATTATTAGAAAATAATGACTGCGCAATTTTAAAACTCTTCCACCAAGAGACAGGAAGGTCGTTCAAGATAATTCATAGCAATGGCAAGAAACATAGAATCTCGAACCAAATGTTACCTGCAAGCTGTCTATGCAACTGTCGAAAAGTTTTTTTAAATTCATAGATAAATATTCAATTAATTTCTTCACAGAACGAAAAAACACTCCTGTTTCTATTATTTCAGTTTATATATATTCATTAGTTATATTAAATAGCATTTGATAGTATCAAATCAATGAATTTTGTACTATGAAGATTTTAAATACCCGTGTGTAGACATGTGCAGAAGTGGCAGTGGGTCCGTCAGGATTGTCATAATTAATTTCATTGTGTTCTCTTTCGGATTTACATTCATACTATAATTATTCAAGAAAATTGAATGTTATAATTATATTAAAAAAAAAGATTATCTTAGTTTTAAATTAGATGATTTTAGATTTTTGTTTTACTACTTATGTAACATAATTGAACGGCTTACAAGAAATTGAATGAATGAATAAATAAATAGATAAATAAATAAACTCGTCGAATAACAAGGCAGAGGCACTAATTGTACTTAAGAATGACTAAGAGAAACTGGAGGTCCAAGATCTCGTGCGCATGCCTGAACGGAAAGATGTTCCGGCTACCAACACGACAGGTGGATGAGAGGGAACAATTTGTGTCTCTTTCAAGAGTTGACGGCAAGATGTGTGAAGGTGAAGTAAGAAGAGCACCAGCCACGAAGATATAAGTGACGAAAGCTTAAGAGCCCTAATTTGGGATGAGGACGTTAGACTACCTAACCTAGCGGATAAGCATGAGAGAACAAGAGAAAAATTCAAGGTCTGTGTCTGCTCATCTTTTACTCACTAAGATATGTTGCTTGTTTTTTTTGGTGGGGGGGATTGTCTAGTTGACGGTTGTCTCATGTTTCTATTCATTTTCTTTCTCCCGGTGGATACTTGCTACCAAGTAGTAAATAAACATTTGGTGTATGTTTCTCATTTGTCAACTTGTTACCATGGTGAAGTCTCAACGGGGGTCAAAAGTTGCTTTAGTACTTTTATTAAAAACTTGGTGACCGTAGTCGAGGGTGACCCGAAGGCTCCTTTTTCAATAGCTTCTACACTGATGTGTAGGGAAGGGCACTACTCATTTCCTTGGATTGTTCCACTTAACCCTTGATATGTCGCTTATAAATCGGAGTGTCAAACAAGGAGATATCAAGTACCATTTATTGAGTCTTTGGTATGACTTGACCTGTGGTTGAAACCCGATCTCCCGGGTTATTGGCGAACACTCAACCCAATAGGCCAATTGGACTTTTATCTGTGTATATCTATGAGTCATACCCGTATGGGATAATATTATTTACGTTTATGAAAATAATTACAAAAAATAAGTAAATTTTACAAAACATTTAAACCAGTAAAAAAATTTTTCAGAAAAATTTTACAAAAAACTTAAACCAGTAAATTTTTTACCAGTAAAATTTTACAAAGCAAACTTAAAACTAGTCAATTTTGTGACCAGTAAAATTTTTACCGGAAAAATTTTCCAAAATAGGTAAACCAATAAATTTTGAACCAGTAAAAGTTTAACCCGAAAAAACGCTACAAAACATTTTATTATCATCAAGTCACGCTGACAACGCTTTTTTCCGGACTCTCTCTCTCTCTCTCTCTCTCTCTCTTTCTCTCTCCCTCCCTCTCTCTCTCATCCGTCCCAATCATCCATTGCTCCCTGCAGGTCCTACAAATTACATCCTGTGACAGCACAGAGCTGATGTAAATAAGTTCTTGCCGGTCGGCCATCACTGGCATATGTGTAGGTGGGGGCATAGAAAAACGTCGTTTATGAGTTGGTCCTTCCTTCTCCAGCAGTGCCCAGCATGTTTTGTTCGTCTTACTTGGATGGTTTTTTAAGATGGACGGTACAGCTGTTGTTTCTTAGAGAGTAGCTTCCACGAATTGTTCAAGATAGCTCATAACATTCTGTTTAGTTCCCATCTAGCTTTTTCTCTATAATTTTGTTAGTATCTTTGTGGTGCATACATACAGTAGTATTGACACAGCCACAGCTTGGAAGAAATTGCTCTTTATTTTATGTGATAGATCAACCTTCCATATGATCAATAACCAATCGATAGCTGTGACGACTTCACAAGGCGCATGTTAACATCACTTAAAGTAGATAGACACTGTTGAAGAGGCACGTGAACTTGTCTACTAATTTCAGATGCTTGTCACTAAGAGTAGATATGGCTCCTTCACGTTCAAAATACGTTTACTCTGTTTTATTTACGTTCACGTGGAGGCCTAAAACAATAAAACGAATTAAGTTTTTAGCCAGTAAAATTTTACAAAATATATAAACCAGTAAACGTTGTAATCAGTAAAATTTTAAACCAGTAAAGGTTTTACCGGTAAAATTTTACCAAAGATTTAAACTAATATAATTTTTAAAGAGTAGACTTTAGAATCAGTAAAATTATGGAACAGTAAAATTTTATCGAGAAAAATTTGGCAAAACATTTAAACTAGTAAAGTGTTTAACCAGTAAAATTTTACTTAACATTTAAACAAGTAATCCCTTAAAACTTTGTATCTGTTAAGTCGACGTATACAGTTTCTTACTAAATTTTTCTCTAAAGATTGTTGCCCTAGTTACTTTTGACATTAACGTAATTAGAGAACCCTGTCTGTCAGTGGGGTTTAGAATACACTAATTGTATCCCCTAAAGAGGGCTGACACTGTCCGAAATGTTTGGGGTTTTTTTGTGCATGACACAAATGAGGGGAAGCTCTAATCCGACAGATGTGGCCCAGTGTGCAGGGGCTGCAGAATGCACTGACTGCATCCCTGAAAGGTGTAAGACTCCCCACCAACGAATGTCCTGGATATAACCCAAAACAATCTCATGGTGAGGCTCCAGTAATGCTGGAACTTTGGGGAATGCAAAGTAACCTTTTATTGCTATCGCTCCCTGGTCCTCTCTGTCACAGAGTGGTGGTATCTGAAAGGATTCTATCGATGGGTTAAATTGTCCTAATCAGTGTATTTTTACTAAATTGAATTGTTTGCAAAACAACTCTTTTTACATTCAACTGTGTGTAAGCAAAAAAAACTGTATGCAAGTCTGAATTGTTTAAAATTGAAATGTTTTTGAAATTTAAACTGTGTATTTATGCTAAACTGAAATGTTTGAAATAGATCTGTTTTTGACATTTAAACTCTGTACTTATGCAAAACTGAATTGTTTGAAATAGAGCTTTATATGTGTTGTGTTCTGGTTAGTGAACACAAGTAGTAGTAATAATAAGACAAACCACGATATGTGTGGAAAATAGTTGTATTAACAGGAATGAGTATTTTTACAAGAGAGAGACTGTTAGAATTAAGAACATAGGATTAGTGATAGAGTAATGATATACTTCAACAATAGGAACGGCTCTTCTGGTCTGACTTGTAGGCTTATTCTTCTCAGACTGATCTCCGCTACTGCCATATATTTGTATTTTTCTCAGCACTTCTCTGTCTCTGTCTCGTGTCTTGTGTCTTTTGACTGGAAAGTCCTTTCCAACTAATGGCTCAGTTCGAATCCCTTCTCTGATTGACTGACTAGCTCTTCTGCGTCTCTCCTCACCTCAACTCTCATGATAGATTCCCTCCTTTTTCACTGTCTTCTAGTTGACCACTACGACTCTCCCTTATCATTCCTGTGGTAGATTCCATCTTTTTCTGTGTCCTCTGGTTGACCAGCATATATGAAGAGGTGAACATTTATATTTCGGGAGCCCTACACACATACTTACATAAGGAAGTAAATAATGGATTGTAATCCAACAATATATGAAGAAAAATTGATAACAAGGTCATCCAAGTAGAAGTAGATTGAGAAGCAAAGTCTGCACTTTAGCATTTTGGTTCTAATGAACAATCATCAGGAATATGAGGGATGATATTAGCGATGTTAAATCAAGAGAAAGTTGGCAATTTGATTAATGAATCAGCGTTTGTTGTTTTAAATTACGTCATTTGACTTATTAGAAACATTGTGTAGAATTTATGTTCCATCCAAGATATGTTCCAGGATTTTATAGGTGTATACCTTGAAATTTCTATTCGTGATTTAAAATTTTCCAAGGCATATACATTTGAAAAAGCTAGACGTATAAGATTAGAACTTCGTCGAAAACGAGGAATGATTCGCTCGATAAATAAACGGAACATAAATTCTACAAAATATTTCTAATAAGTCAAATGATGTAATTTAAAACAACAAACGCTGATTCATTAATCAAACGGCCAACTTTTTTCTTGTCATAAACGGCCAACTTTTTCTTTTTATACAAATTTTCCCTGGGTTTTTATATTTTGTACTTTTTATACTTCCATCGTTGATTTAACATCACTAATATCACCCCTCATAGAACTGATGATGGTCTACTAGAACCGAAACGCTATAGTGTCGACTTTGTTTCTCAATAAATTTCTCCTTCTATTTGGATTACCTTGTTATCATTTTTTTCTTTACATATTCATATGTATACCCCTGAACAATCCACAATCATTCCCATGCATACACCTGCATGCATACACATGCACATGCACATGCATGCTTTCACTTAGAACTGAGCCTGTATATACAGTGTTACATAAATGTAAGTTATTTGTATTATAAATAGTTACTTAAGTTTATTACAGAGTATTCTTAATATTCTGAAGATTGTAATTATAACTTAATTGAAACCATATAATTGTGTACAAATAAATGAATATTCTTAAATAGACATATAACATGAAACTTATTCTTTGTGAGTAGATTATTAGTATTAGATAGGAATAGTAAGTAAAGTCGGCGACCGTAGTCGAGGGCGACCTGAAGGCTCCCTTTTCAGTATCTACTACACCGAGGTGTAGGGGAGAGCGCTACTCCTTTCCCTGGATTGATCCACTTTACGCTTGATATCTGCCTTATAATGCTGAGTGTTAAGAAAAAAGGTATCAAGTACCATTTTTGAAGTCTTTGGTAAGACCCGACCTGGGATTGAACCCCGGTCTCCCGGACCATTCGCAAACACTCTACCCACTTGGCCAATGAGAGAGGAATACTGGAACACTTCAACTGCATGTAAATTTTTTTGTAATTTTGTATTCTACGGAAGCAACATTAAAAAAATTATGAGTATGAATACACAATATCGCAATTTCCTCACCGCTTGGCATAAAATACCCTAAGACGAATTTACATTCAGTTAAAACCAATCAATGACTCAACACATTAATCAATATATCCATTAATCGATCAGACAATCAATGAACGCAATTCCCTAATATCTAGGCATAGAATAACCCCAGACAGATTAAAATATCAATTAAAACCAATCAATAAAACATGTACTTACGAAACATCGAAATTGATTTGAAAAATACCGGCAAATACAAGTAGTATTTTATGAATTTTAGCCATATAAATTCAGTGTGGCTTAAGAGATATTTTAGAAAGTTCCACTTATCTTGAAAATGGAGATAATTGCTCACAATAAGTTTAAAAGGCACCCCACATCGCCCTTCTTCTTGCAGGTTCCAAACACCTGTTTTAAGCTATTTGTTTTTTGAAAAAAGTCAACAAACGGTTTCGTTAATACTGTTCCGTTTGCTTAAACACTAGACGCAAAGACATCAACCATATTTAGTAAACTCTATCCAGCCATAGACCTGACGTTGCATACAAAAGAACAGAAGTTGGGTCTTGTCAAGTGCCAGCTCTTTTTTCCCATCTCTTGTCCTCGACTTAATTTTACAGCTGAGCATACAAAAACAAATCCGACCAGGAGATTTTAAAACCATCCTCTCCTCTTTAGATGACAATAATACCAAATGTGCGAAGTCTTTCGAGTTTTTGGATGGACTCAGACTTCTCTGGTTTCCTCATAAAAGAAAGAAAAGAAAATTCGGAGGGAAAACAAACTAAACAGGAGGAATATGAAACTTTCTGGCTTAGATTAGAGG
Organism: Sepioteuthis lessoniana; assembly: GCA_963585895.1. Taxonomy (NCBI): domain Eukaryota; kingdom Metazoa; phylum Mollusca; class Cephalopoda; order Myopsida; family Loliginidae; genus Sepioteuthis; species Sepioteuthis lessoniana. The sequence goes on from OY757914.1 coordinate 44,051,899, forward strand.
CTGAAGTGGTGAGTGAGTGAATATAAAATCAGCTGGTCTGCTCTAAATCTTTAATCGTTGACCTCCGTCAGGACACACACACACACACACACACACACACACACACACACACACACACACACATATATATATATATATATATATATTGAAAATGTCATGATATTGGTCTACATTCTTATGCATAGAGCACTGTATTCTAATAATTTAGATTGCTTTCAACAGTAAGTTTTAAGAATTTTAATTTTATTTAAGACGGTCGTTCAATAAATTAGGGGATTCACAAGCCTACGGCAGCTGTATACTGCTCATCTCACAAGCCATTTAAGTATAGATGAACGAGAAATGCAAAATATGTTGTGTATATACGAAAGCCATTCAATAAATAAAGAGATATTTTTGAAAAAAAGGCGAAGTAACTTTTTCTTTTACATATTTTCAATAAAAGTAAACTCAAATTAATTTATTTTTAGTTATTTTAATCTCCTAAAAACATTTCTTTTGAAACTATTCAAAATAGCGGCAAATCAAACTCCTCCAAGCTTAAACAGTCGTCTATCATAAAAAAATTGCTGACTGATCAATTCAAACCATATTTTAGTTTTAAAAAAAGAATATTTAGAAATGGGCAGAACATAGGTTTGCCACTACAAATCTGAGTCAAAGAGAGACTCTCTGCCTCTCCGGTAAAGAAAACATTCCAGACGCAGCGATTTGTCTTCTGGGACAGGATAGCGTATTATTTGCAGATATATAGGAAAATGGAAATAAACTTGACTGTATAAAAATGCACAAGTATGAAAAAATAAAAGGTTCTCAAAGGATGATTTTATTTATAATTGAATTATTTGCAAACGTTAAACATTTCTTTTTTTGCATTAAACTTTCATTAAGGCGTTTAAAAGTGTGATATCGCATCTTTTTAATTCCATTCATTTTTTTTATTATTCGTTTAATGAAACAAAAAAATCAGAAAGTTATAACCATTTTATTTCTCTTTGTGACATTCTGTTTGAAAACCGTTTGATGTAATTAATATTCAACATTTATTTGAAAAATATAATGTATTTCATTAAGAAAGAAAAATCATATCACATCTATCTATCTATCTATATATATATATATATATATATATATATATATATATATATATATATATATATAATTCCATGCCCATGCTAATGAAAAAGCAACAGAGCTTTCATTACATGGTTGAGGGCTATTAAGGGATCAATATATTATCAATGGTAAATCCCCCTACCTAGAAATCAGTGTCTCTTCAACCCAGACAGACATCAACACACGACGAGCAGAGGCATGGACAGCTAACAATAGAATATCGGTCATATGGCAGTCAGACCTGACCGATAAAATAAAAAGCAGTTTCTTCCAAGCAGCAGTTGTGTCGATACTGTTATATGGATGCACTACATGGATGCTAACTAAACGTATCGAGAAAAAGCTTGACGGCAACTACACAAGAATGCTGCGAGCAATATTGAACAAGTCCTGGAAGTAGCACCCCACAAAGCAGCAGCTGTACGGCCACCTACCACTCATCACGAAAACTATCAAAATTAGACGAACCAGGCATGCGGGACACTGCTGGTGAAGTAGGGACGAGCTCATAAGTGATTTACTCTGTGGACCCCTTCACATGTACGAGCAAAGGCAAGACGACCAGCTTGAACCTACATACAGCAGCTATGTGCCGATACGGGATGTTTCCCTGAAGACCTGCCGGAAGCAAAGGACGATAGGGAGGGGTGACGAAAGAGGGTTAGGGATATCCGTGCTGATGGTGCGACATGACGATGATGATAATGATGATGATCAATGAAAAGAAAAAGATGAGAAAGTTATAAACATTTTATTTCCGTTAGTGGCATTCTGTTTGAAAACCGTTTGATCTAAGAAATATTCTATGCTTATTTTTAAAATATAATGTATTTTCTTTAAGAAAGAAAAATTCATATCACATTAATCTATCAATCTATCTATATATATATATATATATATAATTCCATGCCCATGCTGATGGAAAAGTAAAAAAGCTTACACTAAATGGTTGAGGGCTATTAAGAGGTCAGTATATTATCAATGCGATTCCAATGCCCTTCAGTAATATCTTACGATACTAGTATCCATTTACTCGATTCTTTCACCACGGACAGGATGTGACACAAGATCACTTTTAAAGCACATTACAACTGTTTTGAATCCAGAATTTACTTTCTCCTTCAATATCACTTGCCATACTAAAGCTAAAAAACCATTATGTCTTACTTTTTTACCGTTAGCTGAGGCGGGAAAAGGTATCAATTCGTTCCAAGAATATGAACATCAGGTAGCATCGTTCAAGACATGAACCTGCCTCACCAAGTGCATTTTGCTGTGGCGATAATCGTTACGCAACACGCTTAAGACTCTAATCTATTTCGTTGGTTTTCTCTCATAGTGTGGAAATCCAAGGTGAAAACGTTACCCCGTCAGATCATCATGCTTTAATCAAGAAGTTGTCTGTAAATGGCCACGAACCCAAAATGAAACTTTAATTAAAAGAGATAACAACTTTATTAATTGATATTAATCCCATCACCAATGACTGAATGTAACGCAGTAACCGATTTCAGAATTTGATGATTAGCCTCCACTCAGAGACATGCTTTCTCGCAACATACGATGACCTTTTCATGACATAAACAGATTCAAATACATAAAAAAAGAATGAGTATAACTCGCATTTATCCCACTATATACTTTCTTTCATTTTCTCTTGATCTATCTCTCCAAATTTTATTTGTCGTATTTTTCATACCTTTTCATCTCTGCCTCAATTCTACAATTATCTCTATCTACCAGCAATCGCTTTCTTCATTCTCTCCAAACTTCCCACCTCTCTCTCTCTCTCTCTCTCTCTCTCTCTCTCTGGGAAACGCTTAAGCTATCAAACATTTTTGTGACGGCCACATGTGAGTCTCAATCGGTGGTTCTTAAATTTGGTTAAGTAAAGTTGGCGACCGTAGTCGAGGGCGACCAGAAGACTCCCTTTTCAATAGCTACTACACCGTGGAGTAAGAGAAGGCACTATTCCTTCCCCCGGATTGCTCCCCTTTGCCCTTGATACGTACCTTATAATGCTGTGTGCTAAGCAAGAAGGTACCAAGTACCATTTTTAGAGTCTTCGGTATGTCACAACCTAGGACTGAACCCTGGTCTCCCGGGCCATTGGCGAACACTCTACCATGTGTTGTGGAAAAATGAAGAAGTTAATGTCTCTTAGACATATCTTTCGAAAGATAACAGAAAAAACCGGTGGAGATATCGCACAGATACTACATTCAAATCTTTGTTAGAACGCAGGTAGAAAAATAGAATTGATGTTATTAAAAGCACATTTGTTTATGAATTTTGTTTAAGAGATTCTTTCCATAAAAATTAATTGATAACTGATACAGTCGCATTGTTTTCTGATTGTTTTATTCATGTCTTTGTTGTTTGTTTTTCTTCTTCTGGTGATGATGGTGATGTTATTGCAAATTTGTTTTTTTTCTTTTTTTAGTTTTTGTTGTACTTTCTATCAGAAAAAAAATAACACCTTTCATATCGTGTTCAATGAAATCTTTAACTTTTTTCTTTTTTCTTGAGTTTTAAAAACTATTTATCGTTGATAAAGCCGTTCTTTTTAATCAGTTTCATCATAGACCTCTTCGTTATAGCCGATAGCATTTTCACCAGAGAGCTTCTTCTTCTTCTTCTTCTTCTTCTTCTTCTTCTTCTTCTTCTTCTTCTTCTTCTTTATCACTAACATCAGCATATGCTGTTGTAGTTTTTTAGTGTCTTTTACTGATGTAGTTGATACTTCTTTGTCGAAGTTATAACTCTATCGTATTTTCGAGGTATCTTCTGTCAACGTCCCTTTTTTGAATGGGAAACAGTCTGTTTTCCTTGGAAGTGTGTATTTCGTTTTTGTTGTGTTTTTTGTTTAAGTTGTTTCTATTCAAAATCGTGTCCTTCTTTTTTTAACACAGCAGTATGTTTTCTTCATTTTTAATTAATTTTCTTTCTTTCTTTTTATCATTCTTTCTTTCATTCATTCTTTCTTTCTTTCTTTCTTTCTTTCTTTCTTTCATTTGTTTTTTGTTTTTTGCATGTTTTTTTTTTTTGTTTTGTTTTGGCTTTCTTTTTCACAGACAGTTATTTCTTTCTCTTTGGAGCTTTCTGTTTTATTTTATTGCGTTCTAATTTTTCTTGGCAAGATTTCTTTTCTTTCTTGCTTTTTTCTTTGTTTTTGTCTTTGCTTCTTTCTTTCTCTTTACTTCATTTTTACTTTTTTTTGTCAGAACGTTTTCTTTTCTTTCTTTCCGTCTCGATTGGAGTTTGTTGTTTGTTATGTTTACGTTTTCTTTCTTTCTTTCTTTCTTTCTTTCTTTCTTTTCCTTTGAGCCTTATTTTTACCCTCAGTTCAAGAGTTTTCCCTATTCTGCTATTTTTCTTTCTCTTTTTCTTCATCAGATTATTTTCTTTTTTTTTTTATTTGAAGTTTCTTCATTGGGAGGCATTTTCTTTTATCTCTTTCTTCTTTTTACAAGCGACCTAGTATTTTATCTTTATTTTTCCCCTTCACACTAAAAATTATGTTGCCCCTTTTCTTTCTGTTTAAAAACTCTTTTTAAAATTTTCTTATTTTTCTTTACTCTCTTTAGGACTTTTCTTCCTCGGTTATTTCTTTTATTCTTTATTTGTACTCTTCTAATAGTAAACGATTTTCTTCCCATTTATCTTGATTATGTGCAAAGAAATGGGTTTCCTTTTGACAGTTTTGTCCTTTCTAAAGAAAGGACAAAAGTGTCAAAATGAAACCCATTGATGCTATTAATAATTCTGATCGTTGTTATTTTAACCAGCATTAAACTCGCGACTGCTTTCAGCAAAAATATATCTTCATTTCTCAATAACAACTCCATGATAACACCAGCTAAATATCATTTTTGTTATTTGTGGGTGTTGAGATTTTACTCTCCTGGTAACTGCTGGGTTTCACTAGAGATCAAGTGATTGCAAGTCTATTTGACCGTTTGGAATTCTCGATATTCTCATTGATCTTAATTTGGTTTGGTTTAATGATATATCGGCCATTGTAGGTTATTTATTGCCAAATCTTATTTATTCATATAAGTCAACAAAGTTAAGTAGATCCAACTTCATTAACAATTCAATTAAAAATCAACAATTTTCTTACACACAATTAAAAGATCTCAAAGTTTTATTTCAGACAATTAAATTTCGGATAAGTCAAGTGTTAAATCGTTTCAAGTATTGGTATGTATCACTAACATCAGCTATTTATTTACTCGCAGTTATATGACCAAACACTTCCATTTTGAATGATTCAATATAGCATGGTTCAAAGTTAAATGGTTCCAAGTATTGCTATGTATCACAAACAATTCAATTAAACATATGTCATTTATTTACACACAGTTAAATAATCAAACAGTTCTATTTTAAATAATTCCATTTAGCATGAGTCACTTGTTTGGACTCCGTTTAAATGTTAAACACTTCTATTTGCTCCATAGATATGACTCTTTCAGTTGTTACCACTACTGGTCAAAGTGGAGCTGGGAGTGATAGCAATAAAAGATCCCTATTCCCTAAAGCTCTATCACCATCAGATTGTTTTATGTCATATCTAGGACACTCGTTGGTGGGGGAGTTTAACACCTATTTAGGGATGCATTCGGTGTATTCTACAGCCCTAGCCAACTGGATTTTGAATGATCTTAGTAATACTGGTCAAATATCAGCAGTCATATTGAATATTCGATTAACGACTACCCACAGTTTGTTAAGAATGCTACTCGCAATATTGAACAAGTCCAGGAGGCAGCACCCCAAAATGCTGCAGCTGTACGGCCGCCTACCACCCATCACGAAAACTATCCAGGTTTGACAAACCAAACATATTCCTGTGGACCCCTTCACATGGACGAGCAAAGGTTGGACGACCAGTCACAACCTATATAAAACAGCTCTGTGCCGATACCGGGAGAAATGGACCATAGAGACAGGTGGCGAGAGAGGGTTAGGGAGATCCGTGTTGACAGCGTAACATGATGATGATGATGACAGTTTGGTCGAAGAAGAAAAACTTGACGGTGCATTGTTTAATTTTACACAGATTATCTACCGGTGGAGATATTTAAGTAAAAAAACCAGGAGAACGAAGGATATATGTTTTACTTCAGCGGTGCCGTGGAGCAAAAGAGAATGTTTTCACTTGCAGTTTAACGTCCACTCAAGATTACTTAGATTACAAGATTACGCGTATATGTAACGATCTACAATCATTTTTGCACTCGTGGTTTGAATTTTCACGCCAGTGACTTCACTTCATCCATGCTCAAGGTCGGGCGGTTTCCTGTTATGGTTTTACGAGCACCCCTCGAGTTTTACAGTTTCCTGTTATGGTTTTACGAGCACAAGGTCCTTTGCTTCGAGGGCTTCCCTCAGCGAACACGTTATATCATAGTAACGCTTTCTCGATTTGCATTTTGTTTTCAATGTTTTGTTTTTTTTGTGAAGTTTTACGTGAATATTTTAAGAGTAAGTTGGTTGGTTCGGTTTTATCGCATGGCAAACTTTGAGGGTTATTTAACGTCAAATTTATTTTATGCAAATATTCAGTTCTTTTTCAAACAATTCAGTTTAACATGAGTACACGGTTTAATTGTCAAAATCATTTCTATTTCAAGCTATTCAGTTTAGCCAAACAGTTCTAATTCAGCTAATTCAGTTTAGTATAACTATAGATTTTGCTTACACACAGCTAGATGTCAAAACAGTTTTATATTAAACAATTCAGTTTCAGAACTTGGCTATCATGAGAATTATTCACACAGTGATGTCGAGATAACAGGAACAAATAAAATGGTTTTGAACGAAAGATTCATAAACGTGCATTTAGCGTTCTTCATTTGAAAGTATTAAGTACGTGTTTGGCAGGTGGAATGATGTTGTAAAATGTTGTATTTTCAAGAAATCAGAAAAGTCCTCCTGTTTTTAAAGAAATATAGAGATAGGTAGGTTTTTATATTTACAGATCGTTGAAGTCATCCATGTTAGGTGACGTATAAGAGTGTATTTGGTATTATTTTTTTCCAAAAGCACAGTATGGAAATAAACATGGATCTAAATCCGTCAGTATGTAAAGTCAACGTTAAACGTTGGCTTTACATCAAAATAAATTCATCTAATTTGGATTCTTCTGTTTTTTCTTTCTTCTTACAGATGGATTTAGATCCATATATATATATATATATATATATATATATATATGTCTGTGTGTGTGTGTGTGTGTGTGTGTGTGTGTGTGTGTGTGTGTGTGTGTGTGTGTGTGTGTGTTTTATTTTGTTACGTTTCCGTATGTACCACTTAACTCAATTTTTTATAGCGTGAATTTCCTTTATAAAACTTGCAAAGAAGTGCTTTCATAAAACGAATACATTTTGGATCGTATTTCTTGAACGGAAAACTTTGAAAGAATTGATTGGGGGATTAACCGTAGTACCGTCAACGATTTCATAATTCTTGACATGCGTTTATTTATTTTCTGTCACAATTTTCTATAGCGACGCAGGATGACTTAGTAAAAATAGAAGTTTATGTTCTGGTTACAGAAAAACGCCGAATTTAAAGAAAAAATATTACAAGAATTTAAAAAAAAAAAGACAAATGCTATATTCCTCAAAGTGTTTTAAAATATTTTCCTTAAATTCTCACTTCAAAATAAATTTCCCAATATTTCTGTTTTTTGACTATCTGTATATCTTGACCTCTTTTTTTATTTTGGTGTCAATCTATATAGATATTTGACCCATTTATATTTTAGTCTATCTTTTTCTAACTTTATATTTTCGGTCTACCTTTATTTTGATCCATCTTTATATTCTAGTCTATCTATTTATTTCGGTGTCTATATTTATATTTTAGGCCTATCTGTATATTTTGGCTCATAGTTATATTTTTGTCTATATTTATATTTTGGTGTCAATTCTTATATTTTGGGACAATCTATATATTTTGGTCTAGCTTTTTAATTTGATATTTTGATCTGTCTTTAATTCTGGTCTCTCTATTTATTTTTGTCTCTATTTTTATATTTCGGGCCTATGTATACATTTTGGACTATCTTTATTTTTTGCTCAATCTATTTTTGTGTCTATCCTCATATATTTGGCTTGAAAGTCAACACCAAAGTGTACCTGGATATGCTGAGGAGTGTGGTGATCCCCTGGTGCAATCAGGTGTTCGGTGGCAGACCCTGGGTGGGGCAGCAGGACTCGGCGCCGGCCCACGAGTCCAAAGAGACGCAGGTTTGGTTTTAAAAGGAGTGCAACGACTTTGTACCCTTTTCTCACTGGATCCACTCCTCCCCCGATCTGAGCCCGCTGGACTACTTCGTTTGGTCATACGTCGAGAACATCACCAACATGACCTCCCACAACACCAAAGTCAGCCTGATCGCCGCCATCCGCCAAGTATTCACCGAGCTCCCTCCGGCGCTTGTGGAAAAGGGATGCTCCCAGTTCCAGATCCGTATCGCGGCGGTGATTGAGGCTGAAGGAAGCTACATTGAATAGATGTCAGCTCTACTACATACTACATATTCAAGTTACCTGAATTGATTTTTTCAATAAAAGTTTTAAAATAAAGCTGTAGTGTTGATTTCTCTAGGAGGACAATTTTATCGTTCCACCCTGTATTTTGGTCTATATTTTTATTTTGTGTGTTTTTTTCTTTTGTATTTATCATCCTATATTTGGTCTATCTCTATATTTTAGTCTATATTTTTGTCTATATTTTGGTCTATCTTTATATTTCGATGACGTCTCAATATTTTTGGCCAATCTTTATATTTTGGTCTAAATTTATATTTCGACGATGTCTTAATATTTTTACCATATTTTGGTCAATATTTATATTTCGACTTTGTCCTTATGTACCGTTACGCGGCCAAAAAAGACGGTTGTAACATTACACGGTACAAATAGACGTTTGCAACGCTACGGTGTTTAAATGAATGATCGTGCTGATGTGGTCTCAAGAGACATTTGTACAACACCATGGATACTTCCACGACCACGTGTCTAACGAGTCCATTAGTTTAATATTAAGTCTTAAGTATCTGTCGGACTTCGTGATAACCTCTACAATTGAAAAAATGACGAACACACTAAAACCCCGTCTTGGTTCGCTGATACAAATGTTTATTTGCTACAAAACATTATAGTTGTCGCTGTCGTCTTCGTCGTCAACGGGGAGAGAGAGAGAGGAGGGATATGAAAACTGAATCGACCGGATTAGTCAAAGAGAAACAAAATGCCAGGAAGGGAGAGAGGGAAGACAGAGACCTTAACTTATCTTTCGGATTTTCTGTTTTTGTTCTAATGTGCTTGCTCTCTGGTTTCGTCTTCACACTTGCGTGTCTGGAGTGAGATCCTTTTTCGGGGCTCACATTAAAATGGGGCTCGTGATTTTCCTCTTCTATTACATCGTCGTAACTGGTGTTCAACTCTCGTCTTTTACTCTTCGCATCTCACAGCCCACTGTCTTTCATACCCAACTCGCCAATTACTTCCACCTGTGGTGTCAGGGGGAGGGGCATATCCGTTTCCGGTGACTCCACTCGTGCACGGAAAATTTGGAAACCCTCGCTTTTTTTCTAGTCATTTATAATTACCGTAGTAATTCACCCATCATTGGTTAATATACAACGAGTACTTTGTCCTGACTCAGACTGGTCAACTAGCCATTCATAGACTGACTGCTTCTCCTTCTCATTTTTTTTCTATCTTTCTCCTTCCTCCGAAATTAGCTCTCCGTTCCATTTCCGACTTTGACCTTCCATAAGTCGCTCAATCACATCACATTGATACTTTTGGCCTATCGTTATATGTCGACGATATCTTGATATTTTTTTACCGATATTTTTACAAAATATAAAGATGGGCCAAAAATATCAGGACAACGTCGAAATTTAAAGATAGAACAAAATATAAAGACCGACTAAAATATAGATATAGGCCGAATATATGAAGATATTTCTATCCATCTTCATATTTTGGCCAGCGCTAATCCCTGTGCTGTAATGGCTAGCGCTGAACTATTACATCTAAATAAATGAATTCAAACTCCACTTGTACTATTCCGTTAAGTTTCGAACTAATACCCTTTGTGACAAACATCGACCCTTTGCATGGTAGCATCTCATATTTCGAAGAAATTCATTCATTATTCACTGTTGCCTTGATAACTACATCCTCAGAATTGATGCTTATTTAGTTCAAAAAGATGTTTAAAAATTAATTAAAAGGTGCGCAAAAAGAAATCTTTTAAGAAACATCTAAACAAAAAAATGTAAATACAAACATGTAATGAACACGATTCCTTATCATCTTGGTATAAAATAAACCGAGATGCGTTGATATGCCCTTAACATTAGTTCATCAGATATGTACACCAATGCACATTCCGCTTTTAACTTTTTTTGTATCATTCAAATCACTAATTTTTACCGTTATTGCTTAGACTTGCAAATTATTCATTCGAGATCAAACTAAACAATTTGGATTCCATTAGAAACCAAATGGGTTGAGTAGGTACCATATTCTAATGGTTATTGTCGTGTATATTTACCAGACGTTTCCACCATGATCAGGTGCAGAACAAGTTCAATTATAAGTGGAGTACAGCTGGAATGAATTCAGTTTGGCTTGATTTGTTTTTTTATGAAATATCAATCATTGGAGTTTATTCAATGCCAAATCCATTATTATACATAGAAACAGTTCTATTTCAAAGAATTCAGTTTAGCAGAAGTACTCAGTTTAAATGCCAAAAATATATCTATTTTAAGGTATTCAGTTTAATAAACAAAGTTAAATGGTTTAAGTATTGCTATGTATCACTTACGATTCAATTAAACATCAGTCATTAATTCACCCCCAGTTAGATGTCAGAAACAGTTCTATTTCTAACAAATTCGTTTAGCATTAGTATGCAATATCAATGTAAAAATAGTTCTAGTTCAAACAATTCAGTTTAGCATAAGCACACAATTTAGTTCTGTCTGACAAATAAATTGGATTCTATCATGTGCAACCACACTGTGTCAGAGTAGACCTGGTAACGTTGTCAATAAATTGGTACTCAGCATTCCCCAAAGCTCCAGTGTCTCACCATGACACTGTTTAGTGTCATTTCCAGGACACTCGTTGGGGGAGTCATACCTGTTTAAAGAGAAGCAGTCCGCGTATTCGGCCACGCGTTGAGGTGTTTTATTCGTCTACAGAAAAGCAGTCGGTGTATTCTGCAGCCCCAGCGGACTGGGCCATAATTCAGATCTTTCTTTCTCCTTGACTTGTTGCTTTAATAAGACTAAAGAACCATGTCTACTTTGCTATTTGCCGATTGGTGTAAGGAGAAGTGACGGATTTAATGCCTTTCCAAAGCACGAAACGAAACGCAAAATGCCTCGTTCTGAATTTCAACACATGTCACCAATTCCACTTTCGATGAAAATACACAATGATATAATCGCACATCTTCTCCCGACATAGTAACTTTATGCATGAGTGACTCTTCATCTAATGCACAGCAAGGTCCCCTCTGATTAAGAAGTTGTTTCAAAATCTTCGTACTGATTCCTACTATATTTAAAATGGCTGGGCACTGTCATGACTGACCTCTCCAACAATTTAAATTCTCTCTTAGATAACAAGATAATCGAAGTACCACGCTGCGTTTTTTGGAGAACATCGTGCAATACTGGGAACTATTTCACGATGTATCTCACTTAACCAAGTTATAGGGGGCGTATTCTGTTAGAGTAAAGGTCACCAGCATAAAGCCTGCAATGATATATTGTGACAGGACGATCCAGGCAAAGCCGAAAGGCGTCGGGGCGAAATGAACACATCAGCAGAATTTCGAAACCAGTGTACCGAATACGTTTTACGTGATATTTGTGCTGAATCTAAGTGCAAATATCTCATTCTCCTCTTTTTTTTTCTCTCTCACACTCTCTCTCTCTCTCTCTCTCGCAAACATACTTTTACACATATATCAAGTTATTTAATAAACGTTGGTTAGTTGTGACACAAGGATAGAAATATGAGGCACTTATATATATATATATATATATACGTGGGTGTGCATCCGTAAATGTCTAATCAAAGAGTTAGTTGGTTGATTGATTGTCTTTTACGGCATATCAACCTTGTAAGTAATTTCAGGCCAAATTCTGTTTAGACAAATTTATTAGATATGTATTATTTGCAAACAAAAAGTTTTTAGGTATGAATTTTTACACGAGCCGAGACTTATTTGTTTGTACATAGATTGTTTCAAATATTGCTAACACTAATATTTTTATTTGTACTCAGTTTAATGTTTTCAGGTATTGCTATCTAACACTAATATTTCTGTTTGCAACAGTTAAATGGTTTTCAGTGTAGTAAATAATTAAACGGTTCTATTTGACCAATAGATGGGACCCTAACAGATACTACCACTGCGGATCAGGTGGACCTAGGAGTAATTGCAATGAAAAGATACTCTTCTTTCTCCAAAAGTCCAGGACTCACGATCTGAGGCAGTTTACTTTTCTATCGAGAACACCCAATGTGGAATATCTTACCCGTCTGCTGAGATGCAGTTGGCGTATTCTACACTGACTAATTCGAAGCTCATCTCGCCCATGCTTAATATATTTCTCCTAAATGGAGAGCTTAGTGCCTGGTGTCTACGATAGTAGAAATCATATAAAGCTCAATACAGGAAACGATCATACTAAAAAAGTATTTTTTCCCTACAAGTGAATATTCTATGAAATCAGTTTCTTTTTTATCGCTTCTTTTATAGCAACCCCTTTTGAAAACTATTTTAAAACCATTCAATTTTTTCTCCACAAAAACTTTTCTTCTAACGATAACCTTTTTCATGCGAGCAAAAAAAAAAAAAAGAATAACAGCGCAAAATAAATATGCCAATTTGTCTTATGTATTTTGTTCTTTTTTATAAACACACACACACACACACACACACATATATATATGTATATATATATATATATATATATGGTCCGTCTTTACTTACTTATCCAGCATTGCCCAGCAGGTCTTGTTTGTTTTACTTGGATAAGTTCTGAGATGGAAGGAAAATGGCCGTACAGCTGCTGTTTTTGTTTTTAGTGTGCTGATTCTAGATTTTGTTAAAAATCGCATGCAGTATCCTTTTGTAGTTCCCATGTAGCTTTTCCCACTGACGTTTTATTAGAGTCCAAGTAGTACCACCAATCAGAAGTACATACGTGGCTACATCTTAAAAGAATTCCCAGTACATCACTAAACATTACAAAACTACTTCAGAAACCATTACAGTATATAAAAACCATTACAGTATATAAAAATCAAGCAGACAATATACTGAATATAAAATTAGAAATCACTATTGAGAAAATGGTCACTCTGATTACAATAATTAAGCGTTCAAAACCAAAAAAGTAAGAAACATTTTCATTATATTTACCAACCCCTCCGCCCGGGCAGGATATGACACAAGGTCAATTTTTAAGCGGAGTTTAACAGGTTTGAATACAGAGTTTTCCTTCTCCTAGACTAGTTGCCTCACCAAGGCTGAAGAACCTTGTCTGCCCTACTATTTACCCATAGCTGGAGGGAGAATAATTGGATTCATACCTTTCCCAAGGGTATTAGTGCTATGTGAAATGCAATCAGTCTCGTCCAGGATTTGAACTCGTGTCGCCGTGTCTATTTCCTACGACGATAACCATTTTCACCACGGGCACCTCCAAATAAGTAAGAAACATTTCTTATCAAAGTTAAGCTACCATTATAGTTTAAAACATACCAAAATGATCTTTACGAGAAAACTTTTATTGTCCAAGAACAAAAACTTTGATCATCATCAACGCGAGAAAAATCTTCATTAAACTCACGGGACAATATTTTTAGCTTTCTTTTCTCTATTCTTTCAAGTAGTGGTTATTATAAAAACAGCTTATATGTCATCAAATTCTTACTTAACCAAGTGCTAAATTACTTACATTCTATGATATTAGCGGGATACAATCTCTTTATTCATATTATAATGGGGATTATATGTTACTGAAATTAAGTCACCATGGATTTCGTAGTTCCCTTAGCATTTTACGTCATGATTTTAATGGTTACTAAATAATCCTCATTTAATCTCAGTTAACATCTTTTCTATTTATAATGCCTCCGTTAAAGTCTATCTGACTTAGATTTGTCAAAAGTACTAATGTTATTGAAGGATTTATCAAACCTGCAACCTGTTCACATTTGACTCAATATCTTTTAATGTGTGTCTGGAGGGTACCCAGAATTTGACACTCATGCGTAACCGTCACAAGAATGCTTTTTCCTTTTGTATTTCTCATTTGGGGTGCCTCAGGCGCCTGCGAAAATTTTTCCTTCTCACACAGTTATTGCCTAGGAGAGAAGGGCCTCTGAGAGAAAACAATCAAAAGGCCGTTATATTGATGCGCGAGGTCACAAAATGCGCGAAGTAATAAAATGCATAAAGTCACAAAATGCTTGATTTCGTCGGTATTCCCCATTTTAAAGTTGCCTCAAATACCAAGCGATAAACTCAGCCCCATCAAGTAGCTATCACCGAGTGGATAAGATATTTATTCAACCGTTACGCTGGTCGGACTGGACTCAAGAACATTTGTTTGGAGAGGGGAGCAAGTTCGAATTAAGACTCACGCGTGACCGTTGCAAAAATGCTTGATCTCATCAGCATTCCCCGATTTTGCCAAGCAGATATTGCCTGGGGGAGGCCTCCTGGGAATAGTTGGTTAACACAATAACACTCACCCGATAGCAACGACAGATGGTCCCCGTATAAACTAGGTGGAAAACCGTGGAATGAATAGATATTTAAATGACTTTCCAGTAATCCAGGATGAGATATAAGATCATTTTAGGAGGGGGGCACGCACGTCTCGAGACTCTTGCATGGTTATTTCAGAAAACGCTGGGTCATTTCGGCAGTCTCCATATTGCAGTCCCTCTAGCGCCAAGCCATGAATTCATCATTGCAAAGCAGATATTGCATGGCTAAAAAGACCTCCTGGGACCAGCTTATTAACACCTAGCAGTTCGAACGCATGGCAGACCTCCAGAAAAGCAGGGATGGAACAAGTCCAAAGGATTTATTTTCATCCTTACCTCCCACTAGGAAGGATTTGACACAAGGTCTTTTTTAAAGTTGGTATTAAGGGAAGTGGGGTCGTACACAAACCAACTCTAACCCGCTGCTGGGCATTGGTTCACCAGGCCCCAAACTTATGTGCAAGTGGGTCATTGTTTCATCAAGTGCAATGAGGATCTTTGCTTGACATTGGTCCCAGCCACCGGGAGGTTCAAGCAAATGGTTTTCATGTGTTTGAAATCTTGTAATGTATCTTCTATTTCACCAAGAAATAAAGTTTTAATAAGATATGGTGTGGATTATTTCCATACTGATTTTAAGAAAACCTGATTTAATGAATAATTAATCGATGCGATTGATTTCTGATACTATTGTTTATTCTCAAATTGAAAGCGATCCTAAGTATAATTTTATACAAAGAATAATTTTGTCCATTCGGTTGTGGTTGTAGAATACACTGAATGCTTCTCTGCAGATGGGTAATCCCCACGCGTGTCCTGATATGACACTAAATAATCTGATCGGGAGGCTTCTGTAATACTAGATCTTTGTGGAATGCTGAGTACCCCCTCAATGCCATCGCTCCCAGATCCATTCTGACCCGGAGTGGTAACATCTGATAGGGCTCTATTTATAGGTAAAACAGTGTACTTATGCTAAACTTAACGGTTTGAAATAGAACTGTTTTTGACATTGAGACTGAGTACGTGAATCATTAAATAAGCTTCCAGACTTTTTTCTATGGGCTCTTTTATTGATAGCACACACATGAAACTCTAGTCCCCTTCGAAGGAATCTCTTCTGGTTCCAATGCACTTGTTGTACCGTTCTAACAACTTCTGGAACACCCCATGGAAGTCCTCTTGTGTGAGCATGCTAATGACCTTCGTCACAGCCTCTTTCATCTCCTCAATTGTCTCATAACGATAGCCTCTGTGCTTAGGGAATAACCAAAAGTCACAGGGAGCAAGGTCTGGACTGTAGGGAGGCTGAGAAACTGCCTTGATGCCCATCTTGGTCAAATAGTCAGTGACAAGGATGGAGTTGTGGACTGGTGTATTGTCCTGGTGGAAATGCCACTGACCCGATTTGAAGAGTGCTGGCCTCTTCCTGAACTCCCTTAAAAGCCTCAACATCGTAACCCTAACCCTAAGCCTTAGGCCAATCAACTCTGGTGTACTAATTTCCTTACTCCTCCCACACCTGTGATCATCCATAAGTCCGTGCCTTACTTGAATTTCTTATGCGACTCAAAAACTGATGCTCAATTCATGCAAGATGGTCGAAAAGCAGTCTGAAGCATTCCATACGTTTCTGTTGCATTTTTTCCAAGTCTGAAAATACAATTTTATTGCATATCTTTCTTCTAAAGTGTCCCCAAGTCCAGATTGCATTTTTGAAATTCACTAGCAGTGATAATCAGGCTTTAGTAGGGTGTATTCCAATTCCTGCTGTAGCTGTTCATTTGAAGCTGACACCATAAAATTGTTCAGTCATCTCATAAGTTGTATAGCAATAACATACTGAATTTTCAGGAGTCTACGACAATTTTAAATGCCTGTTCAAAAAAGTCTGGAAACTTATTGAAGGCCCCACGTTCTTATGCTAAAATAGAAATAGTACTATCAGAAATTTTGCTAAACTAAATTGATTGAAATAAGACTTTTTTGACATTGACACTGTATACTTATTCTAAACTGAATTGTTTGAAATAGAACTGTTTTGACATTTAACCGTTTGTAACCAAAAACTATACTTATACTAAAATGAATTGTTGGAAATTTAATTTGGTGTTAAAGGATGCGAAAAGGGTTGGTACGCCATAAATGTAAATCACCAATCAACCAACTAAAAACTAATTAAGATAATAGAAATAAGAATTTTATTTATTTACGTTCTTCTTTAGCTTCGTTAGCGATCAGATTTTCTCATGGTCTTCGAGATTGTCAATACCAGTCTATGATTTACCTAAGCGTTTGTTGATATAGTTTTCAGTTGATAAGTCAACCGAAGTATTTGAACTGGTCTACTAACTTCAATGGCTTGAAATTTATTGCGAAGATGGCACCATGTTGATTAAAACACAGGAATTCAGTTTTATTTCAGTTCACGGGGAGACCAATGTATCTTGCTGTCTGTTCCAGACTTTACTGGCGATATTCGGCTTGATTAGATGTGCTTACGAGAAGTGTTAGTTAATCTGTAATAGTTCCTACCGGATTTTTTTTTCTAACCTTTGTTGTGTAAAGAAAAATTGGAAATCATATACATAGTAATCCACAGACAGATTGTTTCGTTGTATCATAACGCTTTAGTGTGGTTAGACACGTGAGATGTTCTAAGAGGGGATCGAATCCCTGCGTAACTTTACATCACGTTGATGTCATACTTGCAACTCATCGTCGGTTCTGGAATTAACGAATTGCTATCAAACCTCGTTTTTTATCCTTTGCGATATCGGGTGCCAGAGTGCTCAATTCGTTAGAAGAGCTTTGCTTTACGCGAGTGGCAACCCTTATATTCCTTCGCCCCTTCTGTGGATCATATATATATATATATATATATATATATATATATATAATTGATTAGCTATATATATATATATATATATATATATATATATATATATATATATATATAAAATCAATTCCCTTCTTAATTCTCGATCTTACTATTTTGCTAGTGACGATCTAAAACGCCACAATACTTTTTGGGATTATCTGAGCATAGCTTAAATGCTGTTTTCTTTTTATTTAATATCTATCTACTTAATTCCATACCTTCTCAAAATTTTACTTAATGCACTCTTTGTAATCAGATTTAATTTCCATTCAACCCAAAATATATTAAGTGATTATTTAATTAAAAAACTTAATTAATTTACCAGCATTCAATTTCAGTTTACCTGAGAAAAAAATTGGGAATCTATAAACGCAAACACACCTTTAATTCTTGAATTATTTTTTGTCATCCGAAGGATGGATTTGGTGGGGTTGATATTTTAAATGCTTTTGGTTTTAAGATTAATTTTTTTTTTACAGAATTTAGAAAAGATATTAATGGAATATTGAATCAAGTAATAACAGCCGCACCAACAAGTACCTGTCAATTCGGAAACTGATTTTAAAAGTGAAGATCTGGATCTCTTCGGTCAAAGCTTGATTTTTCGTTAATAATAATCCAATTGTAAATTTATTCATTAAAAATCTGTTACAACGGATAAGAATCAAAAATTCAGGCAATTCTCTTTTAATTTTTTTTTCATTTTGTTTTTGAATCGATATTTTTATTCTTATAATCAAATAATCTTTTATTTCTGAAGACATTTCCAAACCGTTCTCTAAATAGGTGCATTTTAGAATTCAGTATTCTTATAAAATAATTCTTTAAAAACAACAGTGGTTTGGTTTGGTCTGGTTTGGTTTCATGCCATATCAACCATTGTAGGTTAGTTAATAACAAATCCAGTCTTATACATATAAACAGTTCTATTTCAAGCAACTGAGTTTAACATATGTATACTGTTTAGTTGTATTTGATCCATAGATAAAACCCTAGGAGGTGATCTCACCTTGGGCCAGAGTGGACCTGGGAGCAATGGCAATAAAGAAGTACTCCACATTCCCCAAAGTTCTAGCATTACTGGAGCCTCAACATCATATTATTTAGTGTCATATCCAGGACACTCTTTGAGGGGGAGTCCTAATCATCTGCAGCGAAGCAGTCGGTGTATTCTGCTGCACCAGCCGATTCGGCCAGTAAAGATATTGTTTTTAAGTGTTTTATTTCGTGAAAATATTATTGTATCCGTCGTTAATGATGATGTATAGATCCAGATCTTTTCAGTCAGGGTAAGGTCGTTCCTTTAATTAAATGAACCGTACATGTTAAACATCACCTACCTCCCATCTCTAAAAACATCCAAATAACATGGACAAGACATAATGGACACAGCTGGAGGAGCAAGGAGGAATTCATCAGTGACTTTCTTCTATTGACGCCTTTTCATGAACGTGGCAGTGTTGGCCAACCAACTAGAATTTACAGATAACAGCTCCGTGGGGACACAGGATGTAGTCTTCGAGACCTGCTGGGAGCAATGGAGGAGAGGGACAAATGGAGAGAGAGAGAGAGAGAGAGAGAGTCAGGGAAATCCGTAGAAGCAGAGAGACTTGATTATGATATGTTAAACGGGACGTATGGGAATGACACATCTCTAGTGAACATCACAACCACATCAGGAATTCTGCAAAGTGTACGATATCTAGAAACTAGTCCAGATCTTCCAAAGATGTTTGTTCGTCAATTAAAAAAAGAAATAATGTGTAAACTAGTAAATCCGACCACGGTAGATTGCTCAGTCGGCTGCATCTCTGCAGAGGGGTAAGACATCCACAATGAGTGTCCTGGATATGATACTAAACAATGTCATCGTGAGACTCCAGTAATGCTGGAACAATGGGGAAGGTGGAGTAACCCTTTCTTGCCATCGCTTCCTGGTCTACTCTGGCCCAGAGTGATAGCACCTGATAGGGTCCTATCTATGGATCAAATAAACTGAACTGTGTTGATGCCAAACTGAATTGTCTGAAGTAGAACTGTTTTTACATTTAATTGTGTGTAAATAAATGACTGATGTTTAATTGAATTGTTAGTGATATGTAGCAATACTTGGAACCATTTACCTTTATTGAATAGAATGAATAGTTTAAAAGAACTGTTTTTGACATTTAAACTGCGTACTTAATCTAAAATAAATTGTTAGAAATAGAAATGTTTTGATATTGAACAGGAGTTTGAGTGACAGAAAGTCTCCACAAGTCTCGAGAACTCTTCTATGTCGGCCGATATCAATAATGCAGTAGGTGGTCACTACTTGTCCCGTTATTTCCAAGTCCTTCAGTCTTTGTATCACTCCTTTGGTAACTGTACCAAGAGCACCAATTACAATTAGTATAACCATCACTTTCATGTTCCATAGTTATTTCACTTCCTTAGCAAGGTCTGTTACTTGTCCTCTATTTCGCTTTTTTTCAATTTTACCCTGTGGTCAACAGGAACAGCAAAGTCCACAATTCTACAAGTTCTTTTTTTTTATGATTATTACATATTCTGGTCATTCGGCCCAGATTAGGTGATCTGTTTGTATCTATTTTGCTGTTATCTAATAAACTTTGCTTACTGGGATATAAAGGTGTAAGATTACTTACAATAACAGCGGTGGCTAAGTGGTTACCCATCTACTTACTGAACTGACTCACCAATGCTTAATCTCAGTAATCCAGTCAGAAATGCTTTAAAGCGCTGCGTGACGATAATTCAAGCGTTTTAAATGGTTTATTTTATATATCCGTTTTGCCGCTTTGGAAACAATTACCGGGAAAAAGTAAAATCGTTTTCTTTTTTCAGCCAACTGTTAAATGCTCTTAATTATTGGGGTTTAGAGCGTTGTATAAAACAACCAACTAAATACCCCCTTCTGTTTTCTTGGAACCCTTAATTGCTCTAGGCAACAGCTCAGGCAACACATGACCAAAAATTGCAATCGATTGTTTTGAGCCGGAATCAGGAAAAATACTTTTTTTACGCTTTTAACAAAAATACATTATTTAATTTTGCTCCTCATTTCGTGCAGGAATTGTTACTCGACATTTGCCCAGGCTTTGTCATGAGAACTTTTGAATGCATAATGAACCTGAATTTATTCATTCATTCCTAATTTTCCATCCATTTCCTGATCTTCCTGTAGGCCTTGCTTGATCGAAAATACATTCTCATGAAGGCAGATTTCTTCATAAAAAATGCAACTATGTTAGCAGACACATCAATTATTTTGCTGCAATACAATGCATCAGCAATATTTCTTCTAAATGTGTTTTTATTATATATATATCTTTTTAATTTCTTAGAAGCAGAATTGGTAGGGAAATATTACTCTATTTAGGCCCTTATGTTTCAAGAAGCGATTACAATATCTTTTTTTTTCCTAATTATATGATAAACAGGCCGGGAAAGTTGTATACATTAACCAACTGAACCTGTCTCTTGCCAACGTAATCATAAAATAACACCTACACCAACAAACTCCTGGCAATACTTAAACTGATTATTAAGTCAAGGCATAGATTTCTTTGGTCAGAGCAGGACATTTCCGTTAAGAATAATTTAATTTTAGTCATTAAAAATCTGATAGTCAATAAACATCTGTTTCCTTCATCTATTTTTGAAAGATTGATTTTATCCATTTATTTTTTAACTGGTTATTTCCTTTTTCGATCTATTTTTAAATAGTCTCTTAAACATATCTATTTTTATCAGTCATTTTCTTTACCTATTTTAACAGTCTATTCTTTTAACTATCTATGTTTAAGCTGTTTAGAAATATCTAATATTCTACCAATATTTTTACATTCTATTTCATCTAGTTCTTAAAACTATTCACTTCAGTCTATTTTAACAGTATTTATTCTATTTATTTTAACTATTTCCTTCAACAATCCATTTTAACAATCTATTCATTTTATCCTTTTCTTAGAATGTTAACAATCTATTTAGCGTATCTATTTCTTAAAGCTAGTTCCTCCATCAACCCATATTTAACAGCCTATTTATTTTATGTTTTTAAAAACTATTTCTTTCATCTATCTATTTTTTCTAACATCTATTTATTTTATCTATTTATTAAAGCTGTTTTGGCAATATCTTCTAAAACCGTCTATTTCTTTTAATGTTTCATAAACACAATTTCCTATTCTTTTAACCGTCAACTTATTTTATCTACTTTTTAAAACTATTTCCTTTACCAACTTATTTTTAACTATTTTTCTCGTCTCTTTTTTTTTTTAAAACTCTTTCTTCCGAAGTCATCTGTATTAATACTGTCATTTTCACGAACAGTTGTTTTTTTTTTTTTTTTTTCTGAAAATGACCTAATAATTTTCTACTAATTATTTACGAGTGTTTATTAAAGTTGTTTTTAAACCATATCAACCACTAAATCTTCATTTCTTTCTGATAATTAATTCTCTG
Organism: Sepioteuthis lessoniana; assembly: GCA_963585895.1. Taxonomy (NCBI): domain Eukaryota; kingdom Metazoa; phylum Mollusca; class Cephalopoda; order Myopsida; family Loliginidae; genus Sepioteuthis; species Sepioteuthis lessoniana. The sequence goes on from OY757914.1 coordinate 44,074,192, forward strand.
TCACGAAAGGAAATTGTACACAGCGAAATTAATTGAAGAACAGCAAATTATCTTGCCATTTCTTGTCAAAAACGATTATTTCTGCCTTCTTAAACCAGCCTCACTATTTATCTCAAAGACTTTACATGGAAATGATTAAATTCAAAAATATGATTAACAGTCCTCGAAAAAGGACGCTGCAAGATTTAATTATATTGTACTCCTAAAAACAAAACAAAAACAAGTAAAAACAAAACTCTTTCTGAGTCCATTATTCTTAGAATTCTCTAAGTTTCATTTAGTCAGACACACTTTGCTTACGATTCTTGCTTTTCCTAAGGGGTCACTCATCTAAGTAGAGATCAAGCACATCGTTCCTTAACATCAGAGTATCATGGATATGAAAGTAATCTGGTTTGTTTGTTTGTTTGGATTTTATGGCATATCAACCTTTGTAGGTTATTACATGCCGAATCCATTTTTATACAAATAAACACTTCTATTTCAAACTGTTCAGTTTCGCAAAAGTAGTTTCATCGTCAAAACCATTTCTATTTCAACCAATTCAGTTTATTCAAACAGTTCTTGTTCAAATAATTCAGTTTTGCGTAAGTACAGTTTCAATGTCGACAGTTCCATTTCAAACAATTCAGTTTAGCCTAAAAACAGTGCCATTTCAAGGAATTCAGTTCAGCATAAGTACGCAGTTTAGTTCTATTTGACCCATAGATACTACCCTATCAGGTGCTATCTCTCCGGGCCATAGTAGACCTGGGAGCGATGGCAATGAAAGGGTATTCCGCATTCCCCAAAGTTCTAGCGTTACCGGAACCTCAACAACAGATTGTTTAGTGTCATAACTAGGACACTTGTTCGGGGTGTCTAACCCCTCTGCAGAGATCCAGTCGGTATATTCTACAGCCCCAGCCGACTGGGGAAGAAAGTAAGCTGGATTTGATCATGAGGATTAAATTATGGAAATCTAAGATGTTTCAAGTCACTCCTTCTTGGCTATTACTTCCAGGTCCACTCTGAACCAGAGGGTTAGTACCTGCTAGGTTACCATATAGGAGTCAAACAGAACTTTTTGTAACTTTACAGTATTAGATAGAAGAATTAAAACCATCAAAATGTAAATTATTTATGTTAAGAATAGTCACTTGAAGCTATAATTGTTTATTAAGGATTATTATCATTTCTTACTTCAAACAGTACAGTTGGAAGGGGTGTCCATGTGGCGTAATGGTTAAAGCGATGGACTGCGGAATCGTAGTACGCGAGTTCGTACTCCAGTCGCGCTATTACGTTCACTTTCGGGTAAATAACCTTGGGAAAGGTATAAACCCCTTATCCTATGGGTTAAATAGTGCTACTACTGTTCTTCTAGGAGAATAGATTTGGCATTAAATAAACTACAAATGTTGATATGCCATTAAACAAAGAAACCAAACCAAACAGTACAGTTGGATGCAAATTATTTATATTAGATTAAAATTCGTAATATCACATAACGGTGAGAATAATCATCATCAAAAAAGATTAATGAAAAATTATGTATAGACATGAATAGAATATGGGAACCAAGAATCAAAAGGTTTCGTTAAAAAACATCGTAATATGAACTCAGGTAAAAATAAACCATACATAAAAGTTGTTATTCATAGTGATGTAAGAAAATTATGCTTATAAGTCCCAAAAATTCACTCTGAACTGTTGCGAAGGTCAGAGAGCGTAATGGGTATAGGTGTTGGTTCACTAAGCTTCTTAGCAATCATCTGGTTGGTTCACTAAGCTTCTTGACAATCATCTGAAAGTTGCTGGTTCAATCCTGACTAGTGGCGCGTAACAGTACCGGAAAACTTAACCCTTATACCCGGTTATGGTTAATGTAATCCTAAAGCTCCTGCATTACTAGAACTTCACTATCAGATTGTTTAGTGTCGTATCCAGGTTATTCGTTGGGAGGGGTATCTTACTCCTCTGCAAAGATGTAGTCAGTGTATTCCATAGCCCAAGCCGACTGGGCAAATCAAGAGTAATGCCTTCAGACTTATGCACAACTCACGTTTAAAACATAGTTTCCAGCTTGACCCTTAATTGATATTTATGTGATTTCAATCTGCTAGGCTTAGTTTATCCCAAAATGCCATGGAACCATGTTTATTGTAGGCTAATACATGATATTTTGTCAGAATTTCTGAGACGAAGCTTGAAGATTTTTATCCTTTTTGTGTTTTCGGACTATTGCCTTCATCTTTATATTCATGCGGAGTACCCATTCATTGCCATCGCTCCCAAGTCTACTTGTAGCATATTGACCCTCAACCGAGCCGTCAATCAAGAGATGCAGCAGAGTAAATAAGCGGAAGAACAGCGGAAGCATGTGGACGTCAAACAAAAATATAACCAGGACAGAGACGGCTTGAGTCAGTTGGAGTTGGAGTTAGTTGGAGACAGATGCCGAATTGAGAGCCAGCGACAGACTGAGGGCTTTAGGCCCTCAGTGACCCACGGTTGAGCAATTCAGCCAAGATGAGAAAGAAGTGCTGCTTTGGTGAGAAGAACTTGGGTCAATATGTAGCAGTCTGTCCCCGTCTACAACTCACCTCTCACACACAACTAACATTAACCCTTTCGAGAATAACGTGTGAGAGATATATTTTTATCAAGAAGTGTGTTCGTTCGTTCATTGAAGTTCGTCATTATTGTTGACTATGTCTCCGCTTATATTTGTATTATGTATATGTATGTGGCTATACAGCATACTCTGACCCGGAGTGGTAGCACTAGCTAGAAGTTAACTCCGTATTTACGTTAAACTGAATTGTTTGAAATAGAACTGTTTTAACATTTAACTTTGTGTAAACAAAAACTATATCTATACTAAACTGAATTGTTTGAATTAAAGTTGTTTGATTAAACTAAATAGCTTAAAATGCAAATTACCATTAAACTTTTTACTAATGCTAAACTGAATTTTTTGAAATAGAACTGTTTATTTGTATAAAAATGGATTTGGCATTAAATAACCAACAAAAGTTGACATACCATAAAATACAAACAAACCAAACTATTACTCATGATGTCGAGTTATTAATATTTCAATTAATTACAAAAAATAACGAGAAAAACACGATAATCAGCATTTATTAATCTTTTCCCTTAAAATGTTATAATAATGAAGTTAAACTCGACATGACCCTTAACTATTGCTTTCAAGTTGAAAACTTGACTGTATATCACATTATTTTCTTAGACCTATTTTAACAGTATTGAACTGACAAAAGTATCATTATGTTGCGTCATGTTTTTGTTTATTATTCGAGCTAACATGTAAAATTGGATCATCATCATATAGACGTTTTATAGGAAGAGATACTGAAGATTTACCAGCCCGACCCAAAAAGGAATGATTGAGAGCCATGAGACTTACATTCTATCCCACCTTTTTTTATTCAACCAACCCTCTCCACCACGAGCAGGACGTGATACGAGGTTAATTCTTAAATGGATAACAACTAGTTAGAATTAAGAGTTTTTCTTCGTTTAGACTGATTGCTATACCTAGATCAAAGAACCCAGTCTGCCCTACTCTTTACCCATGGCTTGAGGTAAAATAGTTGTATTCATACCTTTTCCTCGAGTATAAGCGACATTTATAGTTATGTCTCACAATTCAACACCTTCTTACCGCAGTTCAGTTCACCTAGCATATTGTTTCATTTATTTCTTTATATTTCTCTTTTTCAAAAAAATAAAGGAGGAAATTTTCTTTTTTAGTAGGTCAAGGACGTATCCTTTTTTTTGAACAACGCCATATTTGATATTATCTTTACACATTGTAGAAAAATTCGAACTTATCTTAGATGTTTTTAATTTCCACATGTTATCCCTTTTTTTTGCAACTGAATGATACGCTTTACTAGCATGGGGATAATTACTTTAATGACGTTGCTATAATATAAACCACAAAACGTCTATTTCAGATCACATAACATAAACGTATACATAATATTTTTAACAGACTATTTTTTAAATATATTTTAAACAGTCTATTTCTTTCATCATCAGTTTTTGAAATATCTTCATCTTTCATCACTCAGTATTTAAACTGCCTATTTCTTTTATCACTAAATTTTTAAACTGTCTATTTCTTTTATTTGTCAGTTTTTAAAATGGTCTATTTCTTTGTCAATTTTTAAACTGTCTTTTTTTTTTATTTGTCAATTTTTATACTTATCTATTTCTGTTGACAGTCCATTTTTAAACTGTCTATTTCTTTTATCGTCAGTTTTTGACATATCTACATCTTTCATCACTCAGAATTTAAACAGCCTATTTCTTTTATCGCTCAATTTTTAAACTGTCTATTTCTTTAATTTGTCAATTTTTATTCTTACCTATTTCTATTCTCTGTCAGTTTTTAAATTCGTTATTTCTTTTATTTATCAATTTTACAACTGTCTATTTCTGTTATTTGACTATATTTAAATTGGTCTTTTTCATTTGTCAGTTAATTTTTCATCTTTTTCTTTTGGCTGTCATTTTCCCTTTTTCAGGATGAAGATGTAAATAATATATCGTTAATTGGGTTATCAATTTTATTGTAAAAAAAGAATAAGATGCAATGCCTAATCAACTTTCCTTATATAAGTGGCTCTCTAAGATGAAGAGTCGGATTAGCAAAAGCTGCAATTTTACCTTTTAAGCGCATCCTTTTTCTTGATCAGCACCCCATTTGTTATTGTTTTTACTCATTGCAGAAATTTTCCGACTCATCAAACTTTAAGATGTATTTAATTACCCCATATTAACTTTTGATACTCGTAAAATCTTCAGTATCTTGTTCAATAAAACTTATTAGCCTATAGTCATCGGCTGCAACTTTCATCAAGAGGATACAAATCATTTATTAACTGATATTCACGTTTTACGCGGTTGGTTGGTTGGTTGGTTTTAGGCATATCAACGTTTGTACGTTTTTTAACGCCAAATACATTTTTATACAAATAATCAGTTTTACTTCATACAATTCAATTAAGCATGAATACATATTTTAATTGTCAAAAATATTTATATTTCAAGCTATTCAGTTTAGTCAAACAGTTCTAAAAAAAAACAATTCAGTTTAGCATAAGTACGCAGTTTACTTTTATTTAACACATAGATATAACCCTATCATGTGCTACCACTCCGGGTCAGAGTGGACCTGAAGCTTTGGCGATGAAGAGGTGCTCCTCATTCGATAAAGTTCCAGTATTACTGGAACCTCACCATCAGATTGTTTAGTGTCATATCCAGGACACTCGTTGGGAGGGGTCTTACTCTTCTGCAGAAATGCAGTTGTTGTATTCTACAACCCAAACGTTTTACTACGGAGTTTTTACTTGATTTTGTTGCTTTAAGTAGAATTTTATAATTCAGTGATAAAGACAAAATATGTAACTGAAGTAAAATAAAACTTATTAATAAAAGTGATGTCAACATAGGTAGAGTTTTAAAAAAATGGACTGCTACTGACAGATAATCGATCATATGAAAACTAATCTCGCAAATAAGATAAAACAGAAATTCTTCCCAGCAGTTGGCTTGTCAGTACGACTGTATGGCCGAACAATTTCGACTCGAAACAATTGCAGAAAAAGCTAGATGGGAATTACAAAAGAAGGCTAAGTGATGTTTGGAACAAATCCTGACAGCAGCTCCCCCAAAAAATCTAGCAGTAATGTCACTTATCTACAAAACATCCAAATAAGACAAACATGTACTGCTGAAGATGTCAGGAAGAACTCATAAGCTTCGTTTTCCTATGAACTTCTAAATATAGACACACTCAGGTTGGGCAACCAGCAAAAATTACATCTATCATCTAAGTGCAAACACTGGATGCCTTTATGAGGATTTACCAAGAGCGATAGCTGATAGGGACGAATGGTGCGAGAGAATCAAGGGAATCCGTTCTGTCTGCATGACTTATGATGAAGATGTTTTCATGAATATTGTTCTGGCAATTTACTCCTCACTGAGACTTCTTTCGCAAAAAATTGTCCCAGCCCATCAATCGCAGGCTTAGCCTTGAATGCAATGAGATTATCCAGTTTAAAAAATACATGATGAATAAAATATGAATTAGCAGAAAATTCAAAAATATTATTTCATAATTTTTAAACAAATTACTAATTTTCTTTTCTGACAGAAACCTTGACAAAAATACGGATTCACTATTTTTTGAAAACGTTAGTTCCGTTATTTTTCATAGATGAAAAATAAATAAGGCTTACATCTGAAATAAAATCTACTTTATTTGATAGCCAAACTTTCTGGCTTTATAAAACATAACCCAAACGAATTGAAATGATCTAATTGGATTAATAATTGATGCTGATGTTACAATACATTGTTTCGGTTGGATTCTGTTATTATTAACCTTCTTGAAAGAGTTTTACAACTTTTCCCTATCTTTAAAGCGAAGACACCCGTATTTAAGGAAAAAAATTACCCAAAGAGTCCCTAATCTATATGATATTTAAAAGGCTTCTCTAAAACTATTTAGGCCAAAAATTAATAGATAGATCACACACACACACACACACACACACATGTATATATATATATATATATGTATGTGTGTATGTGATGAACTGAGAGCAAGACCTGATGGAAAAATTTAGATATAGCCTGGATTGACAACAAAAAGGCATATGATATGGTCTGGCAAAGCTGGATAATAAACAGCCTCAAAATATAGAAAATATCAGATGAAGTCATTAACTTTATCGAGAAAACCATTTAAATCTGGAAAGTGGAATTGACAGCAGAAGGTCCTAAGAGGTATATTTCAAGGAGTATCACTATTACCGTTACTATTCATAATTGCCATGATGACACTTAATCCCATAGTCAGAAAATGCTCAGCCGTGTACAAAATTAGTAGATCGCAAGAAAAGATCAACCACCTAATGTACATGGACGAAATCTTACTATGTGCAAAAAATGAAAAAGAACTGGAAACTCTAATTCATGCAGTTAGAATATACAGTCAAGGCATAGGAATGGAATTTGGCATAGAAAAATGTGCCATCCTAGTAATGAATAGCGGCAAACGTCACCTGACGGGTTAAATGAAACTGCCAAATCAAGACAAGATTAGAAAGCTCCCAGGAAACGAAACGTGCAAATACTTGGGCATCTTGAAAGATGACACCATCAAACGTGGAGATGAAATAAAAAATTAAAAAAGAATATCTCAGGAGAACTAGAAAGCTACTCGAGACAAAACTCTAGCAGAAACCTTATCAAAGGAATAAATACCAGAGCTGTATCCTTGTTAGATATTCAGGACCCTTATTGAAGTTGACCAGAGAACTTAAGCAAATGGACCAAAGAACAAGAAAACTAATGACCATGCATAATGTATGACATCCCAGGAATGATGTTGACAGACTATATGTATCAAGAAAGGAGGGAAGAAGAGGACTTGCCAGCATTGAAGACAGCATTGACGCATCGATACAACTCGAGGACTACGTAGAAAACACAAAGGAGGACTGATTACAGCCACCAGAAAAGATACTGAAAACACAAAGACCCACAGATTGACAATCACTAGAAAACAAAAATGTGAAGCAAAACAATGGACATTTTAAATGACTAATAAACAACATCTCCCAAGACAAAACCTGGACGCGGCTAAGAAAAAGAAACTTTAAGAGAGAAACAGCTAATAGCTGCACAAAAGCTGCTAATAGCTGCACAAGGATACTTCACATTCCGTAAAGCTCCAGGACTGGATCCTAACCATCAATGCTAATAGCTGCATAAAACAACGCCATAAGAACTGATCTTATCAAGGCGAGAATAGATAAGACGCATCAAAATAGCAAATGAAGGTTATGTGGTGATAGAGACAAAACGATCAGTCACAGAATGAGTATAAGACTAGATACGACTGGGTAGGCAAGGTGATCCAGTGGGAGATGTGCAAGGAATTTAAATTTGATCATACGAATAAATGGTATGTGCACAACTCCCCACTGTCCTAGAGATTGACACATATAAAATCCTATAGGACTTTGACATATAAACGAATCATCTAATCTCGGACAGAAGACAAGACTTTATAATAATTGAAAAAAATATGGAACATGAAGGTGGCGATTATACCAATCGTGATTGTGGCTTTTGGTTCTGTCATCAAATGATTATAAAAGGGACTGGAGGACTTGGAGGTGGGAGGAAAGTGGAGATCACCCAAATTCAACATTATTGAGAACGGCCAGAATACTGAGAAGAGTCCTGGAGACTTGAGTAGATTTGCTGTTACTCAAACTCCAGTGAAATACCATCAGCTAGAACTGATGGGAGAAGTCTCAATAATAATAATAATAATAATAAATTGTGCAAGATGTTGAAGTTTGACCATATTAACAAATGATATATACACAACCCAAAACCTGTTCTAGAGAATGATACGCACAACTCCTCTTAGATTTCGAGATAAAAACGGATCACCAAATCTTGGCCAGACGACCATATCTTATAATAATTAACAAAAAAAAATTGAGAACTTGTAGAATTGTGGACTTTGCTGTCCCGGTGGACCACAGAGTGAAATTGAAAGATTGTGAAAAGAGGGGTAAGTACATCGACCTTGTGAGGGAATTAGAAAAGCTGTGGAACGTGAAAGTGATGATAATACCAATTGTAATTGGTGCTCTTGGTACAGTCACTAAAGGATTAATACAAGGACTGGAGGACTTGGAAAGAAGAAGACGAGTGGAGACCATCCAAACTGCTACATTATTGAAATCGGCCTGAATACTGAGAAGAACCCTCGTGACTTGAGGAGACTTATTGTCACTCAAACTCTAGGGAAAAACCATCAGCTAACACTGGTGTGAAAAACTCTCCAAAGAGAAAAAAAACATAATAATAATATAATATGGTCTATGATATAGTGTATTTAACTAATAAGCAATCTATCAGTCCTCAAATCGTATCGATTTTCTTGAACAGCTGAAAGTAAGGAGAAAAATTATGTTTTAAATGCTATCACCCTTTTCATTGTTTTTTCCAAGTAAATATGAGATCATTTTTCAAATTTTTTTAGAAATTAGTTATTTTTTTATCATTTAGAGTTTTCTGATTATTGTCTACATCTTGTAATACTAACAACGTTTCGGCCGATGAAACACCTGAAGGCCAAGCGGTTGGGAATATAACAATAAAAAAAATAGTCCGAATACAGGAAATTATAAAAATAAATGTAAAATGTTCTAAGGTATTTTTGTTCCAGCCGTTACTTTAAATCTTTTTCAAATTCGATTTTGAACAAGAAGCCAGATATTTTTTTCAAGATAGCGAATAATATTTTCTTTCTTTCTTTCTTTCTTTATTTATTTATTTATTTCTTGGAGACAGGATTTTTTTTATTCTTCGATTTTTTTATTCTTCGTTGATTGAAGAGAAAAGGAAAGTTAAGGGCTTGAGAAAAAGGGGTACACAACAAGACCCAATTTAGATATTTAAAATATTCATTATAGAAATACAGTGGAAAATAACATAAAAATGACTGTCACGTTGTCGGGTACAATGTTAGTTCATTATAATTAAAAATTGATTATTAGGGATGATTATTCCAACATTATCAAGGCTCATCATCTCTACTGCAATCTTGTTTTATAGTAATATTTGTTTTAAATTGATTATTCGTATCTAATTATAAATTCTTTTTTCTTTTCTTTTTTTTACTTATATGGCTAACAAAGCATCTTTAACTATAACGCACTTTATTGTCAGCCAGATTTACACGAATAAACAAGACGTAAAAGCAAAGATTGATATTGATTCTGATAAATTTGAAAAGATTCATCGAAATATTAAAAACATACTTTGCTTCCTTTTTTTTCTACTGTTTAAATCCTGAATACTAAAAAGCACTTACATGTAATCTATTTCTAGCATACTTTTATTTTGTAATTTCAATTTAAATTTGTTTAGGGTGTTTGAAATAGTTTCAGAATTGCATTTAAAAACAAATATATTCACACTTACGATACACAGTTTTGAGAAAAATATTTTAAGTTTGTCATTATTGATTAAACATGTTCCATTGTTAATTTAGTTAGGTAGTTGACGTTTTATTACGTATCAACCCTTTTGGGTTATATAATTCCAAATTCTATTCAAATATATATATATATATATATATATATATATATATATATATATATATATATGTGTGTGTGTGTGTGTGTGTGTGTGTGTGTGTGTTAAGTGGGTAGAGTGTTTGCCAATGGAGTGAGAGACTGGGGTTCAATCCCAGGTCAAATCATACCAAAGACTTAAAAATGGTTCTAGATACCACCTTGCTTAACTCTCAGCATTGTAAGGTATGTATTAAGGATAAAGTGGAGTAATTCAGGAAAGGAGTAGCACCCTCTTCTACACCTCGGTGTAGTACCTATTGAAAAGGGAACTTTCTGATAACGCTCGACTACGGTTGCCGACTTTACTAACTTATATATATATATATATATATATATATATATATATATATATATATATATATATATATATATATATGTCCCTGGGAGAGAGAGAGAGAGAGAGAAAGAAAGTGATTTGTAAGCGAACACCCTATAGGTGACTTTATTTTTAAACATTTGTTAGAGTTCATTTGTTTGTACATATTTAAATGGTTTCAGGTATTTCTATTTAGCATTAATAATTATATTTAACATTAATCGTCTTTTGCACACAATTGAAATGTTTCAAGTATTGCTATTTAACATAAAAATATCAATTCATCTATTATATCCTTTACGCACAGCTGTATGGTTTCAATTAATCATTAATAATAATCCTTAGTCAGTTCTATTCGACAGATAGATGGGATCCTAATAGGTATTACCAATTCGTGTCACTGTGGACCTGGGAGTAATGACAATGACAGGATACTTCACATTCCGTAAAGCTACAGGACTAGATCTTAACCATCAAATACAGTTACTTGTCTCATCCAGGATATTCATTGTATTTAAGGGATGCAATCTGCGTATACTTTTAGAAGGTATTTTGTGTATTTGATTTAAACACGTATTGGAATTGTTGTGAAATGAGGATTTTAGAACACAAGTCAGGAAATCATCTCCGAAAATAAACAATCTATATAAGACTCGGAGGAAAGGATATGAAACATCCGAATGTTCCTGTAAAGATAAATATCTGAGGAGAGCGTAAATATCTGAAAAACAATTGGAGCGTGTTCGTGCTTATACATTTTGCAGCGCGTGTATATGATCAAGATAGCCCGATCAGGTATTACAAATTCTAAAGTCTAAGTAAAAAGCGCGGTAAGGTTAAAAATCCGAATCCTGTTTACCAAAACTTTATTCGTTCCCAATGATACCTGCATCGAAAAAATAGGGTTAAAAGTTTGGCTTAAGTTATTCCCAGCGTGTTTTTAATTTGGACTTGTATTGTTTGGAAAACTTTGTAGAAATGCTAACAATTTATCCCTTACAAACTAGTTATTTTGATGTGTAAGAGATCCGGACAAAAACTGCCCAGAATGAAAGAAATGGAATCGGCATTTCAATTCATTGACTGATTGATAGATTTTAACTGCGTATCAACTTTTCTAGGGTTATTATAAGCAGAGAGATTATAGAATCATATTTATTATACATTTATATATACATTTTTATGATTGTTTTGACCTTTTGCACACTGTTTTATGATATTAGATATTTTTTATCTAATACACAGAATGTGCGCACGGTTGGTTGGTTAGTAAGATGGCTGTACTTTAAGGCATATCAACCCTTGTTGATTATTCAATGCCAAATCTTTATTAAACACACACACACACACACACACATATATATATATATATATGCTTGCTTTATTATTTAGGAGAAAAAAAATTTGGTTTTTTTAGTCTGGTTGTAAATGGGGAAAAACTTATTTTAATCCATTTTTTTGTTTGATCTGAAGAATTCCTGTTAATTTTTTAGTGCATTAATTTATATCAGTGCTTTTAACGGGATGAAAATAAAGATATTATCTTAATGTGACGGATTGTTATTTTTTAAGAGAAAATTATTTATATTTATTTCATTTTATTTTATTTACATTGAGCTCTTTACGAGGATTTTTCCAATTTAATATTCTATTTTTGAATATTTTATTGGTCCTGACTGGAATTATATCCTACTCCGAATTTACTCGATTGAATATATATATATATATATACTGAGAGAGAGAGAGAGAGAGAGAGAGAGAGAGAGAGAGAGAGAGAGAGAATGTGTATGATTTGTTAACGAATAGTTTGTTGGCAAAATTATTTTTAACATCAGTTATTCGTTTGCACAGTGTTAAATGACTTTAAGCATAGTAAACGATGGGATAATACTATTTGAGCTATAGATAAAGTCCTAACAGGTATAAGTACTATGGGTCATTGTGGACTTAGGAGTAATGCCAATGAAAGTGTATTTCACATTCTCCAAAGTTCCAGAACTGGAACCGTACCATCATATTGATTAGTATTATATCCAGGATTTAGGCAACTCAACACTACCCATACCTCCAATTATCAGATACAGCTTAGTGTCATACCCAGGACACCCTTTTTTTGTGGGTTGTGACCTTCAGTTGGGAATGTTGTCAACGTATTCTACGCCGCGATGACAGGATCTAGATGATTTTTAATATGAAACTAAGTCTAAATTTCAGCGATAGGTTGCATCATATACTTCAAACAAAAGTGTGTATCGTGAGCATTCAAATCTTCTGAAGCGTTTCAATAAAGTTTTGAAAATGACTACGTTCAGGATATCTTCTAGGCATGACCTAGTTTTTGTGACGATGTACTGCTGCGCGTCGAATCCGAACTCACGGTCCTTGCATATTCTTTGTGGGCGTTGCCGGTGCGCACAACTCCAGGTACAATGCCTGAACTTTGTTGGGAGAGGATAGATGATCGACGTGATCTCATCTTTCTTTGGTTCGGAGGGTCAGTAAACGCTGACGATCTCGAAAAATTGCTGGAGCGACGTTGTCGGCGGTTGAGTCTGTCGACCGAAGTATTTACATTGCTACTTCCAGTACCACTTCCCCCGTGGCTTGTCTCGTTATCTTTGCCCTCAGACTGCCCAGCAGTGTGGGAATCTTCCGGAAGACGTGCCGGACGTCGGTAAGACACAGAGCAGTGGTATTCATAATGATCGAACAGCTTTTTGATATCGTTTCTCCAAGTAGAAACCGGACGTTCTAGGGATTTTGCTTTCTTGTTTGGGCCCGACGGGAGTGAACTTATTGGGGTGCGACAAGGGGATTTCTTATCAGTGCCATCAATTTCCCGTGCTAAATTGGTTACGCTTATCATATATTCGGGATCGTTACGATAGTCTTTGGCCTTTGGCGCAATCAATTGCGTGACGTTCCATTCGTTGGGTTTGCTCATTTGGTTAAGAACATATGCGCTTCGTCGAGTGAGCATCTTTCGGAGGGCCTCTTTTTTCTCAACACTTGGGGATCGGATCTGGGCTTCAGGTTCATCGTCAAGGGGAATATGGCTGCCTTTGAACATCTCACTTATTTCAAGAGGCAGAGCTGATAAGGACGTTGAAGTAGACACTGGTAAATGCAGGGAAGCCGGTTTAGTGGCCCATCGGCCATTATCAACTTTATCATCTGCAGAAGTCTGAGTTGAAATAATATTTGATGACTTTTCTGGTGTAGTTAAGCAATTCTTGACGTTTGTTTTCGAGGGCACTAGTGCAACCATTGTTGTTCCGTCTTTTAATGATTCTGTTATTTTGGGAGATGCTGGTTGCGAAGAAGATATCGAACCGGTAGTTGTAATGGTTACGCAACCAGGAGACAGAATCCTTGTCTCTTCCACCCTTGGAGTGATAACAGGCGGTGTCATTTCGTTTGAAGTCGGTGGAAGTTGTTCTGAGTTATTTCCTTCTGCATCGGCCGCATCTACCTCTTCTGAAGTTGTGTTTTTGAGGTCATGTGATCTATGATCCTGTGCTGTAGTACTGGCTTCTGTTTCGGACGAAATAGTCTTGCTCGAAGTGGCATCTAGAAGTATTTTTGCACAAACGGTATGCCCGAGATGATAGGCCTCTTGCAGAGGACTCTTACCGTCTTTGTTTACAGTGTCCAGAGATAAGCCATAGTGTGTAAAATAATTTGTAAGTACTTGAGTAATGTCAGGGTTGCCGGCACGAACTGCATAATGAAGAGGAGTGCATCCTACAAAAGAAAAGGAAATAATTGAATTACTCATTAAAAACATTGTTGCAATTTAAACTAAAATCGAACAGAGAAGAATGAAAACATTTTTTCATTGCTAAAAATTCTAGCCTTATAAAATATACCTAATACAAACTAGATTAGGCTATTTAATTCAATGGTATAATTATTCTTCGATCTAGGCAGAGGAAAATATAATTGAATCACCAAATTTTATGCGAAAATTATTGAATTCATAGAGAAAATTTAGAATTAATATTTACATGCTCCTCCTTAAGTTTTTAGGACAACCTTAATTCTGTCAAGGATTTAAATAATCTGAACAATATTTTTTATCCAATTGGTTCCGATTTTCCTGATTAGCAGTTTATAGAACTTTGGTGGCTGGGACATTTTCATGGACCATTTGTCTTTGATATTTCTACCATAAATTTTCAATTGGATTAATATCCGGACTTTTTAGGGACCATGTCTTTAATTTTATATCTTTCCTGGAGGGAAAACTCTGACCAGTTATATCATTCTCTGACCAGTTATATCATCGTTCTGCAAATAAGTTCATCCTCCCAAAACCAATACTCTATTGATGGACCGAAAAATATCCGAGATTACAGTAATTAACGCAAAATGTTTTGCGTCTTATCTGTAAATAGTTTATTCACTGCTGAACAGAAATACTATGTGATCACCTTCTTAATGTGCTAATTCCGCAAAAATTCTAAATAAACATCCTCAAAGGGTGCTAATTCTATAATTTTTTCTTGGGGTTGTAATGGCTATCGTCGTAGGAAATGGACACGGCGACACGAGTTCAAATCCTGGACGAGAATGATTGCATTTCATATAGCACTAATACCCTTGGGAAAGGTATAAATCCAATTATTATCCCTCCAGCTATGGGTAAATAGTAGAACAGACTGGGTTCTTTAGCCTTGGTGAGGCAACTAGTGTAGGAGAAGGAAAACTCTGAATTTAAACCTGTTAAACTCCGCTTAAAAATTGACCTTGTGTCATATCCTGCCCGAGCGGAGGGTTTGGTAAATAGGATTATATAAAAATCAGTATCTATGTGAACGTATTTTGTTGGCTAATTTCTCTCCAGTAATCAGATGGAATTCAATAAAATTATGTTAAAAGTAACCTTATGTAGATGACGTTTCATATAAAACCATTCAGAGTGTCACCGTTGATTAATTATTCACACATACGGCGGTCATTCAATAAGTATAGAGAACCTTTTTAAAAAAGCAAAATATAAGTTTTCTTTTTTGTTTTGGGGGGCTTTTTTTTCAGCTTTCATTTTTTATATATATGAAACTCTCTATTATTTGGAATTGGTTCATGGCAAAAGCTTGATCTTGTAAAAAAGAGTTTTTGCCCAGTCGGCTGGGGCTGTAGAATACACCGACTGCTCTGCAGAGGGGTAACCCCACTAATGAATGTCTTGGATATGACACTAAACAATCTGATAGTGAGATTCCAGTGATGCTGGAGCTTTGGGGAACATGGAGCACCCCTTCATTGACATTGGTTCCAGTTCTGCTCTGGCCCGGAATGGTGGCACCTGATAGGGCCCTACCGATGGCTTAAATAGAACTAACTGCATATTTATGCTAAACTGAATTTTTTGAATGGAACTGTTTGACTAAATTAGAAATGTTTTTGACTATTAAGCTGTACTTACATTAAAACAGCGTGCTTATGCTAAACTGAATTGTTTGAAATGGAACTGTTTTTGACAGTGAAAACTGTACTTACACTAAATTGAATTGTTTAATATAGAACTGTTTAGAAATTTAACTGTGTGTTAAGTACATCTTTACTTATACTAAACTGGGTTACCTGAATTAGAACTATTTTCACAATTAAATAGCGTACTTATGTTAAACTGAATTGTTTGAAATAGAGCTGACTATTCGCAAAAAATGGATTTTGCGTTAAAAAACCTGCAAAGATTGATATGCCATTTAAACCCAACCGACGAACCAGCCTAAAAGGTATTTGTTTTTAAGCTATTTAGAATGGTGATATATCATACAGTGTGCTTGAACAGAGTTCAGTCAAAATATTTGGGGGGTGTTGAGAATTCACAGAAGAATAGATGATGTGTACAGTGAAGTATTTTAGTAAAAAAAGTGTTTACAAAATGTTTAAAGAATGTTGAAATAGTATTTAAGATGAAAACAAGCCAAGTAAATCTACACTGGTGAGCACACCTGAAACGGTGGATTCAGTTTATGTTCTCATTTTAGTTAACAGAAGAGTTATGATGGAGGATGTTTCTTAACAACAGGGAATTTCTGTTGGTATAGCACACAAAATTGTGTTAGGTGACTTTGCCTTTTCTGAAGTCAGTTGTCTTTCGGTTTCACCAGGACAATGCATGGCCTCTCATACTGTAGCAAGAACATTTCAAATCATCATTTAGTTTGTTTGAGAATAGCAGAAAGTTTTAAAAAAAAACAGCAGTTTTCCCCATAATTTCCCCTTAGGTTGAGGGAGAATAGTAGAATCCATAGTTTTCCCAATGGTATTAGCGCGATGTGAAATGCAAACTGCCTAGTCCAGGATTCGAACTCAGGTAGCCAATAATCGTTTTGTCACCAACGCCTCCCACTGATGGCACTATGATATATTGGCGATCAATCACAACCCTTAGGCAGGGTTGAAAAGTTCATGTGATGACGACAGATCTGCTATTTATGACATTTTGGAACAAAGCGTTCCCATTATCAAAACATTGATGGAAGAAGTATGTGGACTGTACATCGTTGAAAAATAATCATTATTTGGTCAAATTCCGTATGAGTATCTTGGTTGGGCTATGAACTTTTCAGCAGACTCTCCAATAGGGTTTCCGCTAGCATGGAGTTTTTACATAATTAGGAAAGTAGTTTAGCTAAGCAAAACTGAAAACATCGAAATTTAGTTTGGATTCTTGGTACCAGCTGTTAATCAAAAACCTCGCCGATAGAAACGACGGCATGCGTCTATGCGCTTTCGGCTAAAGGTCATATAAGCAAAACTAGATACCTCTTACTGCTTGTTTGTTATGATGAAAAATTGAAACAGAATTTTTGAAAATTCTGCTAATTCTACAAAAATTGCATAATTGAATATTTTTTTCTTTTTAATCCTGCTGATATTCCAAAATGTAATCTATTCTGCTTTATTTAATTGGCTAAATGGAAAACGTTATGTTACAGCCAACCGATAAAAAAGGCTTGACTCTCTCTCTCTATATATATATATTTATATCTCTCTCTGTCCCTCTCTCTCTGTCTCTCTCTCTGTCTCTCTTTTCTCATTGAGTCACAGAAAAACTACCACTGAAGTTGGAGTCTCCCCAAAATAACCTGATTGATGAAATTGGAATCCAGTAGATTCCAAACATTTGGCCAAGAGCAGGCTGAAGGCTTAAGAACTTTTCCCCCTGTCGAGATGACCCTCAATTATCCCAGCCACGCTACTTCTTCGACTTTCGGTAGACTAACCGTAGACCTAACCGACTCATAATCTTGTTCGAAGAATTCAAAGAAGTGTCCGAGGGGAACTGATCATTTTAACTAAGCTTACTTAACAACAACAACAACAACAACAAGCAACACAAAACAATGTCATAAGAACCAATCAAATAAAAGCGAGAATCGCTTAGACGCAACAAAATAGTATATGTAGGTTATGTAGTGATAGAGACGAAACCATCAATCACATAATAAGCAAATGCAATAAATTAGCACACAAGGAATATAGAACTAGACACGACTGGGTGGGCAAGGTGATCCACTGGGAAATGTGCAAGAAATTTAAATATGACCATACGAACAAATGGTATCTGCTCAACCCAGCAGCTGTCCCGCAGAATGATACACACAAACTCCTATGGGACTTTGACATACAAATTGATCACCTAACCTCGTCCAGAAGACCAGACCGAATAGTAATCAGCAAAAAAGAGAACTTGCAAAATTGTGGACTTTACTGTACCGGCTGAGCGCAGAATAAAACTGAAATCAAGTGAAAAGAAGGATAAGTACCTCGACCTTGCTCTGGAATTGAAAAAAATATAGAACTTGAAGGTGACGATTATACCAATCGTGATTAGAAGTTGGAGGACGAGTGAAAACCACCCAAACTACAGCATTGTTGAGAACTGCCGGAACACTGAGAAGAGTCCAGGAGACTTGAGGAGAATTGCTGCCACCCCAACTCAAGTGAAATACCATCAGTTAACGCTGATTTAAAAAACTTTCAAAGAATAAATAATTATAATAAAGCCACAAAATACTACGTGTACTTTATGTGGACACTCAGCTAAAATATCTAATCTTCTAATATGTGAATGCAGCCAACTCCACAAAAAGAATACAATTGTAGGCATGACTGGGTAGGAAAGGTAATTCACTGAAAATTATGCACGGAATTAGAAATTGACCTAAGAAATAGTATATGCACAAACCAGAATCTGTCCATGTAAATGAGACCCATAAAATTCTCTGGGATTTTTTAGATTCAAATCCTATTAACCAACCCTTCCGCACGGGTAGGATATGACACAAGGTCAATTTTTAAGCGGGGTTTAACAGGTTTGAATTCAGAGTTTTCCTTCTAGACTAGTTGCCTCACCAAGGCTGAAGAACTCAGTCTGTCCTACTATTTATCCATAGCTGGTGGGAGAATAATTGGATTCATACCTTTCCAAAGGGTATTAGTGCTATGTGAAATGCAATCAGTCTCGTCCAGGATTTGAAATCGTGTCGCCGTGTCCATTTCCTAGGACGATAACCATTACACCACGGGCGCCTCCAAAAAGATTCAAATAGATCCTCATATTGCAGTCAGAAGACCAGGCTTAAATTCAATTAACTAGGTAAAACAAAATTGTCATTGAGTGGATATTTTCATTTCAGCGGATCACAGTTGAAAAAGTAAGGAAGATAAATAGTTGGATTTTTCTAGATTGTAGCTGTTGCGCTTAGAATTGTCTACAAAGGCTTGGAAAAAGTCATCAGAAATTGGAAATCAAAGAATGGATCGTGACAATACAGAATATAGCGCTATTCAGATGGAATAGAATACTCAGAAGAATCCTGGTGATCTAAGGAGTGTTGATGTCTTTCCAGTGAAAAATCATTAGTTGAGACTGTGTTAAACACTCACAAGAATAGAAATGATTGTAAAAATAGGACCAATGCAGGAGTAAGAAGAAGAAATCTGAAAAGATAAATTAAATTTCTTCGATTTATATTATATTATATTATAATTATAATATTATTTGGAATGATATTATATTATATCATTTTATATTATATAATATAATATCAAAACAAAAATTGATGTGAGTCAACAAAGAGGAAATGGTTATTCTCATAATAAGCGAATGTAACAAACTGCAACAAAAGAAATACTATGGTAGCCATGAATGGTTTAAGTTGATCCACTGGGAATTATCCCAGTGATTAAAATGTGATCATGCTGATAATTGGTTTGGGCACAAACAAGAATGTCCAAGAAAACTAAACGCTTAAAGCTCTCTGGGATTTTGAAGCACCACTGTCTCACCTAATTTTGGCTCGATAAGCAGACTTCGTGATAATTAATATGACTAAAAGAACCTGTTATCAAGAGGATTTCATTGTTCCAATAGACCAAAGAGTAAAAATAAGACAAGCACAAGGGTAGGCACATAATTGAATCTTTCTAGAGAGCTGAAAAGCTTTGGAACATGAGGGTGACGGTGATCCAACAGAAGTTGGTGCCTTTGGAATAGTCCCCTGAGGTCTTTGAAAGAGACTGGAGGTATGTCAGATCAGAGAAAGAATAGATAATATTCAGACAACAGCACTGTTAGAATCTGCAACTATACTTAGAAGAGACCTGGAGATCAGAGGAAGAATCAATACCATCCAGAACACAAACAGCAAGAATACTTAGAATTGTTCTGGAGATCAGAGGAAATTTGAACCCATATAGAACACAGCACTGTTAATATCTACAAGCATATTTTGACGATTCCTGGTAACCTGCATAATCTTGCTGTCACTCAACTGAATAAAAACCTTTTAAAACTGGTGTGAAAATTTTGCATAGAATAAAAATCATAATCCGGAAGTTATAAAACCACTGAGAGAAAAAGAAACCAATAAATAGCTGAGAACATTAGAAGCGGATTCCATCAAGCAAACGGAGATGAAAGGAAAAGTAAGAAAGTAGTACCTAAACAGAACGAAAAAAAACTTCTAGTAACCGAATTCATCTGTAAGAATCTCTTCTATGAAATAAAACAACTTAGCTGTCACTCTTGTATGTATTTCCAAACTTCTCAGCGTTGGCTGGATGTGACACAAGGTAAAATTTTAAGAAGAGCTTCACAAGTTTGAATAATGAGTTTTCCTTCTCCTAGACTGGTTGCCTAAGTAATACTAAAGAGCCCTTTCTGTCCTACTATTTGCCTATAGCTGAACGGGGAATAATTTAATTCATACATTTTCTTTGCGTATTTGCATAACTTGAAATACAAAGAGTCTCGTCAAGGATTTGAACTTGTATCGTTGTGTCTATTTTCCGTAACGATGACATTACACTAAGGTACATAAATTCTTGTAAGTTACACTAGAGCCTTCCTAAACTGAAAAAAGAACTCAGAAATAATTTATACGACAAATAAATTGATTATTAGACACAAGGCCTTTGTCCCGAGAGTTTATAGAAACTAGATCTGTATATCATGAAAAAGAGGAAAAGGTTTGAGAATTCAATGATATTTGTAAAAAAGACAAATGAAAGGGTGATTTGAGCCAACCAGTAACTACAATATCAAAAGGAATAGTTTTCTCATGGAACTGCTGGGGACTGAACTTTGACGCGCTATCCGTCAATCACTCCAGCAGGACATTCGCTGCATCCGATAGTTATGTGAAGAAAGCCAATACATAACATTACACAATAATGATTTGAAAATATATAACAAAAATAAGTCTAATAATGGAAAATTACTGGTTCGTTTATGTTTTAAGCAAAAAATATATCCAGATTACATTTTCAAAAGTAATCTTTAAAACGATTCAGCCTTAAAAGATAAATAGTCGTATTTAAGGGCTATTTTTAATTAAAAGTCCTGTTATTCTTATTTAATAAAAGGCAAAATTTTGAAATAATTAAAAGAATTTGTATAACAAAAAGTTATATTCTAGCGTTTCAAATGAGTATATAAAAAAGTATAATTATTTTACGCAAAAATATTATTGTTTTTTATCATAGGGACAATATATTTATTTAAAAAGAGAATTAAAAAAAAAATTTGTTGTCATATACTACCAAAAGTCAAGAGGATGGAATCGTCTGTTTTCTATGAATTGCAAACCCTCGGACGAGAGTGGGGTGTGACTCATGAATGCCACCTATCAAGAACTGAGTGTTAGTTAACAGTATTTTGCATAGTAAAACTTATTTCCTTATCAAACTACTTCCTGTGTTTTCTTTGTTCCCTGTTAACTTGAATATACGAATAAAACAATTGTAACGAACATTTTTCATCATGGATTCGTACGTTCCTGATGTTATTTTGATATAATAAAAGGGCAATGCCGATTGATTAGTTTTAAAGGTATGTCAACCAGTTTGGGGTGGTTTTAAGCCTAGAGGTTACAGAATCGCATTCATTGTATGTTCATATTTACATTTTTTGTATTTATTTCTTAATAGGATTTTTAGTACATGATCCTATCAAATACGAATATTTTTAAATCGATATATTTAACCGATAGATAGGACTCTAACTGGTAGTCCCATTCCAGGTCACTTAGACCAGGGAGTAATCGCAGGGAAAAGGTACTCTACACTCCGTAGACGTCCAGAACTGGAGCCTAATTACCAGAAGTAGTTTAGTGTCATACCCAGGATATACCACTACGGCCTACAATCTGCTTATTCCAACCCCTACAAATCGTGCAATAAACTGTTTTGTTATTTTGATATAATATGCAGTGATATTTTCGTTTAAAAAATAGAGGCTAAAATTAGCTTACATTGTAACTGTTGCGTTTTGGTTAGTGAACGCTTGTAATATTAAATAAAGGACAAACCACGATATGAGAGGAAACAGAGATATATTCTCATGAAAAAAGTATATACAATAGAGAGACTATTTGTAGACAAGAACATAGATTTAGTGAATACAGAATAAAGATATAGTCCGATGATAGTATTGGCTTCCGTTATTACAGTAGCAAGTAAAGTGATCTAGTGCGATCACCAGTCTCCAACGCTCTAATACTATTCCAATAAGAAGCTGCTCTTCACCTTCTAGTCTGCCTTGGTATTAGTAGCTACTGCTATATATGGCAGCTGGACTAGTTCATTGTGTGGAAAAAAGTTGGTTGATACCCAACAGTAACGAATATTGCTAATCTTGAATTCAAATATCATTTTGTCATTTTGATTTAATACTCTCTATAATTCCGGGTAGACCTGCAGTTTATTGATAAAATATTCCTGTAATTAAGACGAAATCACGCTCTATGTTAAGGCGATTTTTAATGAATTATATTATCAAAACAATTATATCTATGATATTTTTCTTTTCTTTTACCCTCTTGTTATATGTTGGGTTGATTGGTTTTGTTTGGTTTGGTTTTATGGCACATCAACTATTGTAGGTTATAAATGCCGAATCCATTTATATATATACATAAACAGTTCTATTTCAAACAGTTTAGTTTAGCGTAGGTATAGTTTTTATTTACATACTGTTTCGATGTCAAAAACAGTTTTATTTCAAACAATTCAGTTTAGTGTATGTACACTGTTTAAATTTCAAAAACAGATCTATTTTAAACAATTCAGTTTTGGGGAAAATACACTGTCTAGTTCTATTTGACCCATAGAAAGGACCATAACACGTGCTACCACTCCGAGCAAGAGTAGACCTGGGAGCGATGACAAAGAAGGGGTACTCCATATTTCCAAAGCACCTGCATTACTGGAAAGAACCATAGAAAGGACCATAACACGTGCTACCACTCCGAGCAAAAGTAGACCTGGGAGCGATGACAAAGAAGGGGTACTCCATATTTCCAAAGCACCTGCATTACTGGAGCATCACCATCAGATAGTTTAGTGTCATACCCAGGAAACTTGTCGTTGGAGTCTTACCCTTCTACAGAGATGCAGTTGGTGTTTTCAGCAGTCCCAGCCGACGGAGAAAATGTTGGGTTGAGTTATAAATAATTTCCATTTTTTAAAAACGAGTTGTAACTACGCATTAAAAACTTCCAATGTTTTAAATGAAACTGGAAATTACCAGATTAAAATGTGCCTTCCTCGGCCATTATTATTTCAGCAGTGAAATTGCTCATTTAATCTATGATGTCACGGCCTCACAATGAACATTCTTCCCCGGCTTTTTAACTGTGCAGTATTGCCATTCGCGCTGGATGGTGTATCAGGTCAACGATAGATTCGAGGCCAAACAACGCCCGCATAACACTCGACCAACAAGGTCACCTGACATACGTGCCAGGTTACTTGGCAAAGGCTTGCATAGTTTCATATTTTACTTACCGATCCTATGTCCAGCATGGTCTAGCAGGGTACGAATTTTGGCTCGTACCCAACCAATCTACACCCTAAAACTATAAAAAAAGATACCTTGTGTCAATTTCTATCTGGTGAGAGACATGAATAAATCATCCCTACAATGAAAGAACTGAAAGTGAAAATTCAGTATGTATTGCTGTGGGAGTTTAAGTATAGCAAAAATGCTTCAGAAACAGCTATGAAAATTTATCATATTTATGGCTAACATGTCATTCCTGACAACCAAATCTGAAACCTTTTTGCAAAGTTTCGTTCTGGTAATATGCCATTGAAAGATGAGCACAAACCAGGACACTTCTCAGACTTCGATCAAGCTTCTTTAAGAGCATTGGTGGAATACTATCGGGCAAAGTACGCGAAAATTAGTTCTTGACCTCAGTACATCCCAAGCCACAATCTGTCGCCACTTGAAAAAGAAAGGAAAAGTGAAAATGAAAATCTTTTAAGAAGACGATCAGCACTCGTTAATAAAGATGCTTTGAGCTTCTCCATGATAACACAAGGCCACATTCAGCAAAAATTAACTATAAGGCAAGACCACATTCAGCAAAAATTAACTATAAGGCAAGGCCACATTCAGCAAAAATTAACTATAAGGCAAGACCACATTCAGCAAAAATTAAGTATAAGGCAAGACCACATTCAGCAAAAATTAGGTATGCGGTAAGACCACATTCAGCAAAAATTAACTATAAGGCAAGGCCACATTCAGCAAGAATTAACAATAAGGCAAGACCACATTCAGCAAAAATTAACTATAAGGCAAGACCACATTCAGCAAAAATTAACTATAAGGCAAGGCCACATTCAGCAAAAATTAGCTATAAGGCAAGACCACATTCAGCAAAAATTAGCTATAAGGCAAGACCACATTCAGCAAGAATTAACTATAAGGCAAGACCACATTCAGCAAAAATTTACGATAACGCAAGGTCACATTCAGCAAAAATTTACGATAACGCAAGGCCACATTCAGCAAGAATTACGCAGGAAAAAATATTGGATTAAGGCTGATTTGCTCTACCTAATTCACAATATTCACCAGACCTTGCACTAAATTATTTCCATCTTTTTTCTTCTCCATAAAATTCTTTGAATTGGAAAACTTTTTCACGAAGATCAGGTGAAATGTTTGTGGAAAATTTTTGGATTTCAAAACCAACTGAATTTTACTTGAGAGGAATCAAAAAGCTTACCTAACGATAAAAAAGAGTAAAATTCAAAATAATTGCTAATATAGAATTGACTGAAATTAATTCATTGTTAGATTATTCATGTATAAATCAGACTTATCTAAAACGGAAATTATTTATGGCAACACCAAATATTTTGTAAATTATTTTCAATATTAATAATTATCTTTTTTTTTCTGTTTAGGCCATGTAAGGATAAATAAAACTGGAGCTGATGATGGTAAGTTATAACCAAACTTGAAAACTACTATTTTTATATCTTATTTAAAAAAATCTAAGCTACTTATATTTGTCTGTTTATGATAATATTTTAATCCATTTTTATATGGTAAAGAAAAGAAAAGAAAAACACTTTAATTAGTCATTATTCCATTCCACTAACTTTTTATCAAATTGTTCGTCTTGAGGCTGAAGTTTTTTGAAAAAAAGTTTTACATGGATAATTCCTTCTTTAATTATCTAATACTATCGAGAATTGTATCTTAATGAAAGTTTCTAATTATCGTTCTACGTCAATTACATCATTAGGCGATATAAAATAAATACAAAATTGGTAGCTAATGGCAAAATGCTCTTTCAAGTGCAGATTTTAAAAAGAAAATAAAACTGGTTTATTCTTTTCTTATTATGGAAATAAAACCGTTCTTTATTATTTTATGAGGGGAAGCTGACGGGGCACAAAATTGTAGTCTGGAAAATGATTCATATGAAAACAGAAGAGTTAGTTCATTATATACTTAAAACAAACACTTGTTAGTTTTTTCAGGTTTTATTTTATTTATTTTTTTAATTTTTTGAGGAGATGGTTGTCCACAATGCCAAATAAAAGTTCTTAGCATTTTTTACGAACGATATATATTCGTGCGGGCGGCACGACATAATGATGATGATGATATATATGCGTGTGTGCGTAAATTCCATGAGAGTGCATTGAAGGAATATATTTTTTTCATAATGTATAAGTATATTATAACGTTAATATTTGCGCTTTTACCAGAAAATACTTTGTAACTTCTGCTTTTCTGTCAACTTTTCTCTCAAATGAACGAAATAAAAATAATTTGATTTGTAGATCGGTTTTTTATCCAATCATTTACACTTTTGCCCACCACACACACACACACACACACACACACACACACACACACACATATATATATATATATATATATATATATATGTATATATATATATATATTTATATACGAGGTGTATACGATAGGTTTCCAGACTTTTTTCGTATGGGCGCTTTTATTGATAGTACATACATGAAACTCTAGTCCCCTTCGAAATAATCTCCTCTGGATGCAATGCACTTGTTGTACCATTCCAACGACTTCTGGAAGGCCCCATGGAAGTCCTCTAGTGTGAGCGTGTCAATGACCTTCGTCACAGCCTCTTTCATCTCCTCAACTGTCTCATAATGACAGCCTCTGAGCTTAGGGAATAAGCAAAAGTCACAGAGAGCAAGGTTTAGACTATAGTGTGGGTGAGGAACTGTCTTGATGCCCATCTTGGTCAAATAGCCTGTGACAAGGATGGAGTTGTGGATTAGTGTATTGTTCTGGTGGAAATGCCACTGACCCGATTTGAAGAGTGCTAGCCTCTTCCTGAACTCCCTTAAAACCTCAACATAGTAATCCTAACTCTAACCCTAACCTTAAACCTTTAGCCAATCAACTCTAGTGTATTGACTTCCTTACTCCTCCTGCATCTCTCATCATCCCCCACAAACTCCCTCCCTTCCTTTAAGCTCTTATGCCACTCAAAAACTGGTGCTCGATTTATGCAAGATGGTCGAAAAGCAGTCTGAAGCATTCCATACGTTTCTGTGGCATTTTTTCCAAGTTTAAAACAGAATTTCTTTGCATATCGTTCTTCTAAAGTGTCGGATTGCATTTTTGAAATTCTCCAGCAGTGACTATCAGGCTTTAGTAGGGTGTATTCCAATTCCTGCTGTAGCAGAAATCATAAAAATTGGTCAGTCATCTCAGAAAATGTATAGCAATGACATACTGAATTTTCAAGAGTCTACGACAATTTAGACGTCCATACGAAAAAAGTCTGGAAAATTATCGTATGCCCCTCGAATATATATATATATATATATATATATATATATATATATATATATATATTTATATTTATATATATATATTTATATATATATATATATATATATATATATATATATATATATATATATATTGGTTTGGAATGATTTGCTTTAATGGCATATCAACCATTGCTGGCTATTGGTTATCCTGTTTATAGATACATATTAAATATAAATGATTCTGTTAATATTTTTAAACGAGCCCAAGATCATTCTTTCTCACACCGTTAAATGGTTTCACATATTTCTAATACCAATAATTTTATTTGCTATCAATCATTTCTTTGTACACAGTTAAATGGATATACATATATTTTGGAAGTGTATAGTTTGTTGGTAATTTCATTTTTAAATGAGTTACAAGTAGTTGGTTTGTTCACGTATATTGGTATTGTTTCTATACAGTTCAATGGTTTCCATTATTGCTATCTAGCTCTAATAACTCTCTTCAATATCAATTATTTGTTTGAAGACAATGAAGTGGTTACAAATAATGCTATTTAATACTAATTATTCTATTGAATACTATTTTTTCATTTGCTCACAGTCAAATGGTTTTTATTGTTGTAAATACGAAAAATTAAATTCGGGCACGCAGATGAAGTGTCACAAATATTGCAATTAAAGATTAATCATTCTATTCTACATCACTTATTCAGTTAAATCGTTCCGATGACATAGCGATACTGGCAAATACACCCGACCAAGCCGAAACACTAATGCATAGTTTGGAACGAGCAGCTGCAGGCATATGCCTCTATGTTAATGCACACAAAACGGAATATATGTGCTATAATCAAACGGGGGACATCTCCACTCTAGACGGAACCCCTCTTAAACTAGTAGACTAATTCACTTACCTAGGAAGCAGCGTCGAATCAACCGAAAAAGACATCGACACGAGGTTAACGAAAGCATGGACAGCTATCAATTAGGCTATCGATTATATGGAAATCAGACCTAACCGATAAAAGGAAACGCAGTTTCTTCCAGGCAGCGGTCACATCGATACTGCTATATGGGTGCACTACATGGACGATAACAAAACGGCTGGAGAAGAAGCTAGACGGCAATTACACAAGAATGCTGCGTGCAATCTTGAACAAGTCCTGGCGGCAACACCCCACAAGACACCAACTGTACGGCCACCTGCCTCCTATCCCGAAAACTATTCAAGTTAGACGAACCAGACATGCAGGACACTGCTGGAGAAGCAGGGACGAACTCATAAGAGATGTACTCTTATGGACCCCCACACATGGCCGTGCAAAAGCAGGACGACCAGCACGAACATACATTCAGCAGCTGTGTGAGGATACGGGATGTTGTCCTGAAGACCTGCCTAGGGCGATGAACGATAGGGAGGAGTAGCGAGAGAGGGTCAGGGATACCCATGCAACCAGCACGACATGATGACATAGGTCGTTTTTTTTTTTGGCACTCAATGTAAATGTCAAACAGTTCATTTTGACCAACAGAAAGGACTCTACCAGGTGTTACCACTGCAGTACAGAGTGTACCAGGGAGTAATAGTAATGAATGGGTACCCCTCATTCCCCAAACCCGAGCATTACTGAAGTCACACCATCAGATATTTTAGTGTCATATGCAAGACACTCATTGGCGGGTTTCTTACCCTTCTGCAGATATACAGTTGGTATATTCTACAGCCCAAGCTGACAGGGTGAATATAATTTGGGTAATACAAAACCCATGGAGTCTCAAGAGGTAAAAAAAAATAATGTGGTGTATATATATAACTATGAAAGTAAAATCCGATTTTTTTCGAAAACCCCAAAACAACCTTCACTATAAATAAAAATGTAAGATGCAATTCTAAAACTGTTGTTTTCATAATTCAAACCACAAACTACAAATAAATTTAGAAAAAATGCAATCAAGCACTTATTAATGCAGTCTTTTTTTTACCTAAAAACAATATTAAATTATATTATAACAAAAATAATATCTATCACAATACCTTAAAGAATTTTGCAACCGAAATTTTAAAATAATGCCAATCTATAAGATCGATCATTATTTATTGTCTCAAATCAAAGTAAAAGACTTCACAGAGCAATATAAACGATTATTAAACAACTCCTAATCCGACAGTAGGACAACATGAACTCACCCCCACACACATATCATGACTTGATTAAAAACAAATCTAGATTTGAAGATAAAT
This sequence comes from Sepioteuthis lessoniana, assembly GCA_963585895.1. Lineage (NCBI taxonomy): Eukaryota > Metazoa > Mollusca > Cephalopoda > Myopsida > Loliginidae > Sepioteuthis > Sepioteuthis lessoniana. Next base: position 44,103,533 of record OY757914.1, read on the forward strand.
ACATTTTTACACACATTATATTCACTTAATGCACAATATGTGTTAAGCTGTAAATATACGCACAATTACATACATCTATATATGTGTGCACGCACACAAAAGTTGCGAAAACGCTATTCTATTGATTTTCCTTGCCGACGAAGAATATATACATAGTTAGGCATAAAGATTAGTTACAAGAAATACAAGAGTTCATGTACGTACTAGAAAAAAGGAAAAAAAAAGAAAGAAAAGGAGGAGAAGAGAAAGAAAATCATTAACAAGACAGGGGTGTCCTCTTGGTGTAATGGTTAAAGCGATGGACTGCAGAATCGTAGTATGCGAGATCGTACTCCAGTCGAGCTATTACGTTCACTTTCGGGCAAATACTCTTGGGAAAGGTATGAACACCTTTATCCTCCCTGCTATGGGTTAAATAGCACTACTACTGTTCTTCTAGGAGAATAGCTTTGGCATTATATAATCTACAAAGGTTGACATGCCATTAAACATAGAAACCAAACTAAACCATTGACAAGACATAATCAAAAATCGTCACTGGCAATTAACTCCAATGGGACATCCACTCGCATTTGACCAAGGAATTAACTAGAATCAACCAGAATAATCTCTGGCCTCCTCTATTTTGGAAAGAGCAATATAATACACATAAAAATATTCAATACAAAACAAACAACTCAACCGCTAGAAAAAGATTATCAAAATCCGAAACACAAGCCACGAAAATATAAACATATATTAAAAGAAATAGCTATCAAACTTTCAAAACGTCAGTTGCAGACTTTTTCATTAACACACAAACACACACACACACACACACATATATATATATATATATATATATATATATATATGTGTGTGTGTGTGTGTGTGTGTGTGTGTGTATCTGTGTGTGTATGTGTATGCGTTTAAAAAAACAAGTGGAAAGAGGATAACCTGAAACACAGACAACGGATCCATTTTTCCACTTATTTTTCACATCTTGTCGGATTGACCAAATCTAACATTTCTTCATATATATATATATATATATATATATATATATATATGTATGTATATTTACTAGGTGTCCCAAAATGTTTGATATTATTTTTTAAAAGCGATTATCTTGAAAACTACTTAGTCTAGCTCAATGAAATTGAACTGGTTTGAACCGATTTCATAAGTGTTCATTATGAGTACTGCCTGTGACACGACACCCGTCAAGTCGGTAGTTTTGCTCATGCCTAACACGCTGTAACATACCTCCGGTCCACATTATCCAGTGCGGAAGTAATTCTCTGCTTGAGTTTATCCATTCCAGCTGGAAGAGTCGGGACATAGACCAGTCCCTTCACATATCCCCATAAAAAGAAAACACACGGGGACGGGTCCGGTGACCACGCCGGCCATTTAATCAGGAAACTTCATCTCCACCACGCCCGATCCATCTCTCAGGCAGATTATCATTAAGTTAAGCACATCCTGTTCTGATCCATTAGATATAAAATATTGATCTGTTCCTATATATTCTGTGAAAATTTGAGGTTATTTCAACCTGAATTGCCAAAATTATTGGCCGGCAAAATGATGTCCGCTTTTTTGGACACTCTTCATATATATAAAGGTGAAATGAAAAGTTTATAGGCTGAAAAGTTAATAGACTGAAACGTTCATAGGCTGAAAAGTTCATATGGTGACTTCATATCTGCTATTAATTCCTTTTTGATAAACGGGATCCACCCACTGTAACTCGGAAGAAAGAAATATATGGACTGCAAGGGGCTGACTTGAAAAAATAACCTCATTCGGTCACATTCTATGCGAGTGTCATCGTCTCTATCTCTCTTTCTCTCTCTCTCTCTCTCTCTCTCTCTCGCCCTCTCTCTCTATATATATATATATATATATATACATGTGCGTGTGTGTGTGTGTAAAAAGCAAATCCCTTGAAAACGTTTATTTATAAATCAAGAGTGCTTAATTCCGATGAATGGAGCAGGATACAACCAAAAATAAATCAGTATTTACTCACCTCTTTGTGATACTAGTATTGCTGCCAGTTTGATGTACTAAAAAATGCAATCACCAGATGAAACTTACTCCGATGTTTTAATTTAAAAAAAGAATCTAAAACATTGACTTATATGTTTTAAGACAAGTCTCATCTGATATATTGGTGAGTAATTATTTATTCCTTGCATATATATATATATATATGTGTGTGTGTGTGTGTGTGTGTGTGTGTGTGTGTGTGTGTGTGTGCACATACATGCGCTCATTGAACTACCGTGTCATAGTGTTGCTTAGCAACTGTATTCTGAAAGCATTGACTGTGATTTCCTTCGGTGTTTGCCTTCATGTTTATGATTAAAGTATGACTAAATATCTAATTACTTTATTCACTTGCCGCTGATTACTTTACCAACTAATCTATCTATCTATCTATCTAACTATCTATCTATCTATCTATCTCACTCTTGCACATATTTGTCTGACACAGCTGATAATTGAATATATTCAATTACCGGCATATTAATATGTCCCACTTTTTCGAAACTCCCATAGAGCATCTCTCATAAATGTGTTCACCCCCAGCACTGTCTTTTTTTAAAATCAAAATCTAATTATTTTCCACGCCAAAGTCGACCATCCAAAAAGATTGATTTAAATAAAACTACAAGTTTATCTACCAATGAAATAGTTTCAAAATATATATTTAAAAAAAATTAGATATTTATTTACACGAAACACCGAATTGTACAGAAGGTTAGTTTCACAGAATTCAAGCATTGTTGCGTTATTTAATTAGGAAGTCAGTTTTTTTCTTATTATCATCAGTGCTATGGTTTCAAGAAACTCAACATAACCATTTATAAACAAAGTATCGCTTCAAGTAATTATCCTTATTACGAATAATTTCGACATTTATATGGTTTCAGGTATTCCTATCTAAAATTGATAATTCTTATATAGATTTTTTTTTAAATAGAGAAGAGACCCTAACCGATGGTATCATTTCTTGGCGGATTTATCTAATGAGCTTGAATTAAGCAAAATGAAGTCTGTTATAAACCTAATCACCGCGGATTAGAATACACCGACTCTATACACTGAAGAGGGGTGGCACCCCACTAATAACGGATGTCCTGAGTATGACACAAAACTATATATGATGGAGAGATTCCAGTTCTGAATATCTGAGGATTTTGTTATTATCCAATATTTATCTCTGCCACCCACCAGACAGAACTTAGCACAAAGTCAATGACCCGATTGTCGATTTTAGAGGGGGTTTACAGAAAGGAAAGTTTGGACTCAAGTCAAGGCTAGAGCCCTGCTTGACTATGCTAGTCATTGACTCACTAAGTGCAATGTGGGCCTGATGAGCCAAGCTGGACTTGGACTCAAATCTGGGTCCAGGTACGTATGCCTAATTAGAGCTTTAACTGGACCATTGGGTCCAGTGCTATATAAGTGTGACAAAGGTGTCAATGATGCAGCTCGCCCACCCGAAGGTGGCCCAGCCAAACTTGGAGGCTTTTCGGCCTCAAATCTGCCATGGAGCATTGACCGACCGGCATGAATGCCAGACAGTCCGCTGAACAATCAGCGAGTTTGTTATTATCCCTTCATTGTTATTACTCTTAGCTCCACTTAAACTCAGAATGATAGTGCCTATTAAGGTATCATCTATACGTTAAATAGATATGTTTAAGAATTATTCGTAGTTGATTGGACCATGAAAAACAACGACATAAGAGCGGGGGTGGCTAAAGTGCTGGACTGCGGACTCGAAGTTAGCGAGTTCGAACTCTGCTATTACGTTCATTTTCGTACTAATGCCCTTGGGAAAGGGTATGAATCCCCCTTATCTCTCAAGCTATGAGTTAAACAGTATCACTGTTGAACATCTCCATGGAATTCTTTAGCATTAATTAACCCACCAAGGTTGTATTGCCTGTAAACAAAGAAACGAAAAGTAGTGATTTACACTGAATGCAATTCCATAACCTCTAGGCATGAAATAACTCTAGACAGGTTGACATACCATCAAAATCAGTCGATCAATTCATTTATCACAGTAGAATGGCATTTTAGGAAATAAGCATCGATTTAGTTGCCATTGACAATTGTCACCATAGATTTTAAACAATAGGATGTTTATGCGAACGTAAAAATCTTGGAAGACCGTTAATATCCGGAAAACCATTGGAGTTCTTAGCAATATAAGGTTCGTATCAAGGGTAAAGTGGAGCAATCCAGGGAAAGGTGTAGCGCCCTCCCCTACATCTCATTGTAGTATCTATTTAAATGGCTATTTGTTCACATCTTGTGAAAATCAAGACAAAAACTGATTTCAAATTGACTTAAAAAGTTTCATTGCTCGAGATATTGACTTTAAATAATATTTGATAGTAGAGGTATTAATTCTGTAATGCTTCACAACGTATATCCGCCTGCTTTTACCTCAGAATATATATATATATATATATATATATGGTGTTGTAAAGAAAACGAAAAATGTATCAGCTACAAAGTATTCTTCAGACAATGTATCATGTGACACACGTGGTTTTGTAGTCAAAGTTTCATTACCATCAATCTTGAGTGTTCCAGGAATACATTACGATATTACAAAATTTTCTTTAAATCACATTGCTTGAATGTCAGATAAAATTTTGTCCTCAGAGTATAATCCTTTGCTGTCTTCACTACAACCAAATCAATGCAAATGCGTCTTGTAAATATATATATATATATATATATATATATATATATGTATATATATATATATATATATATATATATATATATGTATGTATGTGTCTGTGTGTGTGTGTGTGTATGTGTGTGTGTGTGTGTGCTCAATGAACCACTTATAACAGCGTTGCTAAGAAACTGCTTTCTGAAAGCACTACCCGTAATTTCCTTGACACACACACATACACACACTCTCTCTCTCTCTCTCTCTCTCTCTCTCTCTCTCTCTCTCTCTCTCTCTCTCTCTGTATATATATATATATATATAATGGAGGCGTTCGTGGGGCAATAATTACTGTCGTAGGAAATGGACACAGTGACCCGATGATTTCAAATCCAGGACGACACTGTTTATGTTTCTCATAATGCTAAAAAATTTGGGAAAGCTACGAATCCAGTCATTCATATGGCAACCCGTCTGGAAGAGGAAAAACACTGAATTCAAACCTGTTAAACAGCGATCTAAAGTTGACCTTGTTGTGTATCCTGCTTGTCCAGAGGGGTTGGTATATATATATATATATATACACACACACATACACACATATATATATATATATATATCAACCCCTCATATATATATATATATATATATATATCAACCCCTCATATACATATATATATATATATATATATATATATATATATATAAGAACTCAAATGACGTCCCTACTAAAGAGTGTTAATTTCAGTGTAAAAAAATAGTCTCCAGAAGCTGTATTTGTATTTTTGCACTTACAAAAGATTCGGCGAATTCATGCTGGTTTTAAATTTCAAAATACTTCAGAGACGACAATAACTGGCTTGCCGAGAAAACATTGAAGTATTAAAACCCAAAATGATTTTAGAAATCTTTTCCCTCGAAAAATATTAATGATATGATTTCTTAACCAATTAGATTTATTGAAAAATCAATAACTTTTCACCCAATTTCAAGCCTTCCTGAATAGTATAAGAAAGCGAAGAAATAAATATCTCTTCAGTATGTATGGATTTGTTTAAACGTACTCCCTTAACAGTAAATAATGAATTATTATTCACTCAAATATCTTTTACTTTATTTCTTTTAAGTGAAAATCTACTTTCTTTTCTTTCAAAAATGCATTTAATTTCAATACTGCTTATCAACCGTATACCTCCGTTTTAACATAAACTTGTTACTACTATTACAGCAATAATAATATCTCGCTTTCTGTTTGTATACAAGCTTATATTTACGGAATAAATTCTTTATCTTACGACATAGTTATATACTGAAACAAAAAATTGCTCTCACACGAATAGGTCACTTTATTTTAGACTAACAATTACTGCTATAACTCATTACTCGAATCTTAAATATATCACTTAAAATTTTTTGGGCTCTGACTTATTTTGTCTTAGCTTAAAAGAAAAATTTTGTAGTTTTGTTATTCCAGTAAACCTTTCATTCGGTTGAAAGAAATAGAAATGATAAGCTTGTGCATTGGTTTTTTATTCATTAATTTACATATTAACCCGATGCATTCTCTGTGGGTTGAGCAGGTTAGTAGGGATATTTGCCGGCTGCCACATACGCTGAAATGCAATAGCTCTTCGAAAGAATTGAGCTGTCCAGGTAGCCCATAATGTATATGTAGAAAGATAAACGAAAATATTCATTCACTTTATCTGAGAATGACTATGACGCTGGAGTATAATGCCCAGTTATCGTAAATCCAGCCGGGTTTCGATCCCAGCTTGATGCATCTTGGGGTCTAGCATATTCTGATAAGCTGTTATATAGCGAAAAAGTCTGTCTGTGGATGATACTAGTATGTATATTATTTTTATTGCTTATTCAACAACATCTTAGTAGTATATTCTTTTTATTCAGATAAATATATGACGGTTGGTCGTTTTTAAAAAAATGACAACTAGAACGTTGGTATAAAAGCTAATTTCTCTCTCTCTCTCTCTCTCTCTCTTTCTCTCTCTCTCTCTATATATATATATGCTTTCCTCCGATTTATTTAAAACAGGATAAAATATTGTTATATATCTGTTATTTATTTATAGTTTAAGACACATTTACGTAGAAAGCTTTTATTACAAAAAATGCTTGACATCTACAACAACAGAATATCACTTTGTTTTTAGCTTTTCTGCTGATGCAGCTCATTTCCCTTTCTACAAATAACCTAAGATCTTTTTTAAATACTAGAATGTCGATTACGTTATTTCTCTGCCCTTCATCTGAGGAAAGAAACAGTATTTAAAGTGACTAAATTCAAATCCGCGGTTGATATCGGTTTATACTACTTTGTGGTTGCATCCTCTGGACTGAGACGAATTGATCAGAGATAAAGTTAGATGAGAATTACCTAAGAATACAATTTGCAGTTTTGAACAAAACCTAGAAGCTGTACGGTCACTTGCCTCCCAACTCCCAAAACCACCCAACAAAGACGAACAAGACATTCTAGGAAATGCTGGAGATGTAAGGACGGACTCATAAGCGACGTTCTCATATGGAATCTAGATATGAACACACCAGTCCTGGCTGATCAGCTAAGACGCACATTACCTCTGTACAGACACTGGATGCAGTCTAGAGGACCTGCAAGTGATAAATGACATGGATATATGGAGAGATATATGGCTTCGAGCTATCTGTACCTCCTAATGATAATAACCTATGAACATTTTGGGGGCTGTAGAATACACCAACTACACCTCTGCAGAAGGGCAAGACCCTCCCCCAATGAGTGTCCTAGATATGACACTAAACAATCTGATGGTGAGGTTCCAGTGATGTTGGGGCTTCGGGGAATATGGAGCACCCCTTCATTGCCATTGCTCCAAGGTCCACTCTGGCCCGGAATGCTAGAACCTGATAGGCATTAATGTGTCTACCCCGCTTCACAGCTATGAGTATATAGTTGGGCAGAGCAGATTCTTTAACCTTGATACGACAACGAGTGTAGGAGGAAAATTTTGAACTTTAACCAGCTGCATTTTACAAAAAAATGTGCCTTGCATCACATCGTGTTAGTTGCGGAGCTTTTGGATAGATACATATCTAACAGATATATTTGTGACATAGATGGAACCCTTATAGTGTAATATCACGGACGGGCGCCGTCATTGAATTGCGGCGGTCTTAAGGATGGAGAACGTTCGAGCACATCAGATGTTTTCAGTCATTGGGTAAAAAGGTCTGACGATCAAAAATGTCTCGAACCTCGCTCGTGCAGGCAGAGTGACCTGTAGAGTTCAAGCGTGATTTTAAAAATAATCACACGTGAAATTTCATGTGTTGCACTACTCTTCCACTGGTGATCATCGAACCTTCGGGAACCTTCGAATTGATCCATCAAATCGCTATATAAGAAAATCAAGTAGCAAGATTTTGGCAGTTCAAGACAGGTTTTCAACCAGGTTTCAACAGAGGCGCACGACCCCTGTCACAACCCAGCCTGTCATAACAATCCGACTGATAGGATAGGTATCAACAGGCTGACGATAACAACGCCGCCGTCATTGCCAAGAAGAGGAAGGTGAACCTTTTCTACGAACACTAGCTGAAGTGCGCGGTGGGAAAGAGGGATACAGAAAGAAGACGTTTTATAGCGACAAAAAAAAAAGAGAAGGCGAGGAAGAACGCTATTGAACGAAGTTTTTAACAACAATCTGCTGTAATCCCCAAGAATAAGAGCGACTACTGTTTTCTTCCTTGAGATTCAAGTTTTGAGTGTTTCTTTTTTGCGAAATCATTTCTTTTAGACACAACGTTTTTATAATTTTTTTGGGCCCTACGCTACAATAGGTATTACTACACTGGGGTTACTCCAAACTCCCCCAAGCCTCAGAACTGGAGCTTCACCATTGAATACAATCTAGTTTAATAATCAGAACAATATGGAGGTTGTCATTTAAACCAGTCTTAAACTGGACTGTTGGGTTCTTGGCCTTGTTGATCGTATGATTTCAAGTAAGCTTATTCAATTATAATTACTGAGAGTAATTGTATCGAAGGGTTGTCTCTACATAACCGAAAGCTTCGGAAGAAGACTCTCACCACAACAGGAAGTTTAGAGTCTTATCTTGGAGATTTGATTTAAGAAAACTTATCAAAAGAAGGAAATATCCATTAAAAGAACCCATGAATCTTGCTCCCTCTCAATAATATAAAAAAGTAACCAATAAAATATGTACTAGAATTCTTCAAATCAAAACGGTCGTTAAAAAGGGAACCCAACATTCACATGTTATCTGGGATATGAACAAAAAATCGGTATTAATTTTAGCATTCATACATAAACTGCATATTGATAAATTGATTTAAATGGTAGATTAAACCGTTTGGGTTTATTTCTTGCTTATAAGTTATGGAATTGAATTATTGTATGTACATATTACCGTTTACTGTAATTGTATCGTAATGGAGTTTTTTTTTTACACGATCCTATAAAATACTGATCCATAGAAGTAATCCTAACAGGTACTACTACTAAAGACTAAAATGGACCAGGAAGTGATAGCAAGGAATGGGTACTTCACATTGTCCAGATCTCCAGAAATGGAAGCTGGTTAAAATATTTAATACCAAATACACACTTCTAGAAGGACACTACTAGTATTATTTGATGCATAGCTGGGGTGAGAAGGGGGTTCAAACCTTTCCCAACGGTATTTGTCCGAAAATGAACGTAATAGCGTGACTGGAGTTCGAACTCACTTACTACAATTCCACAATCCATCGCGTTAACGATTACATAACTGAGTCCAATTTTGTGTCATTTAGAGATCAATCATTTTTGGTAGTCATACAATATTTTCCCTTCAATCTCAGTCTCATAATTCGTCCACACGTAACATAAAATTTTCTGGCTTTAAAATAAATGTTCTGTGCCCAGTCAGTTTGGGCTGAAGAATAAACCGATTGCGCTAAGACCCCACCAACGAGTGTCCTGTATATGACACTAAACAATCTAATGGCGAGGTTCCAGTAATGCTGAAGCTTTGGGGAATGTCGAGTACCCTTTCATTGCCATCGTTCCCCGGTCCATACTGGCTCAAAGTGGTAGCACCTGATAGGGTGCTGTCTATGTTTGCATATAAACAGCTTACTAATTCTAAAATGAATTGTTTGAAATAGAACTGTTTTGACATTGAAACTGTAATCAAGCTAAACTGAACTGTTCGAAGTAGAGCTGTTTTGACATTTAACTGTGTGTTAACAAAAACAGTACTAATACTGAAGTAGATTGTTTGATTTAGAACTGTTTGACTAAACTGAATAGAGAAATGTTTTTGGTAATTAAACTGTACTCATGTTAAACTGAATTGTTTGAAATAGAACTGATTATTTGTATAAAAATGGATTTGGCTTTAAATAACCTACAAAGGTTGATATACTTAACAACAAACCAACTAACAAAAATTACAGATATTATATATGATATCTTAATCTTCATGATTTTCTACATTTTTTGTAATGTAACGTAGGATATCTATTTTGAAATTTCTGTTCAAATTTATGCAATGTGCTTGCTTTTCAAATTAACTTTTTCATATGTATTCATATATATATATATATTAAACTTTCTAATTCGCACACACACACATATATTTGAAAATCTTCTTATACAGGCACACACACACACACACACACACACACAAATATATATATATATATATATATATATATATATATATATATATATTAAAGTTGAATTAAAAAGCAAGCACGTTGCATAAATTTGAACAGAAACTTTTAAATAATTTACATGGTTATACCCGAAAATACACACGCACACACACACCTTCTTGCAGGCATATATACTTATACCACAGCATTATATCTATGTACCTAGATAGCTAGCTAGCTCGCTAGATAGATAGATAGATAGATAGATGTAGTCTCAACATATATCTATCTATTTATTTATCTATGAAAACACACGAATACATAAACATCCATACACATGAGCATACACATATAAACAAATACTCAGACTCAATTCACAATATTAATTCCTCTACTAGAAAAATTTAAAAAATACGTATATCTATCTATCTATCTATCTATCTATCTATCTATTAAATTGATGTTTTCCTGCATATACGCGTGAACACATGAATATTTATATACTTAGACGCTGCAAAATCTAAACACAGGTATATATTCATAAATTCTTTTGCTCGAACACACACACACACACACATATATATATATATATATATATATATATATATATATATATATATATATATATATGTGTGCACCCACACCGTGAAAAACAAAACCACACACTTCAATTCACATGCATGTATACTCATTCACCCAAGCAATATACTCATGTTCATCTATCTATTGACACATACACAAGCAACTAGTCATCTCTCTCTCTCTCTCTCTCTCTATATATATATATATATATATATATAAGTGTGTTATTTCGACCAAAGCTTTTCTTTTCTAAAATGGACGTGACATTGATAGAAAAATGCTATCGTATCCTTGGATTGGATTTTAATGAAGCCTTGAATTATTTGTAGCTAATATTCTTTGTTAACGTCAGAATTAATTCTCCGATGTGCCTATAGATGTTAAGGAATGATAGCGAAAGCCAGTGAAACAAGATATTGACAAAGATTTGCTGACAGCATGATGAAAGAGCTCAAAACAAATCCATTTTTCTGATAATGTTATTCAGAAGAATTCAGCTGAAAATTCTAAATATTTTAATCAAAGCAAATTCTTGCTTTATTTATTCTTAGACTTCTATATTATTTTGCTTCTTGCAAGTTCTTCACACTAGGGTTAACTAATGGTATTTCACAGGAGTCTGAGTGACAGCAAGTCTCCTCTAGTCTCCAGGACACTTCTGAGTATTCTAGACGATCTCAACTATGCTGCAGTATGGATGGTCTTGACTCTTCTTTTGATTTAGCATTCCTCCAGGTCTTTCTCCAGAACTTTAGAGATCATTCCAGGTACACCAATTACCACTGGTATCACCGTCACCCTCGTTTTCCACCTTTTTTTTTTGTTCTCTGTCAAGGTTCACGTGTTTTTATCTTTTTGTTTTCATTGATTTTCACTCGTTGGTCTGCTAAGAGGACAAAATACACGATACGGCAGTTTTTTAAAGTCTTTCTCTTTTTTTAAAAAATCATCTCTTGGTCTGATTAGCCAAGTCAGCTGGGGCTGCAGAATACACCGACTGCATCTCAGCAGTTGAGTAAGACTCCTCCCAACTAGTGTCATTATTATAACACTTAACAATTTGATGGTGAGGCTTCAGTAATGCTGGAGCTTTAGGGAATACGGAGTACCTATTTGTTGCCATCACTCCCAGGTCCACTCTGACACCGGAGTGGTAGCAGCTGATATGGTCCTATCTATTAGTCATATAGAACTAAACTATGTACTAATGCTAAATTGAATTGTTTGAAATAGAGCAGTTTTTTACATTTAAACTGTGTACTTATGCTAAACTGAATTGCTTGAAATAGAATAGTTTTTGACGTTTAATTGTGTGTAAACTAAAAACTATACTTATACTTGACAGAATTGTTTGAAAAAGAATTGTTTATATGTATAACATGAATTTGTCATCATATAACCTACAATGTTTGATATGGCATAAAACCAAGCCAAACCAAACCAAAGCCACCGTATATATATATATATATATAAACCGCCAAGATTACGTACAATGAACATCAATAGATCTAATAAAAGAAAATAACCACACACTATAAACAGCAATAAAAATACGATATTCTACATAAACTATCATGAATGAAGACTACGCAGATTATCTAGTGTTTCTTGCAAATGTAAGTGCACAAGCCAAATGCCTCTTGCACAGCCGGGAATGAGCTGCAAGAGGCATTCGCCTCTATGGAAACTCAAATTTAAAAAACCCATATTTTTTAAAGAAGATGGGGCCATCTTCATATTAAACAACAAGCCTTGAAAATTCGGCCATTTCACATACCTTAGCGGCAGTATCTCATCGACGGAACGTAATATCATCATACGTGTCAGAAAGACATGGAATTTTGTAGACAGATAATATGGAAATCACTCTAATAGAATAAAACAGAAATTCTTCATAGCTGTAACCGTGTCAGAATTCTGGTATGATTGCACCACCTGGACTTTAAAAAAGCACTTGAAGAAAATGCCAGATGGGAAATGCACAAGTATGCTGCGTGCCGTTTTAAACAAATCATGGAAGCAGCAACCAACAAAACCCCCCGCTGTTTGGCCGCTTATCTCCCATCCCACCAACAATCTATCTGAGCCAAACAAGGCCTACCGAGCACTGCTGGATAAAAGAAGGACAAATTCATAAGCAAAGTTATCGCGTTGGTTTCCACACATGGATACACCACCGTTGATCTGCCCCTAAAAACCTATATTCATCAATATGCGGACACTGGATGCTGTCTGGAGGACAGGTCTAGAGGGATAGACGATAGAGATGGAGGATAAGAGAAAGTCAAGAGAATCCTTGCAATCGAGGCAAATTGATGATGATAATAATCATTAACAAATGGATATAATCATTTGGTAAGTGAAACTATACAATTGCAAGGGCTGCTTTCAATTACCTAACTCAACAAGTATTGGAATGCTATAAAACCAACTGAACCATACTACAACTAATTATTTGTATTTGGATACTAGAAACCGTTTGGTTGCATATAAACAAATGATTATCATTGTCGTTGTTCAGAAAATTTATTGGAGACATATAATTCTGTATAAATTATTAGTATTGTATTTGTCACTGCCTCCCACCAGACTGGACTTGACACAAGGTCAAAAGCCCGAAGGCCGATTAAAGTGGGGATAAAAGGGGAGGGGAAGGTCAGGAACCGAGACTCGAACCCTGCTGGTCTGTGCTGCTCATCGACCCACTAATTGCAATGTGGGTCTAATGAGGCCAGCAGTATCACGAATCCAAATTTGGATCCAGGCACGTACGCCAGGTTATAGCTTAAACTAGACAACAAGGTCTAGTGCTATACGTAGGGGACAAAGTTTGCAACTTGCCCACCCGAGGATGGCCCAACCGAAGTTGGGGGCCTTTCGACCTCGAATCTGCCATTGATTTCGATACCCCATCCGACACGAATGCCAGACGGCCTAGCCAAAAGGTCAGGGAAGTATAAATTATTAGTATTAACAATAAATGCATGAAACTAAATATTTTTTGCAAACGATTATAAACATTAGTTACTTGAACCTATATAAAAACTTGAATAAAGACTGATTTCTTTCTAACAAGTGTTGGCCAGCAATTAAAACCAACCAACCAACTAATTGTTTCTGCATTACAAGGTGCCCCGGCTCAAAGACTTAATGAACATGAGTTATAACCGATGGACGTTTTGGTAAAATATTTATCAAAATTTGATGGCATAAACATCTGCTAAACAGTAAAAGCACAAAGCTGTTGAGTGAGTGGATTACCCTCGGGCATTATGCAAGCCTCCCTTCAGGCTATGGAATGCTTAGAATGATGAAATACCAATCAATCTCAAATGTTAGACATTTGAAGCTTTTCTTCAAATGCCATCTACACTCCTGTATAAGTCGACCATTGATTTAAAATTTTATAATAATCCAGTTCAATCTTGATCCGAAAAGAAATGTTGTCTTTCCACGCCTGTCAGCCTAAGTAGCGAGAAATTCGATGATAATCAAGTCCCCAGGAAATCTTCCACACCACTCCATGCTCGAGATAATTCGAATTGATTATATGTCAGCCTTTTGATCGATGGATTCATCAATATTTAATGCCAGTGGTTTTACAAAACTGATTATTAATTTGCAATTGTAGAAAAATACTTGCATGCAAGTAAAATGGGCATTCTCTGAGTCATCGAATTAAATTCCCAATGGCACCTACCTATGGCTTGATGTTACTGGCTTGCTGTCACAGGACACACATTCATTTTGTTTGCTAGCAATTGGCTCTGGCACACATGTGCGTCCATTCTATGGTTATAATATTTTTATGAAGCATACAATCTTTCGGAGACTTATTTTAAAAATTTGATTTGCTTTTTTTTTCTAAACACTCTCTAGAACAACATTATTTCATAAACATTATATATATTGATACGAGTGTCGTTCAAAAAGTTCTTAACTTCACACAACTTTTGTTGTAGTATCGCACAACTACTATTAATGAAACTTGAAAAACCAGTAACGATTTCTGTTTAAATTTCTATGCTGGTGAAGCACACACGCACACACACACACGCACACACACACACACACATAGATAGAGAGATAATGTGTGTGTGCAGGGGGGGGCTCTTTGCATTTCCCATAACGCTAATACCCTTGACAAAGGTATGAATCCCACTATTCTACCTCCAGCTATGGAAAATAGTAGGACAAAATGGGCACTTTAACCATGCAATAGTTGCTGGTCTAGAAGTGAAACTCTGAATTCAGACCTGTTAAACTCCCCTGAAAATAAACCTTGAGTTGTATCCTGTTCGTGTATAGGGGTAGTTAAAGACACACAGATATATATATATATATATATATATATATATATATATATCATACCGATACAATTCTGCAACATTTTTGCTGCGGATATGGTGAATAAAAATATTGAGATGCTTGCAATACTCGACCATTATTTTACACTGAGCCCTCTTGGCTCAATAGCCTAGAGAGCTCAGTGTAAAATAGCCTAGCGGGCTCAGTGTAGCAGCTCAAAAAATTTGGTTGGCTAAAGCAATATCTGAAGGTTTAAACGGATTTACTTCATCATTCTCCATTTTCACCTGAAGCTGTACCTTTGTTTATTTTTTTATTTTTTCCTCAATTGAAAGTTCATGTTACGAGGACCTGTAGGACAGTTAATGAAACACCATGAAGTAACTCTGCACGGTATAAAATATGGGGTTTCAGAGGTACTTCCACCAATGAAAAACTTGACTGAAAAATTTGATGAAGGCCAAAGTAACAATCATTTGCGAAACAATGGTTTCTATGAGTACAGCGCTAACCATATTCAATTGGACTAGCTCTTTTTCCTCTCTCCCAAAAAGAACATTCACGTATGCGTTTGGCGTTTAAAGAAAGACTTTTTGCAGATTTAACTATATCAAATCAAAACAGGGAGATATAAAACCATCGGACGACAAGGCTCGAACCCTGAAGCTTTGATGAATATGGTGGACCCCTTCATTAACATTAACTCCATGTCCACTCTGACCCAGAGTCGAAGCACCTGATAGGATCTTATTTATGGGTAAAATAAAACTGTTTGACATTTAAGCTCTGTGCAAACAAGTGATTTATGTTTTATCGAATTGTTAGAAATAGAACTCTTTGACCATTTAACTGTGTGTAAACTAATTATTGTTGTTTAATTGAAATGTTATTGATACATAGCAATGCTTAGAAGAATTTAACGGTGTGCTAACGAAGGAGTAATATGGAATAGAATTATAAGTGTTTGATTAGAAATACTTGAAACTATTAAACTGGATGTAAATAAAACTATTTATGTGAGAGAATTGATTTTAATTTATTGCGGACTTTTTGTCCTCATCTAGGTATTTTTTTTTTGTGTTGTTTCTTCTTTCACTACGTTTCGGCCAAATCTCACCTCTGGCCTTCTTCAGGTGATTTACCGTGACCTCGGTCTCAGAATTAATTTTTTTTGTGGATTTTTTGTCCTTATCTTCGTAGTTTGTTTTTTCTTTTTTTGGTGGTGGGGGTTGTGTTGTTTCTTCTTTCACTACGTTTCGGCCAAATTTCACCTCTGGCCTTCTTCAGGTGATTTACCGCGACCTCAGATTAAGAAGTCTCACCTCAAAATGATTCTAATGAAAGACTTTTTAGTGAGTACAAACAAAACATTACAACTAAAAAGTATTCTTTGTATTAGAATAATTAGTACAGTCTAACAGTGCGCATATAATTTTAATACTTGTAAGCAAACAAATTAGCTTTGAATCATTTAAGAATAAGACTACCTTCAAACTATAGATGTACAAATCAAATGTATACTCATATAACTGCTGCCCAGTTCGCTGGGGCTGTAGAATACACTGACTGCACCTCTGCAGGGAGAAGACACCCCCCGATGAGTGTCTGGAATATGACACTAAACAATCCGATGGTGAGGTTCCAGTAATGCTGGAGCTTTGAGGAATGCGGAGCAGCCCTTCATTATCATTGCTCCCAGGTCCACTCTGGCTCGGAATGGTAGCACCTGAGAGGGCCCTATCTATGGGTTAAATAGAACTAAACTGCATACTTACGCTGAACTGAATTGTTTGAATTAGAACTGTGTGAAAAAACTGGGTAGCTTGAAATAGAAATGTTTTTGACAATGAATCTATACTTACATTTTAACTGCGTGCTTATGCTAAACCAAATTGTTTGAAATGGAACTGTTTTTGACATTGAAACTGTATTTACACTAAACTGAATTGTTTAATATAGAGCGATTTTGACATTTAACTTTGTGCAAACAAAACATCTACTAACACAAAACTGAATCAGCTGAATTAGAACTGTTTGAAAAAACTGTATAGCTTGAAATAGAAATGTTTTGACAATTAAACTGGGTTCCCATGCTAAACTGAATCGTTTGAAATAGAACTGACAATTTGCATAAAAATGGATTTGGTGTTAAATAACCTACAAAGGTTGATATGCCATAAAACCCCAACAACCAGCCAATCATTTGACAGTCTGCAAACAAATGGGCTCTGGCTCGTTTAAAAATATTACCAACAAACTGTGCATTTAAAAATCATATTTGAATAAAAACGATTTGGTATTAAATGACGTATAATTTTTATATGTCATTAAACCCAACCAACCAAACTAATCGAAAGATGGGTTTCAGAGGCTCTTCGAGAGATGGAAAACTCGATGAAATAATGTTACCTAATTCGAAGGAGACAGTGTTGAAAAAAATAACGTCAATTTATTGTTTATTTCTGCTTGGTTAAATGCAGCTCCAGTCTCGTTACACAACAGAAATAGCAGATGCTTGCGGGGTTTATGCTACTGCAGTGTCATTAAAATGCTTGAACATCAGTAAATGAAATTACAATTCACTATGCCAGTTAATATTTCTCTGCAGTCTTTGTTCGCGCTAACATCGATCATTATAATTTCTCAAAGAGGATGACTTCAAAAGCTAATTGTGTATTTAATCGTAATTAACAAAATTATTCTATAAATAGTTGTTGCATAGTCACAACCATATACAACTATACACATATACTTGCGGAAACAAAATCAACAATAATGACGAACGAACACACTTCTTTAGAAAAATATACCTCTCACACTTCATTCGAAATGGTTGCGAAAGGGTTATGTGTGAGAGGTGAGTTGGAGACTGGAAAGACTGCAACATATTGATTCCAAGTTCCTCCATCTTTAATAGCACTTCTTTCTCGTTCTGCTGGGCTGCTCAATGGGGGGTCCTGAGGGCCCAGCCCTCTCTGGGAGCTGGTTCTCACTGCAGCAACTTATCTCCAACTAACTGAACCTGTCTGTGGCTCCGGGTTATATAATTGTTTGACACCCACCTGCTTCATGCAGGCGTCACATCTGCACCCAATTCAACCCGTCCACAGTCAAGGTTATACCTTGATATCTTTGACCGGATGCACCTGTTATTTCCACAGGTGCATCTCTTATTTGACAGCTCGGGCAAGGGTCAATATGTTACATAGTTTGTAAATGATATTGGAATTCAGGTCCTCCGTAGTACAATAAGATGGTTATACAACAATCAACAGTTGCCCTAGATTAAGTGACAACAAGCCGACAATCCAACAAGGCAATGCCTTGCTTACAAATGACATCACGGTGAGGTGCTCATTTGAAAGGAAATGTCTTTCAGAACATCTTATCAGTCGCGACCTATGAAGAAGATTAAAAAAAAGAATTCTGGATTTCTGATGCCGAGCCTCACCAAGACGGCATATTCATTACTAAGAGAATTACATCATAACCTCGGCACAAGGCAGATTTTCAAATGCTATCAGCTTTTATGTCTGCTGTATGCACAATCACAAGAACTTTTGATAACAACCTTTTTTTTGGTAAAGCAAACGATATTTGCCTTTGTAATCGGCTACAACGTTAAAAATGTCTATTTTCGTTTTTAAACTCCCGCTGTTTTGGTAACTGACACAATTACTTCGACACAGAACCATTCTGGGATTCCTATTCACTTGTCTCCGATTTTTCCATTCTCGTTAATTCAACATATTGTCATGGAGATGTTCCTTTTATTTACTTGCATATATCTCTCCCTCTCCCTACCTCCTTCCGTCTCTCTCTTTCTCTCACTCTTTCCTTCGTTACCATTTTCTTTTGTCTATTTTTTTTTTCTGATAAGATATATCGTAGATTTTCTTCCTTTCTTTCCTTCTTTCTTTCTTTCTTTCTTTCTTTCTTTCTTTCTAGTTCGATTCATATATTCTTTTGTTGAATTTCCTTTCTGATAAGAATTTTTGCAATTTCTTCTTTCTTTCTTTCTTTCTTTCTTTCTTTCTTTCTTTCTTTCTTTCTTTCTTTCTAGTTCGATTACCATTTTCTTTTATCTAATTTCTTTTTGGATTAAATTTTTTCGATTTCTTTCTTTCTTTCTTTCTTTCTTTCTTTCTTATTCCTTATAAGATTTTTCTTTCTTTCTTTCTTTCTTTCTTTCTTTCTTTCTTTCTTATTCCTTATTAGATTCTTCTTTCTTTCTTTCTTTCTTTCTTATTCCTTATTAGATTTATTCTTTCTTTCTTTCTTTCTTTCTTTCTTTCTTATTAGATTCTTTCTTTCTTTCTTTCTTTCAATTTCGATTACCTTCTCTTTCGTTGAATTTTGTTTCTGATAAGATTTCTCACAATTCTTTCTTTCTTTCTTTCTTTCTTTCTTTCAATATATTTTCTCAGTGATTTTTTCTTTTTCCTTTTCTTATTTCTATGATTATTGTTTACCAGTAGATTTACCCATGCCTTTTTTCTCTTTTTTTTTCTTTCTCTTCCTTTCACTCAGTTTAACTTTTAATTTCTATTTATTTCTTTTTACTATATTTTTCCTTAATTACTCTTTCTTTCTTTCTTTCTTTCTTTCTTTCTTTCTTCCTTCATTTTCTATGTTCGGTTTCTTTTTTTTTTACCGAATCAGCAGGAGCTGTAGAATACACTGACTGCACATCTGCAGAGGGGTAAGACCACCCACCAAATGAATGTCCTTGATATGATACTAAACAATCTGATACAGGCACTTTGGGGAATATGGAGCACCTCTTCATTGCCATCGCTCCCAAATCCACTATGACCTGAAGTGGTAGCACCTGATGGGACCCTATCTGTGGGTCAAATAGAACTAATCTGCGTAAATATGCTAAACTAAATAGAACTGTTTTGATATTTAAACTGCCGACTTATGCTGAACTGGATTGTTTGAAATAGAACTGTTTTACTAAGCTGAAAAGCTTGAAATAGAAATGTTCTTGACAATTAAACTGTGTGCTTACATTTAAACAGTGTACTTATGCTAAACTGAATTGTTTGATATTGAACTGTTTATGACATTGAAACTGTACTTACGATAAACTGAATTTTCGGAAATAGAACTGTTTTGACATTTAACTGTGCGTAAATCTATAGTGATACAAAACTGAACTGAATTGCTTGTAATAGAAACATTTTTGACAAACTGTGTACTCCTACTTATTTGAATGTTATGAAATAGAACTGATTATTTGTATAAAAATGTATTCGGCATTAGATATCCTACAAAGGATATGCCATAAAACATCCTACAAAGGATATGCCATAAAACATAAACAACCAACCAATCAAATGGTTTAGGTACTCCTCTTTTTTTCTTTTGCTTTTTTTTTTTTGTATTCTCTTTTTCTTTTTGTTTCACTTGTTAAATTATTCTGTCTTTTTACTTCGGTGATGTCCTCGTAGTATAATAGCGACCGCGCTGGACAGCCGAATAGTCGTACGCGAGTTCGAACACCAGTCGTTCTACTACGTTCACTTTCGGGAAAATACCCTTGGGAAAGGTATGAAGCAGCCTTATCCTCCAAGCTATGGATTAAATATCATCATTACTGTTCTTCTAGAAGGATGGATTTCGCATTAAATAACCTGCGAAATTTGGTATGCCAAGAAAGCAAACCTTTTTCCTTCCCTCATCTACTTTTGTCTTAACTTCGTTTTCCCTTTTTTTTTATTCCTTGTTTTTTTTTTTTTTGTCTTTTTAAAAAATCTTCAACCCTATTTTCTGATCCTTCTTTATTGAATCATTTTTAGTTGTTTCTAAAGGCTATGATTTTTAATTTGTGATTATTCAGACATCCTTTCTTTTTTATTCTTCAGGCATCCTTTCTTTTTGATTCTTCAGACATCCTTTCTTTTTGATTCTTCAGACATCCTTTCTTTTTGATTCTTCAGGCATCCTTTCTTTTTGATTCTTCAGACATCCTTTCTTTTTGATTCTTCAGACATCCTTTCTTTTTGATTCTTCAGGCATCCTTTCTTTTTGATTCTTCAGACATCCTTTCTTTTTGATTCTTCAGACATCCTTTCTTTTTGATTCTTCAGGCATCCTTTCTTTTTGATTCTTCAGACATCCTTTCTTTTTGATTCTTCAGACATCCTTTCTTTTTGATTCTTCAGACATCCTTTCTTTTTCTCTACATTTTTGCTGGCCCAGTCAGAAGACACTGGCTGCATCTCTGCAGAGAAGTAAGCCAACCCCCAACGAGTGTCCTGGATATGGCACTAAACAATCTGATGGTGAGGCTCCAATAATGCTGTAGCTTTGGGGGAATTCAGAGTACCCCTTCATTGCCATCACTCCCAGTTCCACTCTTCCCGGGAGTGGTTGCACCTGATAGGGTGCTATTTAGAGGTCAAATAGAATTAAAATGTGCACTGATGATAAACTGACCTGTTTGAAACAGAACTGTTTTGCCCTGTAACTGAGCATAAACAAAAATTCTGTATTTTTACGAAACTAAATTGTTTCATTTTTATCAAACTGACCTAATTCGGCGTTAAATGACCCGAAAAGTGATGATACGCCGTAAAAAAACAATCACCCAACCAACCAACCAACCAACCATCCAACCTATATTTTTGCAAATATTTTTCTCTTTTAATATACACTATTTTTTCCTTAATTCTTACTGATAAGCCAAATGGGCTAATGATTAGAGTGTTTGCTAATCCTAGTTCGATTTATTACAAAGACTAAAAAAATCAGTTATTGATGCCGCCTTGCTTAACTCTCAGCATCCTAAGGCAAAGGGTAGAGTGGAGCAATTCAGTGAAAGGAGTAGTACCCTCCCCTACACATCAGTGTAGTAGCTGTTAGAAATGGAACCTTCGTGTCACCTTCCACCATGGTCACCAACTTTACTTCCATTACATTACTGCTCTGACGTTTTGGGAGAAAGGTACGAACTCAATTATCCTCCCAACTATGAGTTAAATAATACCACTATAGCTCTTCTAAAAGTATGGCTTCCTCACTAAATTACCCACAAAGGCTGATATGCCATTAAAGAGACTAAACCAAACATATTCTGATTTTTTTCTTTCTTACTCCAGTCATTTGTATTTCGGCTTTTAGTAACTGTCTTTCTTTCTTTCGTGAACTCGGCAACCAAGAGAGTAAAGTTGTAAACAAAAAATAAATAAATAAATGAATAGTTTAAATTCCCAACCTGACCTAAAGTTGCAATCTTGGTTTCGTGGTATGCCATCCGCCTAACTTTCCGTCAGGCGGGTTTCGATCCTGACTAGTGATGTCTCTCGTGTGTACCCACTCTCAAGAGTTGTGATACAACGAAAGTCTGTCAGTGGATGATAGTATATGAATATCATTTTTTATTTTATTTTAGTTACAGTCGTTATTTATTTTTGTCTTTCTTCCGCCTGAATTTTTTTTTTCCTTTTTAATTATTTATCTATTCTTATTTCGAATTTTTCGATGTATCTTTTTCCTGTGACCTTTCTTTCTTTCTGGATTTCTTGCTTCAAAATTCATTTTTTAATTATTTTTTTTCATTCTTATTTATACATTCTTTCTTTCTGTTGTTCGATTCTTCGAAGATATGGCTTTATTTTTACTTGTAAGTATTGATCACTCTTTTCTTTTGGATGGGTAGATCAAAGATATAGAGAGAGTATATTGATTAAAAAAAAGGTATCAAAACATGAAGGACTTCGTTTGTTAACATAATTTAGTATTGTTATTTATTTATTTATCTATTTTTTACTTTTTGTTTGAGTGACTTTGCAGCATCATTACCTCCCTCTAAGAAATTTAAACTTACTTACTAAGCATTTACCACTGCGTACGCCCACCGGCAAAAATGTGTGAAAAAGACAAGAGAAAAACATCTTTTGTGAATTGATGTACTGAGTGTTAATAGGATCTTTCACAGAATTTAAAATAAAATTTACCGATTTTTTTGTGACGCTAGAATTATTATAATATTTCAAACGAAAGTTACATAGCATTTACATTATGCAACAAAGATATTTGAGGTAGACAAATTCAGATATTTCGCAGACAGCGGGGATTACTGTAAGGTTATATGCTTTTTTTTTAATAATTAAAACCTGTACATTTATTTACACTAACAGAATGTACTAAAACACAGGGTCACACTGAATGATCTGATGGATTTCAAGTGAAGAATTATTATTCCTTTTTATCATTAAGGTTTTTCGGACTATTGTCTTCATCTTTATTGTTATTTCCACAACGTTTCGGCCGATATGTCCTCCGGCCTTCTTCAGGTGTTTGTCGAACTCGGGAACCTTCACGGAACTTCGCACTACATCCTTTACTGAAACCACGGGGGTCACCTGTTCTGATTCCGTTAGCCATATCTGGGTACAAGTGTTAGGTTTTCCTGTATATTACTCGCCTATAGTGAGGATTGAACTTGCAACCTTCAGATGATTGTCTCTTTAGAAGCTCAGGGAACCAACGCCTATAACCGTTACGCCATGTGTCCTGCTGTGGAAATAACAATAAAGATGAAGGCAATAGTCCGAAAAACCTTAATGATAAAAAAAATCAACAAGCTTCGTCTCAGAAATGTAGACAACTAATTATTATTCCATTCATCAAGAACATTTCATACAGAAACCACATAAGAAAAGACGAGATCAGAAAAAGAATAACTTCAGCTTTTGGGTCACATCTTAATAATGCTATAGTTTAGATGGTCTGAAATTGTCTTCTTATTTCCGAGTCTTCCAGTGCCAGTATAAATAATTTTAGGGATTGTTTTCAATGGGGGACAGTTTCGATTGGTATAACCGTCTCTTTCATAATCTGGGGGCGTCCTCGTGGTGTAATGGTTAAAGCGATGGACTGCGGAATCGTAGTACGCGAGTTCGTAATCCAGTCGCGCTATTACGTTCACTTTCGGGCAAATACCCTTGTGAAAGGTATGAACCCCCCTAATGCTCCCAGCTATGGGTTAAATAGTACCACTACTGTTCTTGTTGGAGAGTGGCTTTGGCATTAAATAACCTACAAAGTTTGATATGCCATTAAACAACCAAACCAATCTTTCATACTCTATTGTATTTTTCGTTTTCATTCAAGATCTAATTGCCAATCTCTCTTTTCGCTTTCTTTTAATTTTAACCTTTGGTCTGCCGGAAGAGCAAACTTCACTATTAGACAGATTCTCTTCTTTTTTGTTGACTATCACTAGGTCTTGTCATCAAATCCGTTTGTATCTTAAAATCAAAGAGGACTTAGTATGTCTGATTCCCCAGGACAGATTCTACTTTACGTATATACCACTTGTTCGTATGGTCAAATTTAGATTTCTTGCACAATTCCTAAGGAATCCCTTTCACCTCCACATCATGTATAGTCTTATACTCCTTTATACCACTTGTTCGTATGGTCAAATTTAGATTTCTTGCACAATACTCCTTTTGTGCTTGTTTGCTACATTCGCTTATGATATTATTGATCGTTTCGTCTCAATCACCACATAAACTACGTCTTCTATTTTGTTGCATCTCATCAATTCTTACTTGACATCATCATCATCATCATCATCATCATCACGTCGCGCTATCAGCACGGATATCCCTGACTCTCTCTCGCCACCCTTCTTCATTGCTTCCGGCAGGTCTTCAGAGCTATATCCCCTATTGGCACAGAACTGCTGTAGGTTCTAACTGGTCGTGCAGCCTTTGGTCGTCAATGTAAAGGGATCCACTGGAGTACATCACGTATGAGTTCGTCGTTACTTCTCCAGCAGTGACCCGCTTGTCTGATTCGTGTAACTTTGATAGTTTTCGTGATGGGTGGTAGGTGGCCGTACAGTTGCTTTGTGGGGTTCTGCCTCCATGACTTGTTCAATACTGCTCGCAGCATTCTTATGTAGTTGCCGTCAAGCTTTTTCTCTGTACGTTTAGTTAATGTCCATGTAGTGCATCCATACAACAGTATCGACACGACATCTGCTTGGAACGCTTTTAGAAGAGATTCAGTTTCACTCTAAATGTTTCCCTTTAGTATCTATTTTCAAGTCTTTTCATTTCGTTTGTTTGTCGCTTGAAATATCTATACACTTGTTTTTCTTCCCATTTTAGTTTTCTGTTCATGGTTGTTCTATTGATCCTGGTGTCATTTGCGTTGTTTTTGGTCTCTGTAATTAGTCTTGTCATTTCTGATCACTTATTATTATTATTATTTTTATTACCCAATTCTATATCATTTTAAGTCTCTAATGAAAAATAAGAATATGTAGCCTTAAAAATATATCTATGCACTCATTCGATATTATATTTGGTTTCAGAGCTTTAAAGCATGGTAATAAATTCTAATATCATAAGTGGGTTTTGCTGGCCTTCGATCCCAATATAACCCAGAAAACGTCGATTGTAATTACTGCTCGTGTAATAAAAAAAACGAGGAAAATGTCTCATGTTCAAATTACCCACGTTTATATCAAAGTTGTAATTTGCTAAATCTTTTGCTCAGATGTAGCACGAGGCCGTATGAATAAGGCACCCAATGAGACTTGAAATAACCCATGAAAGCTTGCTAACTATTGCTAACATCACCAAAAGCCCCCACGTTTCAAAGTTTCATTAAAAAAAGACCGAATGGCATTTTCGAGTGTTTTAACCATTATTGGCGAGAGAAAAGATCCCCTTTTCTCTTTAATATGGCAAACCAAACTAGCTAAGAAAAGGCTAAAGCCAAAAGTTTCTCAAATTCGTCATTCGGTTTCTGTGTCTTAGTTGCAACTCTCAAGTCACTCAAAAACTCCGTCTTATATTACGTGATAGACTTTGTTTAATGGCATATCAATCTTCGACGGGTTATTTAATGCCAAAGCTGTCGTTGTTAAAGAACAGTAGTGGTACTATTGAATCCATAGCATTGGTGATAAGGGAGGTTGATAACTATTTCAAGGGTTTTTGTCCGAAGTGAACATAATCGCAAATCTGAATTTCAAACGCGTTTACTTGAGGGCCACAGTTTAGAACTTTAGTTTATATGCGTTGAGTAATCTTCCGAGAGTATTTAGTACCCTCATCCTTGTTCATAATTCTAAATTTAAATAATCATATTTCTATACCTGAAGTAAAGCAGTTTGAATCTCTACCTTGTCGGCCATCAAATAGGGACCGAAACCTGGACCAATTCCTTCTAATGACCAGCTATTTTACAAAATATTTCCTAATATCCTTTGAGATTGTATATGCTCCACTGGAAATGATAAAATTATCTTCTCAGTGGTTTATGAGAATAATAAGATTTGAAATAAAAATAGAGGTGTACTTTATGAGCTTATGTTTGTTTGTTTGTTTGTTTGTTTTGCGGCATATCAATCTCGATGGGTCATTTAAAGCCCACAAAGTTTTGTAATAATTTAGTTTGGCTTTGTTTGTTTTATGGCATATCAACCGTTGTAGGTTATTTAATGGCAAATCCATTTTTATTCATGTAGACATTTCTATTTCAAACAATTTAGGAAAGCAGAAGTTTATATGACAAAACTGTTCTATTTCAAACAATTCAGTTTATACTAAACTGAATTGTTTAGTTGTATTTGACCCGTACATAGGACCCTGTCAGGTGCTACCAGTCTGGGCCAGAGTGGGTCAAGGAGTGATGCCAATAAATCATTCACAAGGCTCCACCATTA
Source organism: Sepioteuthis lessoniana (assembly GCA_963585895.1). NCBI lineage: Eukaryota > Metazoa > Mollusca > Cephalopoda > Myopsida > Loliginidae > Sepioteuthis > Sepioteuthis lessoniana. The sequence continues at coordinate 44,130,472 of OY757914.1, forward strand.
CAGGAGCCTTACTATCAGATTGTTTTGAGTCATATCTAGGATACTCGTTGGAGAATCTTACCCCTCTGCAGAGATGCCGCCAGTGTATTCCACAGCCTTAGACGATTGGACCATTTTATGAAGGATATTCTATGAACAAAAGCGTATGAAGCATGCTACATTTCAGCGGGTTCTCTGAAAACTAGACAAGAGTGCAGTGCCTACCTACTTCTCTGACTAGCTGAAATGCTCCACGTTTCCTTTTATCAAGAGTGAGCTTGATCAACCATCTCAAATCCCTCTCAGTGGAGACAAAACCAAGCAGTACTACCAACACGTCTGCCAAAGTACACTTTTCTTTCGTGTAACTTACCAGTATATTATCATTTGGTTTAACTTGGCACTCCAAAATGTACACAGGTGTTGCTCAGCAATCTGAATAGAGTGAAAGCTCAAGTGATACTTCTGCGAAAGTTTATACAGCTGGCCTGACGAGTCACCTGCGTGCCAATGGTCGTGAAGTAATCAATTACGATAAGGTGATCTTCTGAAAACGAGGAGCAATTACCATCTATGTATGGATTTATGTGAAGCATATTTTGACACAGTAAAAATGGTATTCGCTTGCAGCTGTAAAAGAAGTCCATAAGGATATTGCGGCTTCTACTTTGGAAGAAGAGAACATTTCTAATTAGCATTCTATATTCAATTATATTATATCTATTGGGAGATGTTCCTCGCCTTTAAAGATCCATGAAAATGTTCTTGTAGATTTGTGTGAAATTAATTTATTCTCTAAGTCAGAGGTCTCAAACTCAAGGACTAAAAAGGGCCATTATGTCCTCGGGAAGAAGCACAGCGGGCGAAAAGTGAAATGAAAGCGAAAGGGTTATTTCTACTAGGTATAATGTTAATCTGCAATACAACTGATACGCTATGATTTTTGATATTCATTAAAATCAATACGCATATGGGATATGTGAATTAATATGAAATAAAGAAACACATTTTTCGTTTCAAATTTTCCTTGGTACCATTTTTACTTTTGGTAAATCACCTTATTTCTCTCCTGTTCTTCTACAAGGATGGTTTTGTCATTAAATAAACCACTAGGGTTGATATGCAATTAATTAAAATTACCTGCAATCAAACCCAAGACAACAAAGCAAAAAGAAATAGCGGATACAAATTCTGTTTATTTAATAATCCGTTCTCAAATTTTTCTATGATTTTTTTGGTTTGTATATTGTCAGACATCTCAGGTATACTTTTCCTATGCCAATACGAGTAGAAAAATCTATTTCATTTAACGTTATGAAAGATGCAACAGTTGGTTGTTTGGTTGTTTAGCATATCAACTTTTGTAGGTTATTTAACGCCTGATCCATTTTTATGTAAATTGTTCCTTTTCAAGCAATTCAGATTAGCATGAGTACACAGTTTAATTGTCAAAAACATTTCTTTTTAGAGCTATTCAGTTAATTCAAACAGTTCTAATTAAAACAATTCAGTTTAGTATATAATTTTTTGTTTACACACTGTTAAATATCAAAATACTTCTATTTCAAACAATTCAGTTTAGCGTAAGTACAGTTTCAATGTTAAAAACAGTTATATTTCTAGTAATTCAGTTCAACATGTGTACGCAGTTTAGTTCTATTTGATCCAAACACTTTGAAGGTTATTTAACACCTCACCCGTTTTTATGCAAATAGTCGGTTCTATTTCAAACAATTCAGTTTAGCATGTTTAATTGTCAAAAACATTTCAACAGATTTTGTTTAAACATAGTAAAATGTAAAACAGCTCTATATTAAACAATTCAGTTTAGTGTAAGTACAGTTTTAATGTCAAAAACAGTTCCATTTCAAACAATTCAGTTTAGCATAGGCACGCAGTTTAAATGTAAGTAAAGTTTAATTGTCAAAAACATTTCTATTTCAAGCTATTCAGTTTAGTCAAACAGTTCCTTTCAAACAATTTAATTTAGCATAAGTATGCAGTTCTATTTAACTCATTGATAGGACCCTTTTCAGGTGCTACCACTCCGGGCTAGAGTGGGGTAGGGAGCAATGGCAATGAAGGGGTAGTCCACATTCCCCAAAGCTCCAGCATTACTGAAACCTCACTATCCGATTTTTCAGTGTCATATCCAGGACACTCGTTGGTGGGGGTCTTGTCCCTCTGCAGAGACGCTGTCGGTGTATTCTACAGTCCCAGCCGACTGGGACTGTAGAAAGAAACAAATCTACTCATGATTGTTTTGCGTGTAAATTAGAGTACACACTCCACGACAATATAAGTTGTCAGACACTCTCCATTTCATGTAATGAAACCAAAAAACCTGATCTTATTCGGTGTGAGTAAATTTTGTCTACTCTCAGTCACCTACTTCACCACAACAAATCTTTGAAACAAGCCGAGGAAGATTTTAATAACTTTCTTTTAATCGATATTCTTAAATGTATACCAAACAAGATTATTTCTTCTTTTTAGTTTGTGGTATTGAAGTAAATATGACTGCGATAATAAGGAATATTGTCGTCTTCTTATGGTAGAAATTTGATCAGACGCAAGGATCAAATTACTAAGTAAATTGTAGTCATAAAAATTGTTTTGTCACGAGGCATTAAAAAGTAATATGCGCGTCGTATAAAACTCTCAGGTCACTTGCAGCTTTCGGATCGCAAATTTGAGACCACAACTCAAGGAAATAACATTCAAGACTATTGCGCTAACAAATGTTTCGATTTAATGTGCCGTTGTTACTGCTTTGCGGTTAGAGATATGCATACATTCATAATAACATATTTTAATATATATATATATATATATATATGTGTGTGTGTGTGTGTGTGTGTGTGTGTGTGTGTGTGTGTGTGTGTGTGTGTGTGAATGTACGAATGAAAAAAGACAAGAAAGCAATAGCAGAATAAGTATAATTCGTCAGTATCAGAGTAACTCTTTCTGACTTTTATGAAAGGTGAAATCATCCTGTCCACTGCTTTCTCACTTAACAAACTTTCCTGGTATATCTTATCTTTTCTTTTGATCTTGTCTCATGAAAAAGGTCAATGCCTTGTCCAAACCATTGGAATTATACACTCGAATCGAATTGCATTATACTTGCATTCCCTCTAAACGGAGTCTTTCTACACTCTTCATCAGACGAAAATATTTTCACCTTTTGATGACATCTGTTCCTATGGCTTACGACCTGACCTTCAACTTCTGACTGACAAAGGACTTATTCTCAAAGTATCGTCTGCTATCTTTGAGACCCTTTCATTTGCGTGTTTGGATCTGTTCTGAGGCTACTTACTCATGGTTCAAATATCAGTGTTGCATTCGAAAATACTGGGTCAGTGGGACTCATTTATTTGCCCTTTATCCAGCAAGAAAAACGACGCGTATTGAGACGATTGCACTTGCTTTAAAATTGCCATGAAAGGAGATAAAAATAATCATGATTTGCAGTAACTTTAAAGTTACTGTTTTATTATATAAGTTATCAGAATGAGTCGTGCCAGTTATATTTTACTGGCTATTTGGTGCAAGGAATGATATTAAATCATTCGAATTATAGCATTAATGTATCTATTGATACTCTAATACTGAATCAACGGAAAGGAAAGATCATATAAAACCAAGGGAACGTTTAAGACATTTAATGAATGCCTATAATGAAACATACCAAACATTACAACAATAAACAACGTGTCTCAAAACATGAATTGAATATATTGTTTCAAGACCAGAGTGTAATGAGAAATAGGAAAATGGTGAAAAGGTCTTTAAACTGCCACGTCTGAGTTAGAGAGAAATGTATCCTTTTTATCCGACAAACCGGGGTGAAAATCAGCTGCATACCAAGCCACGAAAGAGGAGTCCGGTTAAAATGTTTTATCCCATCAAAAAACTATGGCAAATAGATAAAGGTTTAAGGGGCTGAAATCACTCATGACTGAATCGTGATATAGGAAACCATGCCTCCAATTCAAAGAAAGGCAATTATTTATATCTTTATAAATGTCTTGCTAATCATATACGTTAATATTTTGGTCTTTTCTCTTCCGTTTTAGGAATATCTAGATCAGTTTGAAGAACACTTAAACTCATGTAACCCATGAAAATAAGAGTATTGATTTACTCAACCCTTCAACCATGGATAATGTGTGACACAAGGTAAACTTTTAAGCAGAATACAGTTGGTTTAATTCTAGATTTTCCATTCTTTTAGACTAATTGTCTTACCGAGGCTATCGAACCCATTCTGCCCTAGTATTTACTCACAGCTCCGGGTATATTAGATAGATTCCGGCATTTAACAAGGGCATTTGCGTGAAATGAAACGCCGAGAAATTCGTCCCGTTTATGAACTCAGATTTCTGATTCTATTTCCCCAGGACGATAACCGTTAGGCTAAGCGTGCTTCCAATTTAAAAATGAATGGGTGAGAAACTCATTTGAGACAGTCTATGGTTTATGAGTGTAAAAAGGGTTCATCAGTTCCAGATAATTTGTGAAAATAAATTTTAGTTTTTAGGGAATGCCAGCAATGGTTTATTTTATTTGATTGCGATTGAAATCGACAGTCAGGCTAATTCACGTTGAATGTCCTGGTAATAACCTTAAACTTCACCTGGTAGTGAGTCTGCTTGTGGAACCCTGAGTGCTGTGGAATCTCTATTTTGTTGTCAGTTCTTTAAAGTCCGGTGAGTTCCTGCCTGTTTGGGTTCTATCTATCTATGGTGTAAAGGTTATCGTCGAAGGAAATGGACAAGGCGACACGAGTTCAAAACCTGGACGAGGCTAATTGCATTTCACATAGTACTAATACTCTTGGGAAAGGTATGATTCCAATCATTCTCACTCCAGCTATGGGTAAATAGTAAGATATACTGGGTTCTTCAGTCTAGAAGAAGGAAAACTCTGAATTCAAACCTGTTAAACTCCGCTTAAAAATTGACCTTGTGTCATATCCTGCCCGGGAGGAGGGGTTGGTAAATATGGTTATAGTCGAATAGATATATGGTGGTGTAATGGTTAAAGCGATGGACTGCGGAATCGTAGTACATGAGTTCGTACTCCAGTCGCGCTATTACGTTCACTTTCGAGCAAAAACCCTTGGGAAAGGTATGAACCCCCTTATCCACCTAGCTATGGGTTAAATAGTACCAGTACTGTTCTTCCAGGAGAATGGGTATGGCATTAAATAACCTGCAAAGGTTGATATGCCATTAAACAAAGAAACCAAACCAATCAATTATTGTATCAACACGCCTTCGAAAGAGTTTGCAAACCTTCAAAATAAATTCTTCTGATATTTTATTCCATTTCTTCTGAATAGTAGTCTTAAGTAAAGCAATATTTAGATGGGAAGGTGCATTTGTTTTTTTGTTTTTTTTTTCTAAAACGCTCCATATAGCGTAATCAAAAAGGCTTTAAGGTCTCGACTTAAATCTTGTTTGATTGCTGTCCTCACAGTTTTCTCGTCGACTTTCAATTCATTTGCATGCTTCTCTTATTGATGTTGTGAGGACCTTCTAAATCGCCGTAGCGAGAGCAGTTAAAAAGCTTCATTTTTTTTCGCTTTTTATTTAATCCTTCACCCCGCTTTTCCTTGAAAAGTTCTTTTTTGTAAAAATTCTTCTTTGCTTACTTTTCGGTTGACAAAGAAACTTTGGCTTAGTTTCGGTGTCAAGCAAATCATAGATTCTTTGTCGTTTCTTTTCTTGCTCTCTCATATTAAGCTGAATTTTAATTTTTTTTAAAGTTCTTGAATAATAGAGCTAATCATAAAAAATTACATTTACAGCGTTTTATTTTTCAAAAATTGAATTAATCTTACTAAAAATCCTTTTAAAAATCTTTCCATATTTTTCTTCCTCAGCTTGTAACCTAACAGGGGCTGGTCTACGGTAAAAGCAATGAATAGGACTGAATGAAATTGGCATGATTGAAGAGGAAAATTCGAAGATATCAGCACGAGAAACGGTGCAGAATAGATATGTTTGCATATTATTTGCATTCGATAAAACTAATTGATATCGATGGGAGTCCGCGTGCTCTAAGGCGTAACGTTATGGATCGCGACATTGTCAAAAGCGAGTTCGAACTCCAATCGTGCTATTTCGTTTACTCTCGGACTTAAAACTTTGGGAAAGGTATAATCCCTTTAATTACCACGCTAGTTATGGATTAAATGGTTCAACCACTGTCCTTTTACAAAAATGGCTTTTGAATTAAATACTCAACGAAGGGCGATAGGCCATTAAACAAAAAAATAAAAATAAACCAATACTATATATTATATAATTATGTGCAGAAAAATCTTAAGAAACAATAAAAAAATGTAAATATCAATGTACACTATTCCATAAATTCTTGATTATTATTCTTACAAAGCCCGCTATTTTTTTAACTCTTGATTATTCTTACAATGCCCGCTATTCTATAAACATTTGATTATTCTTACAATGCCCGCTATTCTATAAACATTTGATTATTCTTACAATGCCCGCTATTCTATAAACACTTGATTATTATTACAATGCCCGCTATTCTATAAACACTTGATTATTCTTACAATGGCCGCTATTATATAAACATTTGATTATTCTTACAATGCCCGCTATTCTATAAACACTTGATTATTCTTACAATGCCCGCTATTCCATAAACACTTGATTATTCTTACAATGCCCGCTATTCTATAAACACTTGATTATTATTACAATGCCCGCTATTCTATAAACACTTGATTATTCTTACAATGCCCGCTATTCTATAAACATTTGATTATTCTTACAATGCCCGCTATTCTATAAACACTTGATTATTCTTACAATGCCCGCTATTCTATAAACACTTGATTATTATTACAATGCCCGCTATTCTATAAACACTTGATTATTATTACAATGCCCGCTATTCTATAAAGTCTTGATTATTATTGCAATTTTTTATCATTAAGGGTTTTCGGGCTATTATCTTCATCTTTATTGTTATTTCCACAACATTTATTATTATTAGAACGTAGGCTATTCTACAAACTCTTGATTATGATTAGAATACACGCTATTCTAAAAACAATTATCATTATAACAATGTACGCTATTCTACAAACTCTTAATTACTATTGAAAACTTATAATTATTTCCTTCCTAGCATGTTTTTCACACCAGAGTCTGCTGTTGGTCTTCTACCGTATTCTAAGTGACAGTAAATCCCTCTCGTCTCAAGGATTCCTCTCCGTATTCCGGTCGATCTCAACAATGCTTTAGGCTGGATAGTTCTGATTCTTTCTGCGATTTTCAATTCCTCCAGTCCTTTTTCCAAGTTTTTAGGGGCCGTTCCAAGCACTTCAGTTATAATTTGAATCACAGTTACACTCATTTTCCACAGTTTTTTCTTAGTTCTCTGTCTAGGTCCAAGTGTTTTTCTATCTTTTCGCGTTCTTTTATATTCACTCAATGGTCCACCAGAACGGCAAAATCGACGAGATGGCAATTTTTTAAAAAAATTTTATTTATTCATTTATTTATTTTTTGGTTATTGATACAAGGAATAGTTTTAAGGCTGGGGTAAGGTAATGTGTTTCTATCTCAAAATACCCCAAAAATATATGCGTCTCATTCTTTAAAAAGGATTATGATTTGTGCGTATACGACTTGGTTGTAGGATCAAACTTCTATTTCTTGCACAATCCCTGTAGATCACCTTTCCTACCTAGTGGTGGTAATTTACTAAGCTTTTTGCTTAGATGTGGCACAAGGCCATATGAAAGGGGCACCCAATGAAACTCGAACTCACTCGGGTAGGTTTGCTAGTCCAGCTTGCTAACCATTACACCACCAGAGGCGCCTTTTCCCACCTAGTGGTGCCTTGTTTTTTACTCCGTTTGTACTCGTTTGTTGCTTTTAATTATTATACGATTAACCGTTTTATCTTTTTCTTCATGTAACCAACATTTGTTATTATGTTTTGTTTTATCGATTTTTGCTGTAATATAATTGATCCTAATGGTGTTGTTTGCTATTGCTATTAGAAAAGATTCAATTTCTCTTTTAAGATGTCCTTTTCGTTGCCATGTCTAGGTCTTCTCGTGGGCAATCTCGTCAGTTTGTCGTTTGAAATGTCCATATAGTTGCTTTTTCTTCATATCTCTGTTACCTAGATTTTTTATTATTTTTCTGTTTGTTCTCATGTTCCCAATGCTGACATTGGCCGATGTAATTAGTCTTTATTTGTTCTTTTTTTATGTAGCCGTCAAATCCTTGTATGAATGTATCAATGCTATTTTCAATGCTGGCGAGACACTTTCCTCTTTTTCTTGACACACGTCCTATTTCTATGATATCTCTCGGATGTATGATATTAAGATTATTGTTCACTCATTAGCGCTTTTCACATTAGCGATAGCCGATGGTTTTTCACTGAAGTCTGAGTGACAGCAATTCTCCTCAAGTCTCCAGGACTCTTCTTACTATTCTGGCAGTTCTTAACAATGCTGTCGTTAACCTCCAAGTCCTCTAATCCCTTTAGTAATCCCTTAGTTACTGTTCCAAACGCACCAATTACAATTGGTATAATTGTCACCTGCATGTTCCATAGTTTTTTCAGTTCCCTAGCAAGGTCGAGGTACTTATCCTTCTTTTCACATTCTTTCAGTTTTATTCTGTGGTCAGCCGGGACAGCAAAGTCGGCTATTTTGCAAGTTCTCTTTCTTTTTTTGTTGTTGATTATTATTAAGTCTGGTCTCCTGGCCGGGATTAGATGATCCGTTTGTATGTTAAAGTCCCATAGGAGTTTATGCGAGTCATTTTCTAAGACAGGTGCTGGGTTGTGCATATACTATTCGTTAGTATGGTCGAATTTAAATTTCTTACATATTTCCTAGTGAGTCACCTTACCGACCCAGTCGTGTCTCGCCTTATACCCACTCTGTGCTAATTTGCTGCATTCGCTTATTATATGATTGATGGTTTCATCTCTGTCACTACATAGCCTGCATTTGCTATTTTGTTGCGTCTTATCTATTCTCGCTTTGATATGATTGGTTCTTATGGCGTTGTCCTGTGCTGCTATTAGGAGAGATTCTGTTACTCTCTTAAAGTTTCCTTTTTTCACATCAGTGTTAACTGGTGGTCTTTCAATGAAGTGTAAGTGACAGAAAGACTCCTCAAGTCTCCAGGACTCTCCTTAGTGTTCTGGCCGTTCTCAATAATGTAGCAGTTTCGATGGTCTCCATTCGTCCTCTAATTTCCAAATTCTCCAGACCCTTTGTTAATCATTTGGTGACTGTAACAAGAACAACCAATCACAATTGTTATAAATGTCACTTTCATGATTCATAGTTTTTTCCAATTCCCAAGCAAGGTCAAGGTATTTATCCTTCTTTTCCTTTCCTTTCAAATTTACTCTGTGGTCAGCTGGGACAGCAAAGTTCACAATTTTTGCTAGTTATCTTATTTTTTGGTGGATTATTATAGGGTCTGGTCGTCTGGCTGAGATTAAGTGATCTGTCTGTTTTTCAAAATCACAGAGGAGTTTGTCTGTGTTATTCTCCAGGACAGATGTTGGGTTCTGTATGTATCATTTCTTTGTATGGTCATATTTCAATTTCTTGCACATATCCTTGTGGATTACCATGCCCATCCAGTCGTGTCTATTCTTCTATTCTTTCTGTGCTAATTTCCCGCATTCGCTATACTCCTTCTCGGCTAATATGCGCTGTATTATTATTATTATTATTATTATTATTATTACTATTAAGTATTATTATTAATTATTATTATTATTAATTATTATTATTATTAATTATTATTAAAAGTCAAAACGAAGAAGAAGCATTTGAACTCAGGAGTCAAGTGGAAGAAATATGTCAATATTGGTCAGTATGTCTTTAAGTCCTATCAATTTAAAATGCTGAATTTTACAAAATGTTATGCTGTATTTTGTTTGTGAAATAATGCTTAAACTATGCGTTGTAAATGTAAAGACACGCTTACTCTACTATAAAGCTAAATTGATATTAGCCTTTCCACATGTCAGCGAACAAGGCAGAATGTTTTTGAATATCTTCTATCGAATAATTTAAAAATTCGTAAAGAAAGCCCTAACACTAGTTTAGAAGAAAAAGAAAAAGCCTAAAACACCTAATGCTACCACAGCCCCCCCCCACCAAGAAGAAAAAAAAATTTGTTAAGCTCTATAATTCCTGAAGCCTGCTAGGTTCCCAACTGTAGTAAAAAAAAAAAAAATGAAAAACCTAGGCAAAATCCCAATACAGCAAAAAAGCACAAGTCAGTACCAGTGAAAGTCATACGAAAGTACCTTAATGTTGGACTTTAACGAAGTTAAAACTTAAAACTTAAACCAAAATTACCCCCCACCTTTTTTTTTTTTTTTTTTTTTTTTTTTTTTGCGTACACATGGGAAGCAGCATGATGTACGTAAAGGTATTTGAATAAACCCATGGACGACCAAACTCAATACCCAAACGGGTCCTGGACATGAGTTTGACGACTTTACGCTCAGGATCGCTAGTTCGATCGGGGAACTACTGCTGCTCCTCTATAAGAGTGGCTTCTATAGAAGAGAATAAAACAGCCATCGAAAGATAACCATGACCCACACTCAAACCACTTACACAAACCGCATCGCTCTTCGCGCAGGTAAAAAAGGGGCGCGTCCTGCTGAGGTTGGAGCCCAGGCCTCGGTGTTCGAAAAATCAGCAACAGAGCTCAAACAATCAAAACAACTAAAATGCAAGCAAACACTACAAATATCCACATTTAACGTAAGAACCTTAAATAGAATAGGACAACTCCCAGAGCTAATCGCATCGGCCGAAGAACATAAGATAGACATAATATGCTTACAAGAACACAGATACACGCACACAGAAGATATCAAATATCACGAAACTGGCAATGGCTGGTCGCTCGCCACTGTATCCGCATGGAAAAACTCTGTCAACGCCGCAGTCGGAGGGGTAGGATTACTTATAGGACCTAGAGCACTAAAAACGCTTAATAGCGTTGAGAAAATACAACCTAGAATGATGGCAGCTACATTTAACGGAAACCCCAGAGCAACAATCATCGCATGCTACAGCCCCACCAATGTTAGTGAAGAAAATGAAATAGTCACCTTCTACGATGAGTTATCCTCATTAGTGCGTAGCATCCCGAAACACAACATGTTAGTCATTGGCGGAGACATGAATGCCCAAATCGGTAAAAACGGAAATAACAAATACAGCCTCCACAAAACGTCAAATAGGAATGGGCAACATCTAACAGATTTCATGATAGAAAATAGATTAGCATGCCTCAATACAAACTACCAAAAAAGGAAGGGCAAACTATGGACATACACGTACGCAAACAATACTAAAGCTCAGATAGACTACGTCCTTATAAACAAGAAATGGAAGAATAGTGCATTGAATTGCGAGGCATACTCCTCTTTTGAGGGTGTGTCCACCGATCACCGAATAGTCACGGCGAAAATACGGCTAAGCCTACGAAAAAACGCCAAACGAACAGCGACCACCAAACACTATGACTGGGCCCTATTAAACAAGAAAGATATAAGAGATAAATACGTATTAGAATTAAAAAACAGATTCGAAACACTACAAGAAAAGACGGAAAAAAGTACACCAAACGACGAATATGAAAATTTCGTCAATGCACATCTCGAGGCAGCAGCAAAATACATTCCAACAAAAATTAAAACTAAATATAGAGTCCCATGGGAAACTTTAGCGGTGAGAGAAAAACGTGCACAAGTGAAAACAGCCTCCAAAAACTATCGAAAAAACCCAACAAACACAAATGCCTTAAAACTAAAAATGGCACAATATCAATTAGCAGGCATATATATAAAGGAACAGACAGAATACATTCAAAATCAGATAGATAAGATTAGAGACTCGGTGGAAGATAGACAATCTAGAATAGCCTGGCAAACAATAAACGAAGTGAGCAGAAGAAAGAACACAGCCAAAGCAAAACTTAAAGCAGCAAACCAACAAGAAAGAATAAAACTGTGGAAACAGCACTTCGAAAACTTACTTGGAAACCCACCAAAAATAACACATGAACCAATCACCAGAATAATTAGCAAACAATTAGACATTAAACTAGGACCGTTCACACAAGAAGAACTAGACTCGGTTCTCAGAAAAATTAAAAATAGGAAAGCTGCAGGGCTGGACGAAATTCCCCCGGAAGTATGGAAGACCAGACAATTCGACGACATACTGCTCCGACACTGCAACGCAGTATACAATCAAAATCCGATAGATAGATGAATGACGGGATGCATACTCCCCTTCCCTAAAAAAGGGGACCTCGGATTAGCCAAAAACTACCGAGGCATAACACTTACATCCATAGCAGCCAAAATCTACAATGCCCTACTACGAAACCGAATAGAACCCAAAATCGACAACATACTTAGAAAAAACCAAAATGGCTTCCGAAGAAATAGATCCACGACCTCACAAATATTAACCATCTGCAGAATCCTTGAAGGTGTACGGGCAAAGAACCTACAAGCGACATTAATATTTGTCGACTTTACCAAGGCTTTCGACTCCATTCACAGAGGAAAGATGGAACAAATCCTACTAGCGTACGGCATACCTAAAGAAACCGTAGCGGCAATAACGATTCTCTATAGAAACACTAAAGTAAAAGTACGATCACCGGATGGAGACACAGAATACTTTGACATTGTAGCAGGAGTACTACAAGGGGAGACGCTGGCCCCGTACCTCTTTATCATTTGTCTAGACTACGTACTTAGAACAGCGATTGACAAAATCAAAGAGAATGGCTTCGAACTGACGAAGAAAAGAAGCAGAAGGTACTCCGCAACAACAATTACTGATGCCGACTACGCCGATGACATAGCGATACTGGCAAATACACCTGACCAAGCCGAAACACTTCTGCATAGTTTGAACAAAACGGAATATATGTGCTATAACCAAACGGGGGACATCTCCACTCTAGAAGGAACCCCACTTAAACTAGTAGACAAATTCACCTACCTAGGAAGCAGCGTCGAATCAACCGAAAAGGACATCGAAACGAGGCTAACGAAAGCATGGACAGCTATCAATAGGCTATCGATTATATGGAAATCAGACCTAACCGATAAAATGAAACGCAGTTTCTTCCAGGCAGCGGTCACATCGATACTGCTATATGGATGCACTACATGGACGCTAACAAAACGGCTGGAGAAGAAACTAGATGGCAATTACATAAGAATGCTGCGTGCAATCCTGAACAAGTCCTGGCAGCAACACCCCACAAGACACCAACTGTACGGCCACCTGCCCCCTATCACGAAAACTATTCAAGTTAGACGAACCAGACATGCAGGACACTGCTGGAGAAGCAGAGATGAACTGATAAGAGATGTACTCTTATGGATCCCCACACATGGCCACGCAAAAGGAGGACGACCAGCTCGAACGTACATTCAGCAGCTATTTGAGGATACAGGATGTTGTCCTGAAGACCTACCTAGGGCGATGAACGATAGGGAGGAGTGGCGAGAGAGGGTCAGGGATATCAGTGCTGCCAGCACGATATGATTATTATTATTATTATTAATTATTATTATTAATTATTATTATATATCTTTCGACAGTTGTTCATACCAGCGTTACTTGAAGTTTTTTTCGCAGAAGTTTGAGTGTCAGCAAGTCTCCTCAGAACTCCGAGACACTTCTCAATATTCTGGTCGATCTCACGGATGCTGTAGTTTGGATGGTCTCTCATCATCCTCTTTTTTTGATGTTCTCCAGTCCCTTTAAAGTACCTAGTGCAACAATCACAATTGGTGTCACTATCACTCTCATGTTCCACATTTTTTCACTTTTCTAGCAAGGTCTAAGTACTTATTTTTCTTTACGCTTTCTTTATGTTTTATTCTGCGGTCAGCCAGAACGGCAGGTTCATTTTTTGTTTCTTTTTTGTTTGTTGACTATCCCTGGGTCTCGTTTTCTGATCGTGATTAGGTAATATCATTATTTTCCCTCTATACGGATCTTTCACACATGTTTTAACGGGTGGTTTTTCCCTGAAATCTATGACGGCCAGAAAAAATTGAAAATAGACCAATCGGAAGAAACAGAACAGTAAATGAAATAACCCCAGGTGGTTTGACATGCCATTAAAATCAATCAATCAAGCGACGGCAGTAAAATGGCGCTAAGGAGTTTTTAATTATTTTAAGGCTTCTTCTTTTAGTTGCAACATTGTTACTATATTTCTTTTCGATCATTAACTGTCTGCAAAATCAGCAGCATCGGATCATTTATGTCTGTTTAATTTGCATTTCCCTGTTGAATATTTTGAAAGTGCGAATTTCATCTTGCTATTTATTGATCATCTCTTTCTCGAGATCTAAGTGACTAATTGAGCGAAAACGTCTACCCAGTAAAAATATGATAAAAATTCAAAGAAAATTAAAGTGACGGCTGCCCAGTTAAAAAGCAATAAAAATTTGAAGGAAATTTGCACATTAAAGGAAAGACATAATAAAAGAGGTGATAAGTTTTGAATGAATTCAATTATTATTTAAAAAAAAACGACAGATGAAGATTATTTAAAAGAATTATCTAATACATCTCTCTCTCTCACTCTCTCTCCCTCTCTCTCTCTGTATATATATGTATATATATAGTTTAGTTCTTTGTTTAATGGAATATCATCATTCATGGGTTATTTGATACGAAAGCCATCCTTGTAGAACAACAGGTATACTGTTTAACCCACAGCTTGGGGCATAAGGGGGTTAATACTTTTTTCAAGGATTTAAGTCCAAAAGGGAATATAATAGCGCGACTTGGAATTCAAACTATAATTTAATCAGAAGATCAGTGAATGTCTGGGTCTTTTGCGAGTGTGCAGCTTTTGTGTGTGTGCTTTTTAATAATAAGAAAACAAAGAGAAATCTAACCCTTAAGATTGATCTACTTAAAGTTTAGAGTTTGATGCAAGACAATAATACATTCTTTGTTTCATTCTGTCAGTCTGATTATCAGCCGGTCTGTCTATCTTCTGTTTATTTTTCGTTAACTCTATTAGTGTTATTAGATTACTCTTACACTAATTTATAGTCATAAAAAAATAAAACTGATATATCATCATCATATTTTTAATTCTCATCGTCAACATCGTCATAATCAGTAGTAGAAGTATTATTTAGAGAAATAGTGTATGCATAATGACAACCCTTTCTCCACAGGAAGAATAAGACAACTGAATAACTTTTCAGTACTGTTTGTCTTGAATTCAATCATTCTTCTACCTGACCGGTTGCTTTTCCTTGTTTAAAAAGTTTAGTCTACCTTAATATTGACCTATAAATGGAGGTTGGGAAAACGCATCCTTCTGGTTGCCCAGTCAGCTGGAGCTCTAGAATACACCGACTGCTTCTCTGCAAAGGGGTAAAACTCTGCCAACGAGTGTCCTAATTGGGCCCGGGATGGTAGCACCTGATAGGGTCCTATCTATGGGTAAAAAAAAAATAAATTGCATACTTATGCTAAACTGAATTTCTTGAAATGGAGCTATTTTTGAATGCTTAACTGTATTGTTTGAAACTACTTACGCTAAACTGAATAGTTTGAAATAGAACTGTTTTGACATTTCACTATGTGTAGACTAAATTTATACTTATATTAAACTGAATTGTTTGAGTTAGAACTGCTTTGATATTTAACTGTGTGTAAACAAAGATAAAATTTATACTAAACTGAATTTTCATTTTCTTTCAATTTTACTCTATAATCAACCGGGACAGCAAAATACACAATTGAGCAAATTCTCGTTTATTTCTTATTAATTTTACAAGGTCTGGTGGTCAGACCGAGATTAGGTGATCCGTTTGTATTACTGTTATTATTCCTTGCGAGTTTGTTTTTTTTAACGTTTGAATTAGAACAGTTTGACAAAACCGAATAGCTTGAAATAGAAATGTTTTTGACGATTAAATTGTGTACTTATGCTAAAGGGAATTGTTTGAAATAAAAATGTGCATTTGTATAAAATGGATTTGGCATTAAATAAGCTATAAAGGTTAATATGTCATAAAACCCAAACAAACAAACAAACAAACATCCCCCAGGGAGTTGAGCAAGAAATTGAAATTTGACCCTACCGCTAGATATATGTGTAACAAGGTAAATGGCTTTTAGAGAATATCATAGTTTGCAATATCATTGATGAGTTGAGTAAATTTTACAAGATTGTGTCCCGGGTGAGATTATGTGAAATTAAATATCGTTAATTTTCCCAGATGTGAATATATTTGTCCAGAAGCCAGGTATGAATTAGAATGGGACTGGACAGTGTTTATGTTTTTAATGTCGTTTCTGATGTCAGCCGAATATGCTTGGGTTCGTTAGCTCAAAAATTTGAAACATAGAAAATCACATTTTGCTGAGTTGTTTTTTGTGTTTGAACCGTTTGATGCGGAGCGGGAAGAAGTATGCATAAATTCAGCTCAATTTGGGGAGAACGGACAGACAGCAAAAAAGTCGTTTTTTTTTTTTTTTTGCAAGCGAAGGAAGGAAAACCAGCACATATAAAAAAGTTGCACACTCGCAAAAGACCCAGACATTCACTGATCTTCTGATTAAATTTTCTTTACTCATTAGATCAGATTCCAGATCGCTGTCTTGCATTTTATTTTTGAAATAGATTGCCAACGTATGTTCAGTTGTAGATTCTTTTACGTCGCTTTTATTAAATCGTCTGTATATAACAAAGACTGACATTCTAATTTCATTGGCAAAACTTAACTTCTGCTGTAAGAAAAGTCGTCACAAGAATACATACTACGGTTTACCGTCTCAGAAGGAAAGACATGTTTTTTCGTCAGTTAGAATCAGAACACGCTTGAACAACAAGACTGGACGATCGAAGGCTGAAACCCCGACAGTTTCGAATTGTAACACTCATCCATTCTGGCAGCAGTGTCGTGATCGAGATATCGAAACAAACTGGGACCGAACTGAATACTGTGCATTGACAGAAACAAAGCTAAACCACAGGAGCCAAGACAACGTGTGCTGAGTGAGTGGGGTTGTTATATATGCACCAATCTGAATCCATCTTAGAATATTAGACGCATAATTGTCTGGGATTTGGATATAAAAACAGATTACCGAACCCCGTCAAAAAGATCATACCCAGTGATAAATAATAAAAAAAGAAAAAAAAAAAAAAAAAAGAAATAAAAAAGAACATACAATGTCGAAGATTTTGCCGTTCCGGCGGACCACAGAGTGAAAAATCAACGAACTTAAAAGATTAACTGATTCTAGGACCTTGCCAGAGAACTAAAAGAACTGTAAAACATAAGGATGATGGTGATACTGAATGTAATTGGTGCGTTTAGAACAGTCCTATAAAGCTTGAAAGAAAGAATGGAGGAGTTGGACATCAGAAGAAGAATCGAGGCCATCCAAACCAAAGCATTGTTGAAATTGGCCTGGATACTGAGAAGAGTGCTAGAGACCAGAAGAGACTTGTTGTAGCTCAGGCTCCAGTGAAAGCCACTAGCAAACGCTGACGTTAAAAAAAAAACTCGCAAGAAATAATAACAGTAATACAAACGGATCACCTAATCTCGGTCTGACCACCAGACCTTGTAAAATTAATAAGAAAAAAAAGAGAATTTGCTCAATTGTGTATTTTGCTGTCCCGGTTGATTATAGAGTAAAATTCAAAGAAAATGAAAAGAAGGGTAAATATCTTGACCTACTAAGGAATCGAAAAACTGTGGACCATGAAAGTGATGTTTATACCAATTGTTACCAAAGAATTATTAAAGTAACCGGAGGACTTAGAAATAAGAGGACGAGTTGAGACCATCCAAACTACTACATTATTGAGATCGACCAGAATACTGAGAAGAGTCCTAACGTTGCAGTAAAAAACTATCAAGGAGTAAATAATTATAAATAATCTCTAGCCCAGATATAGAAATGGAATTTGGGGCTGAAAATTGAGCTATACTTATAAAAAGTAGAAAATAGAAACAAGGAACAGAATAGAACTGCTAAAGCATCAGAACATTTAGAGGAAAAAAAAAATTACAAATAGCAAGAGATATTGGAAGCGGATACCATCCAGAAAACAGAGATGAAATAAATAGGAAGAAAAGAGGATATAAGGGCAACAAAAAACATCTCAAAACTAAACAGTCTAATTGGCTGGGCCTGTAGAATATATTGATTGCATCTCTGCTGAGGGATAAACCACTATCCCAAACGAGTGTGTAATGGGTATGACACTACACAACCGATCATGAGGCTCCAATAATGCAGGAGCTTAGGGAATGGTTAGTACTTCTTTTTTGCCATCACTCCCAGGTCGACCCTGGCCCCAAGTTGTAAAACCTAAAAGGATACTATTTATGGGTCTAATAGAACTATTCGACATTTTGACATTTCGACAGTGGAAAATAAAACTTATGCTAATTTGAATTGTTTTAAATAGAACTGTTTGATCATTTAACTGCGTGTAAACCAATGACTGATGTTTAATCGAATAGTTAGTGATACAAAGCAATACTTGGAACTATTTATCTTTGTTGAATAATGTTTACAAATCATATATATCCTATATAGCAGAGACCGGATTTGGTATTAAATAACCTACAGTGGTTGGTATGCGTATTTACCAACCCCTCCGCTCGGGTAGGATATGACACAAGGTCAATTTTTAAGTGGGGTTTAACAGGTTTGAATTCAGAGTTTTCCTTCTCCTAGACTGGTTTCCTTACCAATACCGGCATCAGCCGTTACGATGGCAATGACTTTGAAAACATCACCTTAAAAAAAGGCGATTATGAGGTAGCCATCAGCTGTATTATGCAAGACAAAGCAGGCATGTACTGGTTAGGTACCAGCTATGGGGTATACCGTTTCGATGGCAAAGACTTCCATCACTTTTCGGAAAAACGCAACTTCTTTAAAAGCCACATCAGCTGTATCCATGAAGATCAACAAGGCACGCTTTGGGTGGGCAGCGATAAAGGATTGAGCAAAGTGGGTAAAGACACCATCATTACCTACACCACCAGCGATGGGCTGAACAACCGAAGGGTGCGCTCGCTGACAGAAGATAAAGCGGGGCATTTGTGGATTGGCACCTATGGTGGTGGCGTTAATGTATACGACGGCACCTCGTTTAAAATCATTGGCGAAGATTACGGGTTGGTAGATGGGGTTATTAATTCGGTAACCGCCGATAGCAATGGAGAAATTTGGCTGGCCATGCAAGACGATGGGGTTTGCCGGTGGAACCCGATCGACAGTTCGTTCACCTATTTAAAAGAAGTGGATGGGTTGAGCAACAACCACGCCCGCACGGTGCTCGAAGACTCGTGGGGCAACCATTGGTTTGGTACTTCTGGTGGCGGAGTAAGCAAGTATTTCGGACAACAATTTGTGCACTACAACGAACGCAGTGGCCTGTCGGGGCGCTACGTGTACTCGGTATTTAAAGACAGCAAAAACCGACTGTGGATGGGCGCTTCGGGGCGGGGCGTATCGATGTACAACGACACCTCCTTTACCCACTTTAATGCCGATAACGGCTTCCTTAACATCAAGGTAAAAGAGATTGCCGAAGACCACCGTGGGCGCCTTTGGTTTGGCACAGAAGGCAATGGCATTGGCATTTACGACGGGCACCATTTTAATATTTTATCGCGTAAAGATGGCCTAAGTGGCAACTGGATTCGCGATGTATTGGCCGACCGCAAAGGCTATATGTGGGTAGCTACTGCTGGTGGTGGAATTAACAAGGTTAGGGTAATTGATACGCTTGGCACCACACGGTTTCAATGCAAGGTAATTCGACAAAAACAAGGGCTGGCCAAAGACCGGGTCAATGCCCTATCGCTCGATAAGTGGGGGCGTATATGGTATGCTACCGACGGGCGTGGTATTGGCTACATTGAAAACGACAGCATCATTGTAAACTTCGATCATACCCACGGGTTATCGAACAACAATGTGCGCTCTATTGTAGAAGATGCCTTTGGCAATTTGTGGGTAGGCTCGGCGGGTGGTGCCATCAATCGCGCCTATATTTACGAAGACACCATTCGGTTCGACCGGTTCGACCATACCGACGGGTTGCGTTCTACCAATGTTTATTTATTGCAATTCGATCAGCAACACAACCTATGGGTAGGCAGCGAATCGGGGGTTGATTTAATGTTGCTCGACATGGAACGTAACGTGGTGGAAGTAAAACACTACGGTAAGTCCGAAGGGTTTGTAGGCATCGAAACCTGCCAAAATGCTTCG